>OY744605.1:10439825-10579825 GCA_963556255.1 Allolobophora icterica | reverse complement strand
TCTTCATCCTGCAGAATGGATATTCCATTCAGATCAAGCTCTTGTGCGTCTATCCAATCTGCTCTCTCTCCGTTTTCTTCGTTCGAGATTACAACCATCAAGCGTTTTTATAACTAATGTTTTAAAAATTATTTATTTCTAGGCCTACTTTCTCTTCCTGACGAAGTATATTTTCAAAAGTGAACATACCTTTATGGCAGAAGAACTCCACTGGCTCCCGCTTTCTGCCCGCATCCAATTTAAGGTCCTCATCCTTATCTCTAAGGCTCAGCTTGGTTTCGCTCCAAAATATTTATGTGACTTATTTCATCGCACTCACTCTGCGGCTTCTCTTCGTCCTCTTCGTTCATCTGACCGTTTGGACCTCCTCGTTCCCCGTGTCAGGACTTCTCTGGCTCAATCTAGGTCGTTTGCTTCCATTGGCCCTGCTCTTTGGAATGGGCTTCCTCCGTTTGTTCTATTCTCTCAGGTAACGTCTCTTCCTCTTTTAAGTTTCTTAAAACTTGCTTTTTCTCTCGGGGTCTATCGCACTGGGAGCGCTTCTGAATGGCCCTCCCGCTAGAAGCGCTTTATAAATATCCGAATACAATACAATACAATACAATACAATACAATTACTAGATCACTTACAAGTCCTAGGCTATTGACATCTAGTGATTAAAGATAAATTTATTTATTTATTACTGTTATGAATAAAATCTGACGTTGACCATATATATAAATATTAAATAATCAAAAAAATAATAAGGACGGTGAACGTATATTTATTATTTAAATAATAAAAAATTAACGAAGAAGAAAATTACTCAGAATTAGTGTTTTATTGTCAAAATTAAATTGTTCTTAAATTGTTAAATTTAATTACGTAGACCTGATGTGACGTCCCAGTTATTAAACCCTCCCCTTCGTGTTACACATCGTCGCAAATTTCTGACCCTCCCTCCTCTAGGTGTGTGACGTCATTAATGGAGGCCCCTAAATAGTTATCATGTAGCGCCCTATTTAGGTACGCATTAGATAGCGCGTCAATCTCAAGATCCAACCAATTGTTTATTAGTCAAAAATAAACTCGCATTGAGAACTGTAAAAAATTTTATCGACGCTAATTTCCCTTGATGCCGTAAGATGTCGTTAAACTTGAAAATAATCTATCTGCTGACACCTCATGTATTGATTGGACAACGCTGACAGCTAGCCTATATATAAGCTAGTAATTTTTGCAAAAAAGGTGCTTAAATTTTCTAAGTTGCGTTGGCTTATCTTCTTGGGAGCAGTAACCAGCGTTTTAACAACAACTCTGTTAGCCACTACCGTACTCGGGTAGTTCCACTTTGAAGTGTGGACACAGAAGGAGAGCGACGCGAACCATCTTCGTTGTGACACGGAGTCTTTAAACGGAAACTATATAATGTATACCTACCTAATATAGCTGATTATAAGTAAACATAGTGAAACGTAAGGTAGGGTGATGTTAGCATCTCAGACAGCCACAAGGTGTCGTTAAATATTGCGGCGCTCTTATTAGACACCTTTAAAACGAGGTAAACAGACGCTATATAAAATATGTAAAATAAAGATGTTAAATACTGCATACTCTTATAAGATACCTTTATAACGCTTCAGCCGACATTATATGATCATCCGCTGTCCCATTACTGTGGTGAAAGTCATTCATCGTTAGGTTTAGGTAAAGGAAGAGGGCGGTCATAAACTGAAACTATATCTATGTACCATTCGTGGGATCTGAATTGGCGAGCCTTAATCGAACTAAATTGGCAGTGCTCGACAGTATAGTGGTTAGCGCGCTGGACTGTCAATCGATAGGCAGATATTTGGTTCCAGATTTCTGCTCCACCTGCACTCCTAGCCAACCAGCTATAATGAGTACACTGACCGCACACTGTCGGTGGGAAGATGAGACGGCGAGGGAGAGGACTGGCCACCGGCCCTCATAATGTCAAGGCTAAGGAAATGAAGTTTCTAGCACGTCATATCCATGGCTGCTTCAGGGCTAGCTTAAGGGACTGCTAAAAATCGAACTTAATGTATGGGTCGACTTTAACGGTTCTGGAAGTCAGAAGGTGTTATTAAACACGGGATACTGGTACTAAGTACCGAAATGTTATGCTTGGATTTCAATGTAGATTCTGTTCTCTATCAAATTGGCCTAAGTCTAGTGTTCATCGGCTCTCTGTGCCAGTCTTGCCCAGTTTTTCCTTGATGTCTCTAAGGATTATAGTTTCGTAATTTGTCACTGATAACAACTACAGTTGCGGCAATTGATGTGAGATCTGGTTAATCGCAAGATGGCCGCGGTGATGAACACCAAGTGTCGTCGTCGTCGTCATCATCATCATCATCATCATCATCATCATCATCATCATCATCATCATCATCATCATCATCATCATCATCATCATCATCATCATCATCATCATCATCATCATCATCATCATCATCATCATCATCATCATCATCATCATCATCATCATCATCATCATCGTCATCAACATGAACATGAACATGAACATCATCATCATCATCATAATCAAATGAATTTCTGCACAAGTGTATAGACACGTTTCTTACCTGTATACTGTACCTACAGCTATACGAAGAGTGCGTTCGTGTTTTTCGATTGCAGTTAATTCTAATTCTATCGCACTTTCTAGTAAACTGGCCTTTGCTGGCAATTAGGCCTACAATTAAGATGTAGGCATCACTCTGGAAACTGGAAAACGCCAGTATTGTTCCTTACCCATCATCATCTGCAGCTCTGCCTCAGGCTTCTCTATCGCCCCTCAGACTTTCCACTCAGAAATGAAGCCCCACCTCTTCAGCAAGTCCTACCCTAATCCATGCAATCCTCCGTAGTCTAAACTCCTCTCGTCCTAAACGAAGCTCGCCTCAGCAGCTCCTTAGCCTCCTCTCTCTCTGGTCTCTCTGGCAACCGGACTTGAACTTCCATTTGGTATCTCTGGACAACCTCTCTGACTAGATGCAGCGCTCGTGAGTAAGCTGATGCCCTGCCTTCAGCTCTCAGGTGACGATTTAGAAATTTGAAGTTGATGATTACGAGTACGAATTTGATTGATTATTGTCCATGGTGCTGACATCTTTTGTAGGTTGCTATAACAACGTCAGCCTCCTCCTCTGCGAGTCGATGCTCTCCGATTGTTTCAACTCGTCGCGGTCACAGTTCATGGCCGCCAACTGCAGCCAGTCATGTGGGCTGTGTGCTTACAACCCCTTGGGTCTTACACACCCTCCTGTCGAAAGTATTACAAGCCAGGGTATGTATGACCTTCGAACATAATGGTTCTATACCTCTAAAGATGCCACAAGGTCTGTATAAGTTTTAGGCTGCGTTTTGAGCGTTTTTGAATTCAGAAGAATGTCCTCTAATTTTGGTAGAAGGAAATTCTAATTTCGGAGCTGATATTTTGGTTGAGGTAGCCTTTGATTTCGGCGGATATAGCTTCTGATTTTTTTTTAGAAAAGATCACTTCTGGTTTTCGAAGATGTTATCTGTGGTTTTGTAAGAGGTTTTTTGATGGGATAGGATAGTCTTTGATTTCGGAAGAGGCTGCTTCTGATTTCGGAAGGATTATAATAGCCGGGCATAGATGCGGATTCTTTAACCTCTGCTATGTGATGTTATTATGCTATGCATGTTCCAACCCTATCAGCACGCACATATGGGCCCATATAGAACCAATATTTCCATTTGATACCCATATTTCCACATGGGACCCATATAGGACCTATACCAAAGAAATAACCATAGCATGTTAGCGGATAATAAAGCTATGCTATTTATTGAGTTTTGGCTGAAGAAGCTTTGAAATATTCTAAAATTCTTTTTTCTTGCATCAAACTGCATGAATGTTGTTCTCTTGGGTCGCCTGCATGCTGCTGAATAAATTAATAATAATCGATGAGGTTTTATTGATTTGTTGTTTACTATTCTGATGATTCAGCGATGAACCTGCTGCATGTTTGGAGGTTTCCTTTCCCGATCCCTGGCTTCAATCTGTTGTAACAACCAACGGAAAACCACACCTGAAAATACTCTGCTAGATGTCGCTAGTGCACTATCAGTTGCAGACATAGAAATACAGGAGCCATACAAATATATATAGGCTATGGTCACTGTAGCAGCGTAGCCATAGTATTATATATGCGCCATGTAAATGACAAAGACTGAATATCAATGATGGAACAGCTGTTTACATGGCCGACATTTTCTAGCGCACATGTATTCTATTGATTTCAGTAGCGCCGTTTTCACAATACACAATAGGCCTACGCTATTCGATCGTGGTCTTCTTTAGTCAGGAGCACCTCATATCAGTTTTCTGAAAGAGGCGCTATATAAATGAGTATTTATAATTAAATTTAGCATACAATAACATCTAAATGTTTCATTTAGTGTTGGGCTCCATTGTCTTCCCGGTGTCTGGTCAAAGGCGTTGGAATTGGCTTACCGTGCTCCTGCTGACCTTGCTACCAGTCAGATTTGAATTCAAGGCTCAGCCTTTTCTGTTTGTTTCTACACTATGCTCCGCCTTCTCTCTCACCATTCGGTTTATGACCTGACATTCTTCCAGTGCATTGTTGACCTCGCCTAAATCCAGGGTATTGTTGACCTGGACTACTTTGAAGAGACCATCGATTAACGCTCTGTGCGCTACGACAGATTAGATTAAAGATGGACACGGTAGCCGATTGGTTGAGCTCTCGCCTTGCATTGCGGAGAGTACAGGTTCGATCCTCCTCCCTGATCCTCCCTGGTTACTGTGTAGGGACCTTAGGCAAGTACTTTACTCACCATTGCTCAACGCCATCGATTGATGCTTCGTCATTAGATAGTGGCGCTTAATAAACGCATACTGTTTATAATGATGATGATGATGTCGTTGTTGTTGATGATGATGATGATGATGATGATGGTGATGATGATGATGATAATAAAAAAAATAATATTAATAGTAAAGTCACAATGGATTGGATCAGATCAGAAATGAGCAGACCAGATAAGATAAGATAAGATAAGATAAGATAAGATAAGATAAGATAAGATGAGATAGGATTAGAAAATTCTACTTACCAGACCAGATTAAGTCACATTGAGTTGCAATGAGTACAGGTGAGAATAGGTCAGGTAAGATAAGGGATAATATCAGATAAGGTGGGATAAGATAAGAGATAATATCAGATAAGGTGGGATAAGATAAGAGATAATATCAGATAAGGTGGGATAAGATAAGAGATAATATCAGATAAGGTCAGGTAAGATAAGAGATAATATCAGATAAGGTCAGGTAAGATAAGAGATAATATCAGATAAGGTCAGGTAAGATAAGAGATAATATCAGATAAAGTCAGGTAAGATAAGAGATAATATCAGATAAGGTGGGATAAGATAAGAGATAATGTCAGATAAGGTCAGGTAAGATAAGAGATAATATCAGATAAGGTCAGGTAAGATAAGAGATAATATCAGATAAAGTCAGGTAAGATAAGAGATAATATCAGATAAGGTCAGGTAAGATAAGAGATAATATCAGATAAGGTGGGATAAGATAAGAGATAATATCAGATAAGGTCAGGTAAGATAAGAGATAATATCAGATAAAGTCAGGTAAGATAAGAGATAATATCAGATAAAGTCAGGTAAGATAAGAGATAGTATCAGATAAGGTGGGATAAGATAAGAGATAATGTCAGATAAGGTCAGGTAAGATAAGAGATAATATCAGATAAGGTCAGGTAAGATAAGAGATAATATCAGATAAAGTCAGGTAAGATAAGAGATAATATCAGATAAGGTCAGGTAAGATAAGAGATAATATCAGATAAGGTGGGATAAGATAAGAGATAATATCAGATAAGGTCAGGTAAGATAAGAGATAATATCAGATAAAGTCAGGTAAGATAAGAGATAATATCAGATAGGGTCAGGTAAGATAAGAGATAATATCAGATAAGGTGGGATAAGATAAGAGATAATATCAGATAAGGTCAGGTAAGATAAGAGATAATATCAGATAAAGTCAGGTAAGATAAGAGATAATATCAGATAAGGTGGGATAAGATAAGAGATAATATCAGGCAAGGTCAGGTAAGATTGGATAATATCAGATAAAGTCAGGTAAGATAAGAGATAATATCAGATAAGGTGGGATAAGATAAGAGATAATATCAGATAAGGTCAGGTAAGATAAGAGATAATATCAGATAAAGTCAGGTAAGATAAGTGATAATATCAGATAAAGTCAGGTAAGATAAGAGATAATATCAGATAAGGTGGGATAAGATAAGAGATAATATCAGGCAAGGTCAGGTAAGATTGGATAATATCAGATAAAGTCAGGTAAGATAAGAGATAATATCAGATAAAGTCAGGTAAGATAAGAGATAATATCAGATAAGGTCAGGTAAGATAAGAGATAATAGGCCTAGCAGATAAGGTGTAGCCTGAGGTAAGCTACGTTGTTTGCCTGTAAGCATGCATGAATATCTCGCTAATGCATGTTCATCAGTAAGCCTAATTAATGGTCCTTTCAGCCTTACAAACTGTAAACAACCTCTCATAACTATTGTTTGACAGCGGATCATGCATAATTAATTTTCTATTACTTTGATTTTCCCTAATTTGTTTTGCATCGTTAAGTAATTACAACATAGTGCAGTTGTAATGCATTCTACGTTTGGCTTAATTTAATCAGTGAACGCAATCGATGCACTTGCTTTTCTCTTCTGGCGCATAAATTGATGTCGTGATACAAATCAATTCGCTTGATGTGGTTCATTATTTTAATTACCTGCAAGTGTAATTTCGAGTGTTTTTTTCATGCCGCCTGGCGTTTCTGTTTATGCATTTTCTGATTATTTTCGATGGTTCTGGGCCGTTTGTTTTCTTAGATGTGCATGAATCTACCGTTGGTGTAGCTAAACCAAGTCTTAACTCTTCGAACAGCTCTTTTGCCCAAAGAGAGATTACCACTGGTGCTATTCCCTCCGCTCAAAATAACACCGATCGAAACTTGAACGACAACACCGCTACCACCGAAGCTCAACAGTCCTTTTTATCTAGCATAGGTGCATTTACGGTTGCAAATGGCAGTTTCGAAGCTAGCAACAATAAACTTACGGGAACTGGTGTATTAAGTACTGTTGCGAGTGCTGTCGCGGTTAGAACTTCTAGGACTATAGGTTACTATGATAGAGAAAACAGCACGCAGTCTTCTGCAGGCAACAGAAGCGTGACAAGTATGGATAAAGCCGACATCTCACATAGTCAGACTGATTCCCATGTAAGCACTGGTGAAGCAATATACCAGACACTTTTACCAGTCAACCAGACAACAACTGTAACTGTTTCATTCGTAAGTAACACCACCGACATCCGCACCGAAACATCTGAACGTTTGAATTCAAATAATAGCGGACAACACTCGTTGCACCAAGTGAATGCAACTGTTGCTCCGGTTCGTCAAAGTCCCGATTCTGGATTTCGGTTGAATGAAACTGGAACTACTAGTCCAGACTACACAAATCCAGTCGTTTCTTCCAACAACACTAACGATGGTGTTTCGAGGTCTGAACTTCTAAGCACTACGCAGCGAGATTCTTCCATCAAAGCTACACTCACACAAGTAAACTCGTCCTCTGCCGAAACCACCGAGCTTCCTGTCAACACATCTACAACCACCGATATGATGAGCTTCCTACACACAAAAGAAGGCACAAAACAGTTTATGACAGAAATCCCACCAACTGATAATCAAACAACAGTTGCAGACGTTAGCGAAACCGTGTCAAATATAACAATGGCTAACAAAGCCACGACGACTGCGAGCCACTCAATTCTGAATGCGACAATGGTTAACGAAGCCACGACTGTAAATATCACAGACCAAGTTTTCACCGAAACTGGCAGAATACCTGATTTTCACACGTTAAACTTTGAAAATGAAACAGAAAAGGCTACACGAAGTCCAGTGCTGAATGTCACGGAACAAACCATTAACGCCACAGCAAACTCAACACCAACCTCTGTTCCACGTAACACGACGAAATTCGATATAGATGTAACGAATGCGACTGTGAATGAACTCAAGATGAATACCACCGGAATAATGGCAAATCCAGCAACAGTAACAAGATTGACTTCAGATTCTATGACTTTTAATACGACGAAACGTAACGATAGTGTAACAGAAACAAATAACACAGAAAATAACACCACAACTGTCGACAATCAGACGTTAAATAACACCGAAAGTCTGATCACAGAAAGCAGAATAACACCAAGTTATTCTGCGATAGAAATCACAGAGAAACCTGCAGCAAATTCCGAGAATGTGAGCCATCCTTTGTTGAACACTACGACAACTATGGCTAACGCAGCCATGAAAACCGTGAACCAGCAAGCGCTAAATATAACAATGGCTAATGAAGATTCAATAAATGTGAGCCATTCATTGGTTAATGCGACAATGGTTAACGACGTCGCGACACAGGCGAGCCACGAATTGCTAAATATAACAATGGTTAACGAAACCACGACACTTGCGAGTCAATCATTGTTAAATACGACAATGGCTAATGAAGCCACACCAGCTGCGAGTCATTCATTGGCAAATGCGACAATGGTTAACGAAATCGCGAGTAATGAGAGCCACCAAGTGTCAAATATAACAATGGCTAACGAAGCCACGACGGCTGACGGACACTCACTTTTGAATGCGACAGTGGCTGACGATGCCATGACAAATGTGAGCCATACATTTGTAACTAAAACGGAACACTTTATAAATGAAACAGGAACAACGCACTATCATCCGCTGCAAAACATTACGGAACACAATTTAAGTGAAAACATGACAGTTCCTTTCCTAAACTCCACAACTAATTCGATCACTGACATAACAGGAACATCACGTGCGAACACTACCTCGCACCCAAACGAACACTTCGATCTTCAAACTACAACTGCCAGTCACAACGTCCTAAACGACACTACGACCTTGGCGACTTCAAAGAACACGACACAAGACGTTCCAAGTGAAAGTGAATTAACTTTGAGTTACCCCACGTTTAGTACCAGTATCGAAGAGAAGTTTCTAAATGAGACTGTAACGAATGTAGCTATCAGAAATACTACAAGCTTTGAAAACGAAAGCTCTGCAACTTCGAGCTATTCAATGGCAAACTTCACACAGCACTTCCGCAGTACAACACGCCGCACACTAAACACCACAGAACAATTGTTTAGAGGACATAGTACGCATACAACAGATAACAGTTTCGTAAACAACAACACAGAAAACAGTTCAGACCACTCTCCAGAGGCTTGGTTTTTCAATTCCACTGCAACAGCTTCGAATGCACAAGTTGCAACGACACATTTTCCACCTATGTCAAACTCCACCGAGCAAATAGCCACTGAACTGAACACAACACAATTTTCGTTGACGAATGAAAACGCAGCCAGTCCCATTTCCAATGAAACTATAGAATATTTAAATGCAAGTACCACACCTAGTCATACGGGCTTAAATTCTATCGATCACATAGCCACCGAAATCTGGACGAAAAACTCAATCGATAATATCACAAAGTACACAAACAACGAGACAAGGGAATCAATTTTCAACACAACTGAACACTTTCTGAATGAAATTGTAACGACTACAAGTCAACCTTTGCTAAACACTTCGCTAAATTCTACTTCAGATGTCTTCATCAATACAAGGTCAACACTAGGTCCTTCCGTGGGAAACTTCACCGAACAACTACACAACACAATATCTCAAACTTTCAATGAAACATTCAATAAAAGTGCAGTAACTCCGGGTGAATCGTCTATCGTTTTAATAGAAAACGCCACGAACGAATACGAAATAGTAATGACAAGTATGTTAATACCTAACACCTCAGAAGAACTTTATAATAACGGAACCGTAACAGCTCCTAAATCAGAAGAAACTCCTTACTTGTTGAATGAAACTGTAACAACAGCACTGGTAAATGGTACTGGAAATGGCGTAAATGAAACCAGGGCAACATCAAGTCCTCTTATGGTAAACACTACAGATAGCCAAAAGGGTGAAGTAACAGCAGCGACAGTCTCCAACCTTCACACAGTCTTGGCAAATGAAACAACAACAATTCTGAATCACCTCCTTCTAAATTATACTAATCAATCTGTGAAATATATCATTACAACGCCCAGGCCCACTTTCTCAAATATTACAGAGTATTCTAATAATGAAGCAACAATTGCTGCCGTCAACAAATCGGTACCGCTTGCAAACGAAACAAAAACTTCTCCGACACACCCAGCTTTAGACTTCACCGAAATGTCGTTCAATCTGTCAGACACAACACCGACTGTCTACAAAACCAGCCTCACACTAAACAACACTTTCTTAAATATCACGGAACACGTCTCCGATGAAAACACAAAAGCTGCAATATCAAATACAAGCGTTCAGTTCGTGAATGAAACTGAAGCAACCGAGATCCAACCTGAGCTAAATTCCACACAAGAAGACTTATCTAAATCTGCTACAACCCGTAGTCACAACTTGCTAAACGTAACAGAGCATTATGTAAATATGACAACAAGAACTCTATACTTAAACACAACTTGGAAGAATCAGCACGAAAACGCAACAGCCCCAAGCAACATACGACAAAATTCTACCGAACTTAACGAACCCAGTGCAGAAACGAACACACTAACAACTCCTCCAACATTAAATATTAACTTCGCAAATACAGTTGCAAACGAAACCACGACAACATCCATATTGAACATGACAGTATATTTCACAAATGAAACTACATCAAAACTTAACCAATCAGAGTTAAATTTCACGTTGCACTATTCTAACGACACAACCACATTTCCAAACATTGTGGAAGGAAACCACTCAGCTTCAATTCATCCACAACACAATGTCACGGAACAATTTTACTTTCAAACCACTGTGGTTCCTCTATCCAACGTAACCACACATTTTTTGAATGACTCCATGGCATTTGAAAATGAATCCACGACAACATCTATTTTGAACACGGCCGTAAATTTTACAAATCAAACGACATCAAACGTTAACCACTCAGAATTGTATTTCACGTTGCACCATTCAAACGACACAACCACAACTCCAAGTCTTCTGGAAGGAAACTACTCAGCGTCGATTCATCCACAACCCAATATCACGGAACAATTTTACTTTCAAACCACTGTGGTTCCTCTATCCAACGTGACCACACATTTTTCGAATGACACCATGGCATTTCAAAATGAATCCACGACAACATCTATCTGGAACGCGACCGTACATTTTACAAATGAAACTACATCAAAACTTAACCACTCGGAACTAACTTTCACGTTGCACCATTCAAACGACACAACCACAACTCCAAGTCTTCTGGAAGGAAACTACTCAGCGTCGATTCATCCACAACCCAATATCACGGAACAATTTTACTTTCAAACCACTGTGGTTCCTCTTTCCAACGTAACCACACATTTTGGGAATGATTCCATGGCATTTGTGAATGAATCCACGACAACTCCTATTTCGAACACGACCGTAAATCTTACAAATGAAACGACATCAAACGTCAACCACTCAGAATTGTATTTCACGTTGCACCATTCTAAAGACACAACCACGACTCCAACTCTTCTGGAAGGAAACTACTCAGAGTCGATTCATCCACAACCCAATATCACGGAACAATTTTACTTTCAAACCACTGTGGTTCCTCTTTCCAACGTAACCACACATTTTGGGAATGATTCCATGGCATTTGTGAATGAATCCACGACAACTCCTATTTTGAACACGACCGTACATTTTACAAATGAAACGATATCAAGCGTTAACCACTCAGAATTGAATTTCACGTTGCACCATTCTAACGACATAACCACAACTCCAGGTCTTCTGGAAGGAAACTACTCAGCGTCGATTCATCCACAACCCAATATCACGGAACAATTTTACTTTCAAACCACTGTGGTTCCTCTTTCCAACGTAACCACACATTTTTCGAATGACTCCATAGCATTTGAAAATGAAACCGAGACATCATCTACTTTGAACACGACGGTATATTTCACAAATGAAACTACATCAAAACTTAACCACTCGGAACTAACTTTCACGTTGCACCATTCAAACGACACAACCACAACTCCAAGTCTTCTGGAAGGAAACTACTCAGCGTCGATTCATCCACAACCCAATATCACGGAACAATTTTACTTTCAAACCACTGTGGTTCCTCTTTCCAACGTAACCACACATTTTGGGAATGATTCCATGGCATTTGTGAATGAATCCACGACAACTCCTATTTCGAACACGACCGTAAATCTTACAAATGAAACGACATCAAACGTCAACCACTCAGAATTGTATTTCACGTTGCACCATTCTAAAGACACAACCACGACTCCAAATCTTCTGGAAGGAAACTACTCAGAGTCGATTCATCCACAACCCAATATCACGGAACAATTTTACTTTCAAACCACTGTGGTTCCTCTTTCCAACGTAACCACACATTTTGGGAATGATTCCATGGCATTTGTGAATGAATCCACGACAACTCCTATTTTGAACACGACCGTACATTTTACAAATGAAACGACATCAAACGTTAACCACTCAGAATTGAATTTCACGTTGCACCATTCTAACGACATAACCACAACTCCAGGTCTTCTGGAAGGAAACTACTCAGCGTCGATTCATCCACAACCCAATATCACGGAACAATTTTACTTTCAAACCACTGTGGTTCCTCTTTCCAACGTAACCACACATTTTTCGAATGACTCCATAGCATTTGAAAATGAAACCGAGACATCATCTACTTTGAACACGACCGTATATTTCACAAATGAAACTACATCAAAACTTAACCACTCGGAACTAACTTTCACGTTGCACCATTCAAACGACACAACCACAACTACAAGCCTTGTGGAAGGAAACTACTCAGAGTCGATTCATCCACAACCCAATATCACGGAACAATTTAATTTTCAAACCACTGTGGTTCCTCTATCCAACGTGACCACACATTTTTCGAATGACTCCATGGCATTTGAAAATGAATCCACGACAATATCTATTTTGAACACGACCGTAAATTTTACAAATGAAACGACATCAAACGTTAACCACTCAGAATTGAATTTCACGTTGCACCATTCAAACGACACAACCACAACTCCAAGTCTTCTGGAAGGAAACTACTCAGAGTCGATTCATCCACAACCCAATATCACGGAACAATTTAATTTTCAAACCACTGTGGTTCCTCTATCCAACGTGACCACACATTTTTCGAATGACTCCATGGCATTTGAAAATGAATCCACGACAATATCTATTTTGAACACGACCGTAAATTTTACAAATGAAACGACATCAAACGTTAACCACTCAGAATTGAATTTCACGTTGCACCATTCAAACGACACAACCACAACTCCAAGTCTTCTGGAAGGAAACTACTCAGAGTCGATTCATCCACAACCCAATATCACGGAACAATTTTACTTTCAAACCACTGTGGTTCCTCTTTCCAACGTAACCACACATTTTGGGAATGATTCCATGGCATTTGTGAATGAATCCACAACAACTCCTATTTTGAACACGACCGTAAATTTTACAAATGAAACGACATCAAACGTTAACCACTCAGAATTGAATTTCACGTTGCACCATTCAAACGACACAACCACAACTCCAAGTCTTCTGGAAGGAAACTACTCAGAGTCGATTCATCCACAACCCAATATCACGGAACAATTTTACTTTCAAACCACTGTGGTTCCTCTTTCCAACGTAACCACACATTTTGGGAATGATTCCATGGCATTTGTGAATGAATCCACAACAACTCCTATTTTGAACACGACCGTAAATTTTACAAATGAAACGACATCAAACGTTAACCACTCAGAATTGAATTTCACGTTGCACCATTCAAACGACACAACCACAACTCCAAGTCTTCTGGAAGGAAACTACTCAGAGTCGATTCATCCACAACCCAATATCACGGAACAATTTTACTTTCAAACCACTGTGGTTCCTCTATCCAACGTAACCACATATTTTTGGAATGATTCCATGGCATTTCAAAATGAAACCGAGACATCATTTACTTTGAACACGACCGTATATTTCACAAATGAAACTACATCAAAACTTAACCACTCGGAACTAACTTTCACGTTGCATCATTCAAACGACACAACCACAACTCCAAATTATGTGGAAGGAAACCACTCAGCTTCGATTCATCCACAGCCCAACATCACGGAACAATTTGACATTCAGACCACTCTTGTCCCACTTTCCAACGTAACTACACATTTTGTGAATGACACCATAGCATTTGAAAATGAAACCGAGACATCATCTACTTTGAATACGACCGTGTATTCCACAAATGAAACCGCATCAAAATTAAATCACTCTGAGTTGGATCTAACGTTGTACCATTCAAACGACACAACCACAACTCCAAGCTTTGTGGAAGGAAACCACTCAGCTTCGATATATTCAGAACCTAATATCACGGAACAATTTAACATTCAAACCACTATGATCCCTTTTTCCAACGTAACTACACACTTTGTGAATGATTCCGTCGCATTTGTAAATGAATCCACAGCATCTATTTTGAACACGACTGTATATTCCACAAATGAAACGTCATCAAAATTTAACCACGCAGAGCTGAATTTCACGTTGCACGATTCAAACGACACAACCACAACTCCAAACCTTCTGGAAGGAAACCACTCAGCTTCGATTTTGTCACAACCCAACTTCACGGAACAATTTAACATTCAAACCACCCTGGTCCCTCTTTCTAACGAAACTATACATTTTGCGAATGAAACCATAACATTTGTAAATGAAACCGAGACATCATCTACTTTGAACACGACCGTTTATTTCACAAATGAAATTACATCAAAGCTTAACCTCTCGGAACTAACTTTCACGTTGCAATATTCTAACGACACAACCACAACTCCAAGCCTTCTAGAAGTAAACCACTCAGCTTCAATTCATCCACAACCCAATATCACGGAACAATATAGCTTTCAAACCACTCTGGTTCCTCCTTCCAACGTAACCATACATCCTGTGAATGACACCATGGTGGTTGCAAATGAAACTACGACAATTATTGGTTTGAACACGACCGTGTATTTCACAAATGAAACTACATCAAGATATAATCATCTAGAGCTGAACTTTACGTTGCACCATTCAAACGACACAACCACAGCTCCAAGTCTTCTGGAAGGAAACTACTCAGCTTCGATTCATACACAACCCAATATCACGGAACAAAATTACTTTCAAACCACTGTGTTTCCTCTTTCCAACGTAACCACACAATTTTCGAATGACTCCATGGCATTTGTAAATGAATCCACGACAGCTTCTATTTTGAACACGACCGTACATTTTACAAATGAAACGACATCAAACGTTAACCACTCAGAATTGAATTTCACGTTGCATCATTCAAACGACACAACCACAACTCCAAGCCTTGTGGAAGGAAACCACTCAGCTTCGATTCATCTACAACCCAACATCACGGAACTATTTGACACTCAGACCACTTTGGTGCCTTTTTCCAATATAACTACACATTTTGTGAATGAAACCATAGCATTTGTAAATGAAACCATAACAACAACTACTTTGAACACGACCGTATATTTCACAAATGAAACTGCATCAAAATTTAACCACTCAGAATTGGATTTGACGTTGCACCATTCAAGCGACACAACCACATCAAGTTTTCTGCAAGGAAACCTATCAGCCATGACTTATTCACGACCCAATATTACGGAACACTTTCACAATCAAACCACCTTGGTTCCAATTTTCAATGTCACTGCACATTTTGAGAATAACACCATAAATACTCTTGTTGATTTGTCAGAAAATTCCACTTTCAGTCTAGCAAATTCAACAGCGAATCAAACTCGCACATCAATTTTCACAGAATATCCTGCAAGCGGATTAAACTACACTCTTCCATTTAGAAACTCTACTGCGGCAACACCTGCAAATTCCTCTTTAAATATAACGGTAAATTGGGTCGCAGTGTATGGAACAACTCCGGTGCATGATCTGCTAAACGTTACAGAAAATGTAAGCAATGACACCACAGTTCCTGCAAGTTTTGATAGTGCAACAACAGTGACTGTTCATTCAATCGTGAATTTCACCAAGTATTTTGTGAACGAAACGGAGGGAACGCCGAATCATTTGGAATTTAATGTGACAGGAAAAGCTGGCAATGACACGTCAGCAATCACAGGTTTCATGAAATTGAATCACACTTTAACCACTTTGAATTACTTCGCGTCAAATACTTCCGAAGATTTACTTAACACAGCAAGGGTTACACCAAGTAGTACAATGTTTAATTTTACAGAACATTTTGCAAACAAGACAACATCCTTTTTCAACACCTCACGATTTGGGAATGAAACTGAGTCAACTTTGAGTAGTCCAGTGTCGAATAACACGGAACAATTTTTCGAGGAAACACTGATGACGCAGAGTGCACCGGTTGTGAATACCACAGAACATTTCGGCAACGCGACCACAACAGAGTCAAGTTTTGACAGAACTAGCCATTTTCTCAACATAACTACAATTTCAATATTTCAAGCGTTAAATACCACTGAACACTTCGCAAATGAATCCGAATCGAACTTGTTTTCAAATGTCACGGAACAGTATGTAAAGTCAAATGCCTCAGAACAGTATCTAAATTCAAAGGCCACAGAACAGTATGTAAGTTCAAATGCCACGGAACAGTATGTAAATTCAAATGCCACGGAGCAGTATGTAAATTTAAATGCCTCGGAACAGTACCTAAATTCAAAGGCCACAGAACAGCATGTAAGTTCAAATTCCACGGAACAGTATGTAAAATCAAATGCCACGGAACAGTATGTAAATTTAAATGCTTCGGAACGGTATCTTAATTCAAATGCCTCGGAACAGCATTTGAATTCAAATGCCACAGAACAGTATCTAAATTCAAATGCCTCGGAACAGTATCTAAATTCAAATGTCACGGAACAGTTTGTAAATGCATCGACCACTTCTTTGAGAATTGTAGTGGGAGATAAAACGCCGCCTTCGGTGATTACGATGGACGAGACCGATACAGGTTCTGTTAATAGAACGGACCAATATATAAATGAGAGCATAACAGTTCCGCCACCAAACGACACGCTTGCGAATAAAACAGCTTCAACTTTGAACCATCTAGTCTCCATTGCTACCGAACACGATAGCAATGACACTGTACGAACAACTTTGAGAACGGAAGTCAGCCACGCTAGCGAACTTTTTGACAATAACACCGGAACAACGTTGAGACCGTATTTTAGCAATAATTCCGATCATTTCCTCAATAGCAGTGAAGTAACTGTTTCTGAAAATACTACGACGCAACTCTCCAATGTAACTGGAACACCAGTTGGCATGTATAATATTTCCAATAACACCGATCTTTTCCTCAATAACACTAGTAGATCGGCACATTTGGTAAATGTTACGGCACCTTTTGCCAGTGAGACAACAGTAAGTCCTACTCTGGTAAATTCCACGGAACAATTTACAAACGAAACAACTTTCAACCAAAGTTTCGTTTACCTGACAAGTGATTTTGCCAATGAGAGCAAAACTGTG
Organism: Allolobophora icterica; assembly: GCA_963556255.1. Lineage (NCBI taxonomy): Eukaryota > Metazoa > Annelida > Clitellata > Crassiclitellata > Lumbricidae > Allolobophora > Allolobophora icterica. The sequence goes on along the minus strand of OY744605.1, from coordinate 10,562,030 downwards.
AGTACAGCCTTCGGTAATCCAAATGAACATTTTGCCAATGGAACATTAACAACTGCGAATCCAGCATTAGTCAATGCGACCGACCATTTTGCCAATGAAACATTAACAACAGCGAATCGAACATTAGCCAATGAAACATTAACAACCGCGAATCCAGCATTAGCCAATGCGACAGACCATTTTGCCAATGAAACATTAACACCTGCGAATCCAGCATTGGCCAATGGGACCGACCACTTTAACAATGGAACATTAACAACAGCAAATCGAACATTAGCCAATGAAACATTAACAACGGCGAATCCAGCACTAGCTAATGCGACCGACCATTTTTCCAATGAAACATTAACAACCGCGAATCCAGCACTAGCCAATGTGTCCAACCATTTTGCCATTGGAACACTAACACCTGCGAATCCAGCTTCAGCCAATGGGACCGACCACTTTAACAATGGAACATTAACAACAGCTAATCGAACAGTAGCCAATGACACATTAACAACCGCGAATCCAGCATTAGCCAATGCGACCGACCATTTTGCCATTGGAACACTAACACCTGCGAATCCAGCTTCAGCCAATGGGACCGACCACTTTAACAATGGAACATTAACAACAGCTAATCGAACATTAGCCGATGAAACATTAACAACCGCGAATCCAATATTAGCCAATGCGACCGACCATTTTGCCATTGGAACACTAACACCTGCGAATCCAGCTTCAGCCAATGGGACCGACCACTTTAACAATGGAACATTAACAACAGCTAATCGAACATTAGCCAATGAAACATTAACAACCGCGAATCCAGCATTAGCCAATGCGACCGACCATTTTGCCATTGGAACACTAACACCTGCGAATCCAGCTTCAGCCAATGGGACCGACGACTTTAACAATGGAACATTAACAACAGCTAATCGAACATTAGCCAATGAAACATTAACAACCGCGAATCCAGCATTAGCCAATGCGACCGACCTTTTTGACAATGAAACATTAGCAACTGCTAATCCAGCATTAACCAATGCGACCGACCATTTTGCCAATGAAACACTAACAACCGCGAATCGAACATTAGCCAATGAAACATTAACAACTGCTAATCCAGCATTAGCCAATGCGACCGACCTTTTTGACAATGAAACATTAGCAACTGCGAATCCAGCATTGGCCAATGCGACCGACCATTTTGCCATTGGAACATTAACAACTGCGAATCCAACATTAGCCAATGCGACCGACCATTTTGCCAATGAAACTTTAACAGCTGCGAATCCAACATTAACCAATGCGACCGACCATTTTGCCAATGATTCATTAACAACAGGAACAACGGTGACTCTGCATTTTGTTAACACCACGGAACATTTTGCCAATGAAACAGAAACCACTGTGATTCCAAATTTATTCAATACTACGAAACACTTTTTCAATGAAACAGGAACAATTACAATTCCATCTTTAGTTAATACCACGGAACACTTAGCCAATGAAACTAGAACCAATGAGATTCAAAATTTAGTCAACACCACACAACACTTTGCCAATGAAACAGGAACTACGGCAATTCCAAATTTAGTCAATTCAACGGAAAATGTTATCAATAAAACAGGAACAACTACTCTTACACATTTAGACAATACCACAGAACATTTTACCAATCAAACAAGGACCACTGAGATTCCAAATTTAGTCAATACTACGAAACACTTTTTCAATGAAACAGGAACGATTGCAATTCCATCTTCAGTTAATACCACGGAACACCTTGCTAATGAAACTGGAACTACTGCTATTCAAACTTTAGTCAACGACACGGAACACTTTGCCAATGAAAGTGGAACTACAGCAACTCCAAATTTAGTCAGTAAAACGGAAAATTTTACCAATGAAACAGGAACAACTACTATTACAAATTTAGGCAATGCCACAGAACACTTTGCCAATGAGACAGGAGCCACTTTAATTCCAAATTTAGTCAATACCTCGGACCATTTTGCCAACGAAACAGGAACATCTGTAAGTGCAATTATGGTTAATATTACGGAACATTTTACCAATGGATCAATGCCAACTGACAGTTCAACTCTAGTTAATGCCACGGCAAGCTTTACCAATGAAACAGAAACAACCCTGAGTCCAAATTTGATAAATATCACTGAATATGTTATCAATGAAACAGGAACAACGGTGATTCTGCATTTAGCTAACACCACGGAACATATTGCCAATAAAACAGGAACTACTCTGATTCCAAACTTAGTCAATACTTCGGAACACTTTATCAATGAAACACGAACAACTGCAATTCCATCTTTAGTTAATACAACGGAACACTTTGTCAGTGAAACTGTAACCAGTGAGATTCAAACTCTAGTCAACACCACGGAACACTTTTCCAATGAAAGAGGAACTACGGCAATTCCAGCTTTAGTTAATACCACGGAACACTTGGCCAACGAAACTAGAATCACTGAGATTCAAGCTTTAGTCAACACCACAGAACACTTTTTCAATGAAACAGGAACAACTGCGATTCCATCTTTAGTTAATACCACAGAACACTTTGCCATCGAAACAGGAACAACGGCAATTCCACATTTAGGCAATGAAACGGAAAATTTAACCAATAAAACAAGAGCGACTACTATTACAAATTTAGGCAATGCCACAGAAAACTTTGCCAATGAGACAGGAACCACTTTAATTCCAAATTTACTCAATTCCTCGGACCATTTTGCCAATGAAACAGGAACAGCCGTAAGTGCAATTATGGTTAATATTACGGAACATTTTACCAATGGATCAATGCCAACTGAGAGTTCAACTCTAGTTAATGCCACGGAAAACTTTACCAATGAAACAGAAACAACCCTAAGTCCAAATTTGATAAATACCACTGGACATGTTATCAATGAAACAGAAACAACGGCGATTCTGCATTTAGCTAACACAACGGAACATATTGCCAATGAAACAGGAACCACCGCAATTCCATATTTAGTCAATACTACGGAACACTTTTTAAATGAAACACGAACAACGGTGATTCTGCATTTAGCTAACACCACGGAACATGTTGTCAATGAAACAGGAACCAATGTGATTCCAAATTTAGTCAATACTACGAAACACTTTTTCAATGAAACAGGAACAACTGCAATTTCATCTTTAGTTAATACCACGGAACAATTGGCCAATGAAACTGGAACCACTGTGATTCAAACTTTAGTCAACGCCACGGAACACTTTGCCAATGAAAGTGGAACTACAGCAACTCCAAATTTAGTCAGTAAAACGGAAAATTTTACCAATGAAACAGGAACAACTACTGTTACAAATTTAGGCAATGCCACAGAACACTTTGCAAATGAGACAGGAGCCACTTTAATTCCAAATTTAGTTAATACCTCGGACCATTTTGCCAATGAAACAGGAACATCTGTAAGTGCAATTATGGTTAATATTACGGAACATTTTACCAATGGATCAATGCCAACTGAGAGTTCAACTCTAGCTAATGCCACGGAAAACTTTACCAATGAAACAGAAATAACCCTGAGTCCAAATTTGATAAGTACAACTGAATATGTTATTAATGAAACAGGAACAACGGTGATTCTGCATTTAGCTAACACCACGGAACATGTTGCCAATAAAACAGGAACTACTCTGATTCCAAACTTAGTCAATACTACGGAACACTTTTTCAATGAAACACGAACAACTGCAATTCCATCTTTAGTTAATACAACGGAACACTTTGTCAATGAAACTGTAACCAGTGAGATTCAAACTCTGGTCAACACCACGGGACACTTTTCCAATGAAACAGGAACTACGGCAATTCCATCTTTAGTTAATACCACAGAACACTTTGCCATCGAAACAGGAACAACGGCAATTCCACATTTAGGCAATGAAACGGAAAATTTAACCAATAAAACAAGAGCGACTACTATTACAAATTTAGGCAATGCCACAGAACACTTTGCCAATGAGACAGGAACCACTTTAATTCCAAATTTAGTCAATTCCTCGGACCATTTTGCCAATGAAACAGGAACAGCTGTAAGTGCAATTATGGTTAATATTACGGAACATTTTACGAATGGATCAATGCCAACTGAGAGTTCAACTCTAGTTAATGCCACGGAAAACTTTACCAATGAAACTGAAACAACCCTGAGTCCAAATTTGATAAATACCACTGGACATGTTATCAATGAAACAGAAACAACGGCGATTCTGTATTTAGCTAACACAACGGAACATATTGCCAATGAAACAGGAACCACCGCAATTCCATATTTAGTCAATACTACGGAACACTTTTTAAATGAAACACGAACAACGGTGATTCTGCATTTAGCTAACACCACGGAACATGTTGTCAATGAAACAGAAACCACTGTGATTCCAAATTTAGTCATTACTACGAAACACTTTTTCAATGAAACAGGAACAACTGCAATTTCATCTTTAGTTAATACCACGGAACAATTGGCCAATGAATCTGGAACCACTGTGATTCAAACTTTAGTCAACGCCACGGAACACTTTGCCTATGAAAGTGGAACTACAGCAACTCCAAATTTAGTCAGTAAAACGGAAAAGTTTACCAATGAAGCAGGAACAACTACTATTACAAATTTAGGCAATGCCACAGAACACTTTGCCAATGAGACAGGAGTCACTGTAATTCCAAATTTAGTCAATACCTCGGACCATTTTGCCAATGAAACAGGAACATCTGTAAGTGCAATTATGGTTAATATTACGGAACATTTTACCAATGGATCAAAGCCAACTGAGAGTTCAACTCTAGTTAATGCCACGGAAAACTTTACCAATGAAACAGAAACAACCCTGAGTCCAAATTTAATAAATACCACTGGACATATTATCAATGAAACAGAAACAACGGCGAATCTGCATTTAGCTAACACCACGGAACATGTTGCCAATGAAACAAGAACCACTGTGATTCCAAATTTAGTCAATACTACGGAACACTTTTTCAATGAAACAGGAACAACTGCCATTCCATCTTTAGTTAATACCACGGAACACTTGGCCAATGAAACTAGAACCACTGAGATTCAAACCTTAGTCACCATCACAGAACACTTTTTCAATGAAACAGGAACTACGGCAATTCCATCTTTAGTTAATACCACGGAACCCTTGGCAAATGTAACTAGAACCAGTGAGATTCAAACTTTAGTCAACACCACAGAACACTTTGGCAATGATACAGGAACTACGGCAATTCCAAATTTAGTCAATTCAACGGAAAACTTTACCAATGAAACAGAAACAACCCTGAGTCCAAATTTGATAAATACCACTGGACATGTTATCAATGAAACAGAAACAACGGCGAATCTGCATTTAGCTAACACCACGGAACATGTTGCCAATGAAACAAGAACCACTGTGATTCCAAATTTAGTCAATGCTACGGAACCATTTTTCAATGAAACAGGAACAACTGCCATTCCATCTTTAGTTAATACCACGGAACACTTGGCTAATGAAACTAGAACCACTGAGATTCAAACCTTAGTCACCACCACAGAACACTTTTTCAATGAAACAGGAACTACGGAAATTCCATCTTTAGTTAATACCACGGAACACTTGGTCAATGAAACTAGAACCACTGAGATTCAAACTTTAGTCAACACCACAGAACACTTTTTCAATGAAACAGGAACAACTGCAATTCCATCTTTAGTTAATACCACGGAACACTTGGCCAATGAAACTAGAACCACTGATATTCAAACTTTAGTCAACACCACAGAACACTTTGGCAATGAAACAGGAACTACGGCAATTCCAAATTTAGTCAATTCAACGGAAAATTTTATCAATAAAACAGGAACAACCCTGAGTCCAAATTTGATAAATACCACTGGACATGTTATCAATGAAACAGAAACAACGGCGATTCTGCATTTAGCTAACACAACGGAACATATTGCCAATGAAACAGGAACCACCGCAATTCCATATTTAGTCAATACTACGGAACACTTTTTAAATGAAACACGAACAACGGTGATTCTGCATTTAGCTAACACCACGGAACATGTTGTCAATGAAACAGGAACCAATGTGATTCCAAATTTAGTCAATACTACGAAACACTTTTTCAATGAAACAGGAACAACTGCAATTTCATCTTTAGTTAATACCACGGAACAATTGGCCAATGAAACTGGAACCACTGTGATTCAAACTTTAGTCAACGCCACGGAACACTTTGCCAATGAAAGTGGAACTACAGCAACTCCAAATTTAGTCAGTAAAACGGAAAATTTTACCAATGAAACAGGAACAACTACTGTTACAAATTTAGGCAATGCCACAGAACACTTTGCAAATGAGACAGGAGCCACTTTAATTCCAAATTTAGTTAATACCTCGGACCATTTTGCCAATGAAACAGGAACATCTGTAAGTGCAATTATGGTTAATATTACGGAACATTTTACCAATGGATCAATGCCAACTGAGAGTTCAACTCTAGCTAATGCCACGGAAAACTTTACCAATGAAACAGAAATAACCCTGAGTCCAAATTTGATAAGTACAACTGAATATGTTATTAATGAAACAGGCACAACGGTGATTCTGCATTTAGCTAACACCACGGAACATGTTGCCAATAAAACAGGAACTACTCTGATTCCAAACTTAGTCAATACTACGGAACACTTTTTCAATGAAACACGAACAACTGCAATTCCATCTTTAGTTAATACAACGGAACACTTTGTCAATGAAACTGTAACCAGTGAGATTCAAACTCTGGTCAACACCACGGGACACTTTTCCAATGAAACAGGAACTACGGCAATTCCATCTTTAGTTAATACCACAGAACACTTTGCCATCGAAACAGGAACAACGGCAATTCCACATTTAGGCAATGAAACGGAAAATTTAACCAATAAAACAAGAGCGACTACTATTACAAATTTAGGCAATGCCACAGAACACTTTGCCAATGAGACAGGAACCACTTTAATTCCAAATTTAGTCAATTCCTCGGACCATTTTGCCAATGAAACAGGAACAGCTGTAAGTGCAATTATGGTTAATATTACGGAACATTTTACGAATGGATCAATGCCAACTGAGAGTTCAACTCTAGTTAATGCCACGGAAAACTTTACCAATGAAACTGAAACAACCCTGAGTCCAAATTTGATAAATACCACTGGACATGTTATCAATGAAACAGAAACAACGGCGATTCTGTATTTAGCTAACACAACGGAACATATTGCCAATGAAACAGGAACCACCGCAATTCCATATTTAGTCAATACTACGGAACACTTTTTAAATGAAACACGAACAACGGTGATTCTGCATTTAGCTAACACCACGGAACATGTTGTCAATGAAACAGAAACCACTGTGATTCCAAATTTAGTCAATACTACGAAACACTTTTTCAATGAAACAGGAACAACTGCAATTTCATCTTTAGTTAATACCACGGAACAATTGGCCAATGAATCTGGAACCACTGTGATTCAAACTTTAGTCAACGCCACGGAACACTTTGCCTATGAAAGTGGAACTACAGCAACTCCAAATTTAGTCAGTAAAACGGAAAAGTTTACCAATGAAGCAGGAACAACTACTATTACAAATTTAGGCAATGCCACAGAACACTTTGCCAATGAGACAGGAGTCACTGTAATTCCAAATTTAGTCAATACCTCGGACCATTTTGCCAATGAAACAGGAACATCTGTAAGTGCAATTATGGTTAATATTACGGAACATTTTACCAATGGATCAAAGCCAACTGAGAGTTCAACTCTAGTTAATGCCACGGAAAACTTTACCAATGAAACAGAAACAACCCTGAGTCCAAATTTAATAAATACCACTGGACATATTATCAATGAAACAGAAACAACGGCGAATCTGCATTTAGCTAACACCACGGAACATGTTGCCAATGAAACAAGAACCACTGTGATTCCAAATTTAGTCAATACTACGGAACACTTTTTCAATGAAACAGGAACAACTGCCATTCCATCTTTAGTTAATACCACGGAACACTTGGCCAATGAAACTAGAACCACTGAGATTCAAACCTTAGTCACCATCACAGAACACTTTTTCAATGAAACAGGAACTACGGCAATTCCATCTTTAGTTAATACCACGGAACCCTTGGCAAATGTAACTAGAACCAGTGAGATTCAAACTTTAGTCAACACCACAGAACACTTTGGCAATGATACAGGAACTACGGCAATTCCAAATTTAGTCAATTCAACGGAAAACTTTACCAATGAAACAGAAACAACCCTGAGTCCAAATTTGATAAATACCACTGGACATGTTATCAATGAAACAGAAACAACGGCGAATCTGCATTTAGCTAACACCACGGAACATGTTGCCAATGAAACAAGAACCACTGTGATTCCAAATTTAGTCAATGCTACGGAACCATTTTTCAATGAAACAGGAACAACTGCCATTCCATCTTTAGTTAATACCACGGAACACTTGGCTAATGAAACTAGAACCACTGAGATTCAAACCTTAGTCACCACCACAGAACACTTTTTCAATGAAACAGGAACTACGGAAATTCCATCTTTAGTTAATACCACGGAACACTTGGTCAATGAAACTAGAACCACTGAGATTCAAACTTTAGTCAACACCACAGAACACTTTTTCAATGAAACAGGAACAACTGCAATTCCATCTTTAGTTAATACCACGGAACACTTGGCCAATGAAACTAGAACCACTGATATTCAAACTTTAGTCAACACCACAGAACACTTTGGCAATGAAACAGGAACTACGGCAATTCCAAATTTAGTCAATTCAACGGAAAATTTTATCAATAAAACAGGAACAACCCTGAGTCCAAATTTGATAAATACCACTGGACATGTTATCAATGAAACAGAAACAACGGCGAATCTGCATTTAGCTAACACCACGGAACATGTTGCCAATGAAACAAGAACCACTGTGATTCCAAATTTTGTCAATACTACGGAACACTTTTTCAATGAAACAGGAACAACTGCCATTCCATCTTTAGTTAATACCACGGAACACTTGGTTAATGAAACTAGAACCACTGAGATTCAAACCTTAGTCACCACCACAGAACACTTTTTGAATGAAACAGGAACTACCCCAATTCTAAATTTAGTCAATTCAACGGAAAATTTTATCAATGAAACAGGAACAACTACTGTTACAAATTTAGACAATACCACAGAACATTTTACCAATGAAACAGGGACCACTGTGATTTCAAATTTAGTCAACACTACGAAACACTTTTTCAATGAAACAGGAACAACTGCAATTCCAAATTTAGTCAATACAACTGAATATTTCACCAATGAAACAGAAACAACTAATATTACAAATTTTGACAGTGCCACAGAACACTTTACCACTGAGACAGGAACCACTTTAATTCCAAATTTAGTCAATACCTCGGACCATTTTGTCAATGAAAGAGGAACAACTGCAATTCCAACTTTAGACAATTCCACGGAATATTTTACCAATGGAATAGAAACTACTGCGATTCTAACTGTAATTAGCACCACGGATCAGGTTGCCAATGAAACAGGAACCACTGCGATTCCAACTTTAGTCAATACCACGAAACATTTTACCAATGAAACAGGAACTACTACGATTCTAACTTTAGTTAACACCACAGAGACCACTGCGATTCCAACTATAGTCAGTAACACGGAAAATGTTGCAAATGAAACAGGGGCCACTGTGATTCCGAATTTAGTCAATACTACGGAACACTTTGCCAATGTAACAGAAACCACTGTTGTTTCAACTTTAGTCAATACAACGGAACACTATGCCAATGAAACAGGAACAACTGCCATTCCAATTTTCGTCAATACTACGGAACACTTTGTCAATGAAACAGGAACCACTGCTGTTTCAACTTTGGTCAATACAACGGAGCATTTGACCAATGAGACAAGAACTACTGTAATTCCAAACTTAGTCAATACTACGGAATATTTCGCCAATGAGACAGGAACCACTGCCATTGGAACGTTAGCCAATACTACTGAACACTTTGTCAATGAAACAGGAACAACTGCCATTCCAAATTTAGACAATACCACGGAATATTTCGCCAATGAAACAGGAACCACGGCAATTCTATATTTAGTCAATACTACGGAATACTTTGAAAATGAAACAGAAACAACTGCCATTCTAAGGTTAGTTAATACCACGGAACATTTCGGAAATGAAACAGGAACGACTGTAGGTTACCCTTTTTTCAATTCCACCACCTATGCAGTAAATGAATCTCTAACTGCGAATACGAGCATCCAGGCTGATAATCAAGTTAACGGGACTACAGCAGCTACTGCAAATTTCGACAATATAACAACCGTCGTGCACTATTCGAATGACACTATGAGTACTATAGGTCCTCTTTTCAACTTCACCGAAACCGAGTTTCCCATTAGTATAGAGAATGCCTCTAACCAGACTGTCGCATTTACCCAAGCTGTTAATCTTTCAACCTTTGACTACTCCGACGTTGCCACTGGAACGCTGCCGACTTCGGGTCTGCCAACAGTGCAACAAGAACTGAATGCAACGACAGAGCAACATTCGGTTTCGCTTGAAATTTCTTTCACCGCGACTCCTCCATTGCAGTATACATCGACCGCTCCTCTCGCCATTCCAGGTATTCTCATTCAGAATTTCACGTCTAGCGGTGAGGTAAGAATTTCTAGCAGCACAAAGCAAACTAGACCTGAATGAGTTAATACTAACCATTTAAACTGGTAAGAGATTTAAGCGGTTAAACCGTTTAAACTGGTAAGAGATTTAAGCGGTTAAACCGTTTAAACTGGTAAGAGATTTAAACGGTTGGTTAAATTTGCACTTTTCAGAGTGATTCATGTTGCTGATTGATCTGTGTTTATGTGAACTAGTTTGATTTTTTTCTGAACGCATCTGAATGCACTAATTAAGTTTTTGTTTGTTTGCTTGTTTGCACGATAACTGTTATGGTTCGGATCTGCATGGTCTTCTTGCGAGCTTTTGGTTTTACGATTTAGACATTCAGGCCCGGCCCTAGGGTTTGCGGGGCCCAAGGCAGCAAGCGATGAGCGGGGCTCCAAGCAAAACAAAATTTGATGGCATTTCGGAGTTGATTTCCTGCCAATACAGTATTGGCAATACCATACGTATTAAAATAATGGAAACTTGAAATTAAATGGGTTAATGAAAAAAAAATGCAAATCAGGAACGCAATAATTTTTTTTTATTATTTGAATGTCTGACAACTGAAAAAAATTATGATGTTTATAATTAAACTATTTCAGCATCCTTCTATCTAAAAGTTTGTTAGTCACCATAGACAACAGCGTGGGGGTTCTATCTTCTAAATGTTTTTTTTCACAAGCAAATCTTTCCAGCTTTGATGGATGCAAAACCCGCAATGATTCTCAATTGACAAAATAGCTAAGTTAGTTAGCCGTTCTTGAAGCATCGCGATCGTAAATCGCATGTATGAGTTTTGATGTTTTAGCTTCGAAAAGCTTCTTTCTTCTGAAGCTGCAGTGACGGGAAGAGTCAGAGATACTCGATGGTTCACTGTTTTTAATCACCCTATCACATTCACAAGGCAAATTGACTGCCCAGTATTGTTGCTAAGCGACGTTAACGTTGTCAGCGTTCAATCTCATCACAATAAAAAAATTATAACCAGCAGCGCGGGGCCCCTGAAAGCGCGGGGCCCAAGGCGCTGCCTCGTTCGCCTTGCCCTAGGGCCGGGCCTGTAGACATTTTAGTTTAAAAGAAAATAATTAGGCCTATTATTTGAATTTCTGTTAGAAACTTCGGACACTTACTGTTCCGGAAATAACTCTCCTAGATATGGGTGACAAAAATCAGTCAATTAATTATTAGCTTCAAGCAACTTCCCAGCGCGCTTGAAATATCAGAGTGATTGAAAAGACATAGGCCCTACTATCTGTGTTACAACCGTTGCAAGTTATCCTGGAATGCTTAATAGTCCATGCCTTCATAGACTCCTAGTTGGTTCTTAAAAGATGTGCTAGAGTGAATTGAGACTTTAATAATTATCATCCAAACCATTCCACAAGTCTAAAACTGTTGCACAAGTTCTGCACTTCACATAGAAGCGTTGATGCTTAGGCCCGTTCGCTGAGTGACTAAACATTTCTGCACTAATACTGGGACTTCAAAAGCACACTCGAGACCTAAGTCTGACCGACAGTACGAGTGTTAGGTCAAGTCAGAGAGGTTGTTCAGAAATACAGCTTGAAGAATAAGGTCCAATTGCCAGGAGACCAGATAGAAACAGAGAAGGAGAGGTGGCACGTTGTGTTTATAATTCTGACAGAAAGAAAACAGAGGGCGATGAATTGCATGGATTAGAATAAGATTTCTTGAAGAGTTGTTACCAGGACAATGTTACCAGAACAATGTTACCAGGACAATGTTACCAGGGCAATATTACCAGGACAATGTTGCCAGAAGAATATTACCAGGATGGTATCCGAAGAAGCCCCAAATTTACAACTTAACTGTCTTAGGAAACTTGCTGTCTAGTACATATGCCGAAAAAAGAACGAACGGCCAATAAGTCGAGTGATAAATGGAGCTGATGGCATGAATTTGGGCGGCTTCGAACTAGGCCTAAGTATGACCGTAAGAGCATAACCCCACCCTCTCCCCCGATTGTACTGTTGCCCTTTTCAAGCTCTCTGCTTGAGACTCCCTGATGCGTGCAAGAACAGCCACTGAATGTGATCCAAAGCAAACGCATGATTTTCATGCCAAAGTCCCATTTAAACCACTATTGAGGCTCAGCCGGTTCAGGCCATCTATTCACTAATTAACGTTTAATTGATGTCTTATGAATGCCGGCATCTCATGCTTTTCTATCCTATTACGGTGTCAGAGTACCTCTGTTTTTTTAGCTGTGTATAACTGCTTCGCTTTCTCAGTTGGCTGCTCATTCTGGCCTCGGCAGTATTCTGTTTTTTTTTGCTTTTATAAAACTTGCCTAGACTTTATTTAAATCTGTGAAAAATCATGTTAAACTCTTAGAAGCATCTAAATCGTTTGGAAACCGTTAAGTTGAATGCGTTTATTAGCAAACCAAAAGTTAAAAAAATACATAAGGAAAAGCAGATCCGCAAGACTGCCTACACAGCATTCCAGAAAAATTTTCAGCAAACTGATACAAAACAGAATGAAGCAATATGTAGAGAGAGCAGTTGGAGAAGAACATGCCGGGTTCAGGCCAGGAAGAAGCACAATTGATCAACTATTCACAGTGGGACAGATACTTGAAAAAGCATAAAACACATTCGACAGCATATAGCATTATGGAATATGGAGAGCAAAGCAAAATACAGGAATACCAGAACAATTGATATAACTTATACAAGAGAATCGATATGTATATATATATATATATATATATATATATATATATATATATATATATATATATATATATATATATATATATATCGAAAATCAACAAGTGCCATTAAAATCGATAAAAAGATCACAGAATTCTTAAACACAAAAACGGGAGTACAAAAGGCGTTAATAATTAACAATCGTTTATGGAAAACTTGGGTAATAGGGAGGCGGTGAAAGCTGGCGGATGAGTACGGTTTTGGGGCCTGGAATTGTGGAGTTTACGCCACAAGGAAGATGGAGGGAGGGAGGTAAAATGAGGCAGAAGGTGCAGTTTGGTGAGCAAAAGAGAGACAGACAGCCTTACAGACAGACTGATATACAGACATACTGATAGATAGACAGACATACATACAGACAGACAGACAGACAGACAAAGTCTTACAGAGTTTTTGGTGGGCGAAAGGAGAGAAGGATGGGAGTAGCAACAGAGCGAGGCAGCTAGATTTAGAGTGCTAGTCTATAGCATGCCCTAATCCTAATAAATTTTCGCCCGAAGAGCTAAGCAGTTTACTCTGTAGAATGTTATAGCGCTACTTTAATCTAGCAATTAATAATATGCATAATTATAAATAACAGGTGACTAAACGCATTTATTTGTTGTTAAGATATTTTCGTCACCAACGAAACACACATCCTGAAGATCGTTGTCAGCAGTCCTGGCACATCAACCACGGTAGTCAATCAGGTAGGACTTACTCAACCACTCGGAGAACATTAGAAATGAAGTAGGTATGTATCGTTGAGCAGCTCACCGCCTTAGCACCATGGCTTACCTCCTCACCTGGATGGCTGCCTCACATCAAACACTGACCCAAAAGTTTGCATATTGAGAACTTGATTGAAATAATTACCGGTGATTAAATCTGTTCCGGTGAGCGCTCTAACCGATCGGCAACTGTAGAGCAGGGTAGCCGATTGGTTAGAGCGCTCGCCTTGTAACGCAGAGAGCGCAGGTTCGAATCTCCTCTGAGACGGTGAACGTGTATAGGGACCTTGAGCAAGTCTTTCATTCACAATTGCTCAGCGCCATCGATTAATCCTTGGTCATTAGATAGTGGCGCTTAATAAATGCCTAATAATAGAATTAAATGATAAGCTTATTGAGTGACTTCTATAGCGCCTTTATCATGACGCATAAAGAATCAAACGATGACGCTTAGAGACTTAAAGTTGAATCATAGTCAAAGTCACAATGCACTAGAGAAGACGATTTTAAGGAATGGCAGGTCGCACCACATGGAAACCCCTTCCTCAGTGACTAACCGACTGAGTCTGTATTATTTGGCTGCCTTAAATCATTGTTTACCATGCAGCGTGTTGATACAGTCGGTAGCGCTTGGTATGTCGTCCAACCGCCGTGGGTTCGAACCCGCTGAGGCGATTCCGTGAAACGACCCTAGGCAAGTTGTTTACTCGCGCTTGGCACCGTCACATACTCGTGGAACATGGGACCTTGTAGTAGTAATTGAACATTTATATAGCGCCAGTAGTAAACTGGAAAAGTCACCATTGGGGGCCCACGCACACACGTGGAGCCAGCTAAGGAATTCCCGACGACAGTTACCAGTTGGCATCATTTCCAGAGTTGGGATGTGCAGGGCTTTGGGATTTATCAAATGCCGGTGTCCGCAACAGAGCCTCCCCTACAAATCTCCCCTGGGGAATTTATTTCAGAACAGATTCTCTCCCAGGCGATCTGTTTTAGAATAAATTCGCCCCAAATACTAAATTCTAAAAACAAAGTCTCGGGGCAGTGGAGAAAATATTTCGTCCCCCGTTGAAATAATCTATCCTGTGGGAAGACTTTATTCTTTGGCAGATAAGTCACATATGTTTTAAGGTTAATGATAATTAATTCGAAGCAGACATGGCATGAAATTTCGAGGATAATTTTAAAGAAATGAGGGAGATATTTCTTTTCAATTCGAGGAGGCTCTCCCTAATTTATCTGTGCTTCAGACTGGCACTACCAGAGGACGGGCAGTGACGGAGTTTTGTATTGGATTTCGAAAAAAAATTATTTTGACACATTACAACTACTTTACCGTTGGTTTCGTCGGAATATGGTATTGGACGTCTCTAAGTTTAATATATCCAATGTAATTACGGCGTTTAAAAGGTGTCGAAGAAAACTTTGTATCAAAACATAATGTAGGCCTACCAATATCTTAATATTAAATTATATTTTTATTATTATTATTATTATTATTATTATTATTATTATTACTATTATTATTATTATTATTATTATTATTATTATTATTATTATTATTATTATTATTATTATTATTATTATTATTATTATTATTATTATTATTATTATTATTATTATTATTATTATTATTATTATTATTACTATTATTATTATTATTGTTATTATTATTATTATTATTATTATTATTATTATTATTATTATTATTATTATTATTATTATTATTGTCATCATCATCATCATCAACATCGTCATCATCGTCATCATCATCATCATCATCATAGTCATGATCATGATCATCATCATCATCATCATCATCATCATCATCAACAAAAACAACATCGTCTTCATCATCATCATCATTTTCATCATCATCATCATCAACATCCTCATTAGTATTAGTGTATGATCATCATTATAATCGTCGTCGTCATCATCATCATAATATTACTTGAAACAAATGTAATGAGCCACTTTAACTGTAAATTTATATTTTAGCCTACTAAACCTTTCCTTTACTGATAAGGCTGACCAGCCTAAAGATTTCACTTTTATGCAGCCCACACTAAGCAAGTTCTTAATGTTAAATTCTATCGTAAATAATTTGCACTCATCTCTTAATATATTGAAGATAATTTCTTTGGTACAGCATAATAATAGATTATCTGTGTGGTCTACAACGAATGTAATATTCAACGTAGGTATTTAATATAATTGAGTCTGATTATAACGTTTAAAAGGTGTCTAAGCAAACCATTTTGGAATCAAACATAAATGTACCAATATTTTAATATTAAATTATTATTATTATTATTATTATTATTATTATTATTATTATTATTATTATTATTATTATTATTATTTATTTTTTTTTTTTAACGCCCGAGGTAAAAAGAATCCCTCAGGCTCTTAGAAACTATCCCTTAATACGTTCCCACACTGGAGTTATTATTATTATTATTATTATTATTATTATTATTACTATCATAATCATCACCATCATCATCATCATCACCATCACCATCACCATCACCATCATCATCATTAGTTTTTCATCATCGTCGTAGTCGTCGTCACCATATCATAATATTACTTAAATGACGTTTTTGCATAGAATTTATTCAACAAAGCTGACTCATGAACACAGAACACGTGACAACTTTAAAAATTACTAATATTCAAGGACTTACCTAAATAATTAAATGTTTTCGCATTGAAAATCGTGTTGGGACTGTGTCAATAATCATAATAATCAAAAGATTTTATTTTTATAAAATATTTGCAAAATCCAGGGTGGCAAACTTCTGTTTTATAGTTTCTTAGAGTCTGAGGATTTTCGTACCTCGGGCGTTATAATAATAATAATAATAATAATAATAATAATAATAATAATAATAATAATAATAATAATAATAATAATAATAGTAATTGTAATAGTAATAATAATAATAATAATGATTTATGCTACATTTATATTTGAATACAATGGTTTGCTTCGACACCTTTAAAACAGGCTGACGAGACTCAATATATGAGGCAATGACGTTCAATCGCAGATCTATGGGATTCCGTCCTTCTCTATTATAGCGCTCTGAAATGACAGAATAACAATAATAATAATAATAAAAAAAATTAATATAACAATAAAAAATTAGTAATGACAATGACAATAATAACAAAAATTAATAACAATAGCACTCTATTGCCTTCTTTATGCGTTTTAGGATGGAGGGAATATCGTTGCTCTCGCTGTTGATGCTGAAAAGAAGTTGTTATTCTGGGCCAACAATGCCCTGCGTTGGAGAGGAATCTATCGTTGCTACTTCAATGGATCTCACGTTGAACGCATTCAGGCTGAGGGTGAGTAATAGCAATCCATGTAGTCTCATCCTTCTATTTGGTGAATACAACGGTCACTTAGCTTCCACCCTCACCCGTCCATTACCAACCCCTTCCCTTTGGGACTGACCATGCCTCTGATTCAAATACTGACGTCTCGCACGTAAATCACAGTTTATTCATTCATTCGTTTATAACGACGAAAAAGAGCTAATGTAGTGTAGTGTAATCACATATCGTATCGTAACCACATATCGTATCGCCATCACATATTGTATCGCCATCACATAGGCCTATTGTATTGTAATCGCATACTGTATCGTAATCACATGTTGTATGGTAATCACATACTGTATCGTAATCACATGTTGTATGGTAATCACATACTGTATCGTAATCACATATTGTATCGTAATCACATATAGTATCGTAATCGCATTTATTTATATGCATCTGATCTCCTGGATGTTGACCTGATTACGGTTTGGTTTTGGTTCGCCATCGGTCAATGCCTTGTGCAATAGACACAGGCGTAATAGAAGTCACTAATTACGATTGTAATTATTATTGTCTTCCGTTTAAGATATAATGGAGGTGAACGGGATGGCAGTGGACAACGTTGCTGGTCACATCTATTGGACGGATGGACAGAGAGGACGGGTGGAAATGACCGACTACGACGGAAGAAATCGGAAGGTCATCGCTTATACAGACCTCGGGAATCCCAGGGGAATCGTCGTAGACTCAACCAACGGGTAGGCATTTATCAAGGAGCTGCTTTTAATAAGTAGGTGAATGGGGATATGCAGGTGCCACGCTGTCGCAATTCAACTTGATCCCATCGTGCCTTCTCATATGTTGGACAGACCTCCTGGGACAGTCTCCCTCTGCAATTACGTGCTGTTGCCTTTGACTCTGCGCAGCACACATTTGCTAATGGTTTTGAAACGCACTTCTTAAAGAAGACTATTAGATAACCGATAATCCTGAAATTCTGCCCTATTCTGAGATATTTCGTTTAGCTTATTTTGTGATCTACAGGTTTCTCTACTGGAACGATCAAGAAACTCGACGCATAGAGAGGAGTAAACTGGATGGACGAGAGAGGTCAGCACTGGTTGAAAGGAACGTTAGCAGACCGAACCAGATGGTCCTTGGAACATGGCAAAATACGAGGTATTACCACGTGGCATTTGAACACAATGGAGAATACAATCTATTATTACCATTTGGTACTTAGAAAATGACGAAATTTATTATTATTTATTACCATTGTTCATCTATTGAATATGGCATAATATGAACATAGCATAACCATACGGTATTTGAACATGGGGAGTACAGTGTCTTAGTAGTATTACCATTTGGTTTTTAGAACATGGCAAAACATTAGGTATTACCATAATGGTATTTGTGATATGGAAAATAGAACATGGCGAAACATTAGGTATCATCATATGGTATTTGTGATATGGAAAATACATAACATAACATATTGTAGCATAGGTAATAGATTGAATCAATTTAAATATACAACTAGAAAAATTCTTTCATTTTGAAGTTATGCAACAAGGTGCAACAGCCAAACGATTCACTTTGTTCTTCTAATTAAATCAAAGTTTCTTGGTTTTCAGTAAACTCTTCTGGGTCGACGCCTGTGACCCTCGTTCGAACGCTTCAGGAGAGTGCATCCAGTCTCTGAATTCTTACAACCTCTTAGACAATTCGGTTGTGATGGAGTTCAACCTCAGTGAGGTCATAGGTTCAAAGGTCGTCTTTGGTCTGGCCATCCAGGATCATCTAGTCTACGTGTCTGTCTGGGAGGACTGCTCCATCCTCGAATTGGACCTCGCAAGTAGGACCATCCGTACAGTGGCTGATCATCTGGGACAGGAAGTCCTTTTCTCCCTCGCCTTGACGGAGGATTCAACGTCGACAAGTGAGACACGTAAGCGAAGAATATTAATCAACTTTAATCAAATCAAGTTTATTCTAATCTAATCCAGTATAATGAAGCATAATCTAATCTAATCTAAAATCTTTTGTTGTTTCAAAGGAAACCGCGGTAAAATATCAATCCGTTGAAGAAGCCAAGGTAATGGTAATTGCAAATTTATATAGCGCCACTTCAAGAGAGACTCATCAGAGGCGCTCCCGACCTAACACAATGAATCCACGATCGAACAGAATGGTCTTCAAGCGCTTGCGGAAAAGAGGCAAAGAGCGGCTGAGGAGTTCATGTCGCAGGTCCGTAATTGGTCGCTAATTGCCACCAGTGGCACAAAGCGGGTCAGCTAACGGAGTATTGGCCGGGGCCGTCAGAAATCAATTGTTTGTCAGAATAGATGCGATAATAGTAACGTTGTTTTGTTTAGAGAGAAATCCTTGTTCTCAGTCAAATCGAGGAGGCTGTTCCCATCTGTGTGTTCCTCTTAACGGAACAGAATATCGCTGTTCCTGTCCGACGTTTGGTGCTCTCGTTTTGGCAAGAGATGGCAAAAACTGTACAGGTATTTGCGTCTGGTTTCTGCGTCCTTGAGCTACTGCGATACGCGAGAGTGTATATCAAATTCTAATATTCTCGACGTATTGCATTATATACATGTAGTAGTCTCAGTTTATTACTGTACTCAGAGGCGTCTCCCCCCCCAAGTCATTTGAGCAACTTCCCCTCCTTTCCCCTGCTCTTCCCCTTCCTTCCCCAATAACGAAGGCACATACACTGACAGATCTCCCCCGGTCCTATTTTTTGGATGGAGCATTTGCTCCAAGGTTTCTATGGAGTAGACGCCTTTGACTATACTTATGTTTATGGCTGTATTCGTGTTCTGTGATATATAATTTTTGTTAAATATTTGTTTATTGATTCAAACTGACAAGTACGCAGTAAGATTACATGATATAGTAGTAACAGACTATAACAAGTTTAACAGGAGTCGAATTTTACTGTAGGGCAACCTGCAAATCTCCCATATGTCCTACTGCTCACTTTACCGTCGCCACCTAGGGAATGGAAGGCTGAGTCTATCTTGTGGGGTTCTAATCTTCTTGCCAGCATATTACCATTCAACCGTGTTTGCCTGAGAAAACCTAATCATTACACAATTCCAGGCAAATCCAGTGCAACATGAAACCCGAGTGTGAGGATTTTCTCAGGCAATGGCACACATGCTGAGTTGGAAAATAAACACAATAGTTTCATGTAATGTGGCATATCTGTTGAAAAGATTTAGCTACAAACACTAACACCGCTAGCAATTCATTTAGCTACAAACACTAACATCGCTAGCAATTCATTACTATTCTGAAGTTTGCCTAATTTAAATTGAGCTGAGAACTTACACACATTTAAGTTTTGAATAGAATCTATCTGCGCGGATTATTTTAGGCAAACGATTGTACTTTTAACAGTTTAGCGAAGACTACACAGGTTTCCCAGTCACTTTTAAATGACGTCTCCTGATGTTTTTTCCTCAGTTCCTTCGGAGTTTCTGCTCTACTGTGACGCTTACTATGGCCATGTTGGTTTGATTGACGTGAGCAGTGACCCAGTAACCCGCGACCTTCACCTGATTGCGTACAGTTCAAGACCGATAGGAGTGGCTTATGATCCAGTCAATCAGGTAGGTGTTTTATAGGTCTCCTCTGTGCGACGTGAGATATAGTAATGAAGTTCGATCCGACGACACTAGACTAGATTAGACGGGACAGAATCTGACAACGTACGAAATGAATCAGAAATAGTGAATAAATAATAAAAATTAATAAATATGAATTTTGAATTCCGAAGTGTTTGTCATTGATGCAGACCGTGTACTGGAGTGACGTGAAGGAGAGAGTCGTCTACCAGATTCCTTTAAGTGGTGTTACCACTAAGCTGACATTGATTGAAGCGACTCAAGGCCTTGGCATCGTGGATGGTAAGAGAACAGAAACGTTATTGGAAATCAACCATCATCCATATTTAGACAGAGCCTTGCTCTACCTAAATTCCTTTCAATCGATGTCAAATCATTCGTCCTTTCGTTCTTTCATTCACTCGTTCATTCAGTCAGTTGGTCAGTCTTGCATTTATCCACTCAGTCATTTATTTATTCATTCATTCATCCGTTCATTCATTCATTCGTTCGTTCATTCATTCATTCATTCATTCGTTCGATTATTCATTCATTCATTCGTTCATTCATTCACTAATTCATTCATTCGTTCATTCATTCATTCGTTCATTCATTCATGTGTTTCTTTCGTTTGTTAGTTAAGTTATTCTTCCAGTCATCCGGGACAGTGAAAGGGTAATTTCTGGCAGCATTGGTAACAGATACACTACCATACCTTAAGGCAAATTAAGGCAAGGTAAAGTACTTAACTAACCGTACCTTAGCTTACATTAAATTATATTTATTTTACATAGTTACATTGAATTACATTCTAGGGCTTAATCTTGACTGGCGGAACCGGAAGCTTTACTTTACGAATGAGGACTTCGTCACGGTTGACGGCGTCGCCTATTCCTGGCACAGGATCGAAGTCATTGGACTCGATGGGAAAGGTCGAAGAGCCATCGTCACTGATGTGGAACGGCCTCGCGGTCTGTGGGTTGACTCACAAAGAGGGTACTGATGGATCACATTATTTGCATCACATTGATATATATATATATCGCGTTGCTCTAATTCATATTGAGTCACAATATGCCATATCGCACAGAGATATGAAAGATTCAGGATGTGTGAGACTGTGATGATGCTTTGGTGCCATTGTTCAATAAGCCATTTTATCCATAAGAGATATAGCTACGTATATGAATGTAGATACGGACAGGGGCACATACATGTAGATGTACAAATACAAACACACTCATAAATACATGTACTTGTAGATGGACAAATACAAACACACTCATAGACATATGTCTATATATATATATAATATTATATATATATATATATATATATATATATATATATATATATATATATATACATGCATATATATATATAGCCGTTTTCTGGGGTGTCAGACCAAAGCCTGGATAAAGGAGGGGCGATGCTAATCATTATTTTTGGCTATGACACAGTGTCATCGTTAAATAGAAACTGTCGTAACTTTATGAGGTAAAGTAAGATGGAAGTCAACGGCTCTGGCAGTCGTAATATTGTAATTGTAAACTGACATTTATACAGCGCCACTGGAAGAAGAAACTCATCAGTGACACTTTCGACCCGAAACAGTGAAATTACTGCCGAATAATACAGAAGACCAAAGCCTGGATAAAGGAGATAGTAGACATGGGATATAAATAAAACCAGACGCCCGTTTGATATGATTATCACTTATCATGCATCTACTTAACATGTATTTTACGAACAAGGAGTTACTATTGAACGATTTGTCCTTCTTGCATCTTAAACCAGTTTCCTTTACTATACGGATTGGGGCAGCGAAGCGAAGGTTGTCAGAGCAAATCTCGACGGATCAGGATCGGAAACCCTTCTGAGTGGGCTGGAAAACCCCAATGGGGTGGTTACTCTTGACACGTCAGTCTACGTCATCGATTCCCGCTACAAGACAAGGGAACTCGGCGGAACACCTGTTCCTTTGATCTACCGTGTCAGTTTCACAGCAGACGGCGCTAAGATCGTGACTAATACGAACCTTAATGCGTTACAGGTTAAACAGATTTGATGAAATCTTTATTAAGCCTACCTGACCGTTTTTACTGTAATTCACTCCAAGCGATGAAGGCTGCTTATATCTATCAGAACTGTAATTAATTGTAATTAGTAGCTTCTTTCGCGCCGACGTCTGATACACTATTCATCAACCGATGGCACTCAAAACCACGCCGTGATCAGGTCAATATCCAGAAGATCAGCCCTTAAGACAGAGAGACAGCCTATTCTGGATAATGCTATTTGAAAGAGGCAAGTCTTAAGTTGAGAACGAAATGGCATGACAGTATATAGTGTAACCCAATGTGTGGCGCGATTTGTGTCCCTTTTCAGAAGGTGGATGATAGTCCGGTGGGTGGCGTGATCGATGTAAACCGACAGGTCGGTAGGGTTCAGTCCCCGCCGGTGTAGGCGCGATTTGTGTCCCTTTTCAGAAGGTGGATGATAGTCCGGTGGGTGGCGTGATCGATGTAAACCGACAGGTCGGTAGGGTTCAGTCCCCGCCGGTGTAGAAATTTCTTGCGAGATTTCTGTGCCCAAGTCAACACAAGTATAATACGTATAGTACTCGGTCGGTATCAGGAAATTATCCTGAATGTATCAGGAAATTACTTCGAATTTCATGGACAGATATTGTGACCACCAAACAAGTTTACAAACGGGCAAGGATAAAAAGCGAGTTACTAGGTCATATCAAATCTCGAAAATTACGGTACTTTGGACATGTTATGCGACAACCACAGGATAGCATTGAGAGTAGTGTGATGACAGGTCTGGTGGAGGGAGTTCGTGGACGCGGAATGCCAAGAATCTGTTGGTTCGACAACATCATAACTTGGACTGGCCTTTCAGGAACTTGTTTATTAAAAGTCGCAAAAGACAGACAATGTTGGGCAGCGATAGTCCATTCATGCAGCCAACCGTCGCAAAGCGACGACGGCGGATTGACATGACATGACATGACTCGGTCGGTAGAAAGCTTTTTAATTACTGCTGTTACATAAGCTGGGAAGTAAATGGCAAGTCCCGCGATGCATTGGGCCCATGTTCAGAGCCTTTGGATTAATCCATTACCGGATCAATGGCTTAAAAATAGGAAATGAACGCATTTCCAAAATTAGACTATGGGATACTGGAGATTCACTGTACTCTTACAATGCCAATGTTCGTTAAAGACATGTTCAAGATCTTCCCTACGCTGCAACCGTCTCCGAGCTGGTTCGAACCCGCACCCTATGCGTGACAAAGCGAGCTCTCAAACACTGGGCTACCACTCACCACAAAGTAAATATGCTCCGTCTAACACGTGGTTGCTTTTCCACGCAGACACCGTTTGGAATCGCTGCCAACGGAACTTCGACGCTGTTCCTGAGCGACTGGGACAACGGAGCAGTCATCTCCTACGATCCAACGACTGGACGAACTGAGGTTCTTTTGAACAACTCTGGACTTGGACAACCAGCCTCTCTCCTTTTCACACCCACTTCAGCTGCACTAGACGGTAAGACGTAATCATAATCGTAAACTCCAAATTTCTAAAGCGCTAATCTGAAGCTAAGCAAAGGGCACCAGCTTATTCACGAGCGCTGCGTCGTGTCAAGAGTACCACAGCTACTTTTTAAATACGGTAAAGGTAGAAAAGATCATGGTAACAATCTTGCTCATGCACATCTATAAAACTCCTCAGAAGTCTAACGATGAAGAAAAACATTTATTGACAATGCCTCTATTGAAACTCCTTCAATTAATGAAGTAAAAGGTAAAACATGCTTTCCTATTATATAGAAGCATATGAGTTACGGGGGAGTTTTGATTGAACCTCACAATGACCATGAATTTCTGCAAGCCAGGTTAATTACATCGTCCGAAAAGTAGCATTGTACCAATACCTGGATCTCGTTAATCTAGTATGTCCTATTATATATCTGGCATCCCTTCTGACTTGACGCAGCGTTAGTAAATAAGCTGGAGAATTGCGCTTAGCTTTTAAGCAACACTTCAGAACCTCTCGAGTTTACGATTAGCCTACAATTAGGCTACTGTTACCATTGACCGGTCCGTGTGTTGTTGGTCTTTTGCAGGAAGAGACGTTTGTTCAAATGCCAACTGTAGCGACATCTGCCTTCAGTCTGTGAATGATTCATTCAGCTGTTCGTGTCCATCAGACAGAGCAAATGTACTGAGCGAAAACTCAGTGGATTGCATTGGTAAGCAGAACCATCTCATTTACACGCTGCATGGTCTAGCCTATATATCGAAAAATGGGAATACTGTTATAGAATAACTCCAATATCTGTTGGGTTTGCGAAAAGCGCTTTTATAGGGTATCAAAAAGACGTTGTGAAATATCAAATAGGCCTACATGCATACAAGAATTCATGGATCTATACGTATTGACATGCATACATACATACATAAAAATTTACATATATGGCTCCCTCCCTCCCTCAGAATTTGTTATAGATGCATATAAATATTCGAGTTTACTGACAAGCTCACTGACAAACTGCAGTAAGTAACATTGAAACATATGACAGCACAATTTTCAAGATTTATAGAACACTCGTCTTGGCCGCATGTTAGGCGCCCACTCATTTTTCAGCTGCTCCATAGGGAGTGGAAGGCTGAGTCGTTTTTTATCGAACTTAGGGGTATGGAGCCGTTTATTTCAAGATCTTATGTTTTTCGAGCAAGAGTGTTAAGATTATTATTGTTTTTTCTTTGATGTAGTTATGTTTCCTGGGGTTCTTAAACCAATGCCTGAGACAATCAAATGAACGTCTAGAACGGCTTAGGCTATAACTTGTCAAGTTATTATTATTATTTTCCCCCCGAGGTTCATGTGACACCTCGGGATTTCAAAATGGAGGAACGCTGTTCTGGAATGGCTATTCTTCGCAGATGGTTTTATCATCATCATCATCATAGTCGTGGTCGTCGTTACCACCACCACCACCACCACCACCACCCCACCACCGCCGCCACCACCACCACCACCACCACCACCACCACCACCACCACCACCACCACCACCACCACCACCACCACCACCACCACCACCACCACCACCACCACCACCACCACCACCACCACCACCACCGTCGTCGTCGTCGTCGTCGTCGTCGTCACCACCACCACCACCACCCAACCACCACCACCACCCCACGACCGCCGCCACCACCACCACCACCACCACCACCACCACCACCACCACCACCACCACCACCACCACCACCACCACCACCACCACCACCACCACCACCACCACCACCACCACCACCACCACCACCACCACCACCACCACCACCACCACCACCACCACCACCACCACCACCACCACCACCACCACCACCACCACCACCCCACCACCACCACCACCATCACCGTCGTCATTTTCATCATCATCGTCATCATTATCATCATCATCGTCATAATAATAATAATAATAATAATAATAATAATAATAATAATAATAATAATAATAATAATAATAATAATAATAATAATAATAATAATAATAATAATAATAATAATAATAATAATAATAATAATAATAATAATAATAATAATAATAATAAATGCAGAAATGGCAGCAACTCGGAAGAAATCGAAATACACGGAGCTGTTGACGAAATACAGTTTCACACCAATCGCAATAGAAACGATGGGACCCATGGACCACGAAGGCTCGGCGTTTTTGAAAGAACTCGGACGACGGTTGACGAGAATAACGGAAGACCCTCGAGAAACCTTCTTCCTGTTACAAAAACTATCCATCACAATCCAGAGGTTCAATGCTATCGCGTGCCTAGGCACGATGAGGAACTAGAATGCTGATTATAATAATAATAATAATAATAATAATAACAATAATAATAATAATAATAATAATAATAATAATAATAATAATAATATTAATAATAATAATAATAATAATAATAATAGTAACAATAATAATAATAATAATAATAATAATAATAATAATAATAATAATAATAATAATAATAATAATAATAATAACAATAATAACAATAATAACAACAACAACAATAATAACAACAATAATAATAATAATAATAATAATAATAATAATAATAATAATAATAATAACTTGACTGTGCCGTGGATTGCAGATCCGGAGAATTACCTGATAATAGCCGACATGGCGAGCATTGAGATGATCGGCCTTGAGGACGGAGACGATCGTTCCGTGTATAGATTTGTCAGTGGACAGTTCTTCTACGATATGACAGCCATTGCGTTCGACGCCACGAACCGAACCTTGTACTACAGTGACTCAAGCAGGTAATATATAATTATATATATATGTGTGTGTGTGTGTGTGTGTGTGTGTGTGTGTGTGTGTGTGTGTGTGTGTGTGTGTGTGTGTGTGTGTGTGTGTGTGTGTGAGAGCGCGTGTGTATACAGGTGTGTGTGCGTGTTGGTGGTAGTGGCGGAGCTACCATTGGGTCGGGTGGGTCAGTTGACCTGCCTATTTTATTCTTGACCTGCCTTATGACCTGTCTAGTTTACTTTTGACCTGCCTTATGTCCTGCCTACTACCTACTGCTGTGTAAAATTCTCTGGAATTTTAATATCTTTTTTACATTTTAAATTTGAATATGCAATTGGTCTATAAGCGTTCAAAAATAATTTTCTTCGTTTTATATATTTAAGTTATGCTGCTCAGGTTGAGGTTATGCTGCTTGATGAGTCAAACTCAAACTTTAATTTCTTCGACATGCTGAATAAGTCCCATGACCCTGACTTGACCTGCTGAAACTGTATAGCTGGCGCCGCCACAGGTAGGTGCGTACATATGTGTACACTTTTTTGTATAGCGACCGTATGACTTCGATCCTGCTCATTTTTCAATGAATTAAGCTTAAATCGGGTGAGATCCTTCACCACCGCTCCCAGTTTGAAAGCGTGCGACGCCATTTAAGGTCTCCATGTATGGATCGCGCTATGGCTTATGATTCAAAATATGTCCTTTGATGTTTAGTCATTTAGATTCTATCGGGAATCTAAACGCTGCACTGTTTGACGACATCTATTGGCTGCCAGGGCCGTTGACGTCGACCTTACTTTACTTAACCTTACATGAAGTTTTCTTCTCGAATGATATTAGGCAAAGAGAAGTACTGTCTAGTGTTTATCGACATCTTATGGCTTCCACGGTCGCTGACGTCTACCTTACCTTATCCTAGCTGTGTTACGTTCCCATAGCAGCAAATAGCCTCGTTATCGACCTTACGCTTAAGAAATTAAAGTTTACGATTACGATTACGAATCATAGTCGTGAGCTTGGAAATATCTAAAGCGCTAAACCGAAAGCTATATAATTATATAAACCGAAAGCTAGGCGTAGGACATCGGCCTAATCACGAGCGCTACGTCAATTCGGAGGGGTGAAAATTTACTCGGTTGACGTAAGACCAGAGAGACGGAAAAGTAGGAGCTGTTACAGTGGACAGGGTTTCGATTGATGGTTGATTGAAATGGGAAGGCAATGTGGTGGATAGATCAGGATAACATTTTTTGAAGATGTGGTACTATAGTTTTGACTGTAAAGCCTGAGAGGTTACAGATAGAAGAGCTTGAAACAGTTGATGGTGGATGAGCGAAGGGATGGTTCACACAAATCAAAACTCAATTAAGTAGTTTAACGACGCTGTCATAACTAACATTATTAGCGTCACCCTCCTCCATTATCATTCTTAGGACCGGCACTACCGGAGCACGGGGAGTTTTTTATTCAACCTTCGGACTGGCACGTGATGAACGTTACATCTTCACTAAAGAAAGAACGAGTCATGAAGTATTTGTAACATAAAATCTACCGTTTTAAAGGTGTCCAAAGGAGTTCGGCATTATCCATTGTTTTAGTGACATCTTGTAACCGCCTAAAACATTGGATAATACCGAACTCTTTTGGACACCTTTAAAACGCTCAATTTTCATGCTACATATAATTTATGACTCGGTCATTCTCTAGTTAAGACACGACTGTATAACGTTGATGGATGAGCGACGGAATGGTTCAAACAAATCAAAACTCAATTAAATAGTTTAAAGACGCTGTGTCATAACTAAGACGATTAGCGTCACCCTCCTCCATTATCATGCTTAGGACTGGCACTACCGGAGCACGGGGACTGGTGAAGTTTTATCAAGCCATTTATTGCCACGTGTAGGAAAGAAAATATGTGGTAACTAAACGCGAACTGAGTCATAAAATGAAGGGCTTATTTCCAAAACCTGTTAAGTCCATTTGAAGCATTACAGAGAAAACGAGTTTTTTTATGAAAAGTCGCTGCCGTTCACTGCGATGTGTTTTTTCTAAAATTGTGTTTTGTTACCATAGTAGCCCTTTTAGATAAAGGAAGTTTTTGAAATCTATGCGTTTCCGTTTCTATTATTTGCAGCCCTACAAGCATTATTTACTTCCAAAACCTGTTAAGTCCATTCAATGCGTATCCGATTATGAGCTTTTTTCAAAAAGTATTCTTTCTTACTGAATAGTCCTGTGACTCTAGCTTATTTTATTATATACTGGTAATAAAAAAAATTGTATTGTGTTTTGGCATTAATAGGATAAAATGATACAAATGCCTATGAAACAAAGATAATGAAACCTGTAAAATGAAGTCAGTAAACCGCTAGACACGTGAAAATTAGCCAAAACTTTCGTAAATTTGGTGATATTCAGTAGGCAGCATTATTGTTTCAATTTTGCGGAAAACCTTCTCGATTCTACCAAACACCCTACCAGCAGGCAGGAATGAGTGGCCTCTCATGGGAAAATAATGCTCAACAATCATGTTAGGTTTCACAACATTATTAGTAATTAAGCAAAACTTAAGTATATATGATATTCGCAAGTGCCATTAAAAGGTGTCTAATCGAAACCTAGTATTTACAAATGCTGCATTTTCCAGTGCTTATCACAGTTTGCAGCCGGTGATTTCCTTCTGTGCCATGACGTTTTGCTTTCAAAATATTTTTCTCCCACTTCTCTGGAAATCTCTTACGCTTTCCAGGGCTGTAGTGGTAAAATTAGAGGCGAGTACACGATACCGGTTAGTTTTCAGAAACAAATATTATTAGATGTCAGTATACGCTACAGTATTTTAGTATAAATAAATAAAAATATTTTGTGAGGTGAGTATACGATCTCTAGAGGTAAGTATACGCTGTATATCCGCGTATACCCTCGACTACAGCCCTGACGCTTTCTGCTTTCATTAGAAGGAGAAACGAGCTCGGAATAATCTTCACAAATAAATTATATCTTCCGCCATGTTAAACACGTATCACGTGACCTCGAAAACGTCACGCCATTGGCTGTTGGACATAACAGGTTTTGGAAACGAAACCAGGTAGGACTTAATCGCTTTTGGAAACAACGCAAAACTTACCTGGACCCTAGTTATGGTTACTTAAGCGGTTTTGACCCTCAACTATACAGAAAAACATGCATTGCCATATTTACTAGCAGCTGATGCCCAGATCTCATTTTTGACAAAAAGTGGACTTAACGGGTTTTGGAAATAAGCCCTTCAAATATATGTAGCACGAAACCTCACGTTTTAAAGGTGTCCAAAGGAGTTCGATATTACCCAATGTTTAGTGACATCTCGTGATCGCCAGGGCGTTTGCCAACGATTTTATTTTACCAATAATTGATGCAACCTTATTTTATGCAAGAGCATAAGTGAAAAATGCCGCGTTTATATATAGCGTCGGGATATCACGTTGCAAAGGCGTCTAAGGTAACATTGCATTATTCAAATTTTAACCACATCCTATGACATCGCAATCAGCTGGATACATTTAACGACATCTAATGACAAGAAAGGCCGTTGATATCGAAAGAACTCACTTTGAACAGTTCTCATCGTTCGTTAACAGATATTGTTGGAATGAAACAGTGTTTAACAACATCTTATGGCTGTCAGGGTCATCGACGTCGACCTCGCCTTACTTTCCTAAATTGTAATTGTTCTTTTGGGACGGTTGGTTAGTTGCTATTTAACATCAC
Source organism: Allolobophora icterica (assembly GCA_963556255.1). Lineage (NCBI taxonomy): Eukaryota > Metazoa > Annelida > Clitellata > Crassiclitellata > Lumbricidae > Allolobophora > Allolobophora icterica. The sequence continues at coordinate 10,530,724 of OY744605.1, read as the reverse complement.
TGTGTTATAGCAAAGATGATTAGCGTCGCCCTCCTCCTTTATCCAAACTTGGGACCGGCACTGCCAGAGTACGAACAGTGGCGGAGTTTTTGGATAAACCCAGATGACGTTGATACATTTTGTGCCACATTGTTGTCGATTTTAAAGGTGTCTAAGCTCCTGATTGCATTGTCCAGTCTTTACTCAAACTTTTAAAACTACTGGACGTTCTTTACCGAGGAGATTTAAAATTCGATAACAATATGACGTTCATTTCGAAGGTGTGCAGCGAACGCCAATACCCCTAAAAGTCCTCCGATCTCAAGGAATGCCTTCCACTAAACTAACAAATATTTCCAAGCCCTTGTAGTCTCCCGGTTAACTCATGCTCTCCCATCCTGCGGGGCAGGCTTCCTGTCAACGGATTTCGTTGGTAGAATTGATTCTTTTTTGCGCAGAGCTGGGCGCAGCAACCTCTTGAGCGGCGACAATATAATTTTGGGTGGGAGAAAATTGAATTGAAGTTCTTTTAAGAACATCCAGTCACCCCATCACTGCTTGACCAATTACTGCCTGCTAGGCATTTCCATAAATTCAACTTACTGAAAAGGAGACATGTAATTGAATTACTGTACTTTCACACACTGCTGCAAAAGAAATCCTTCATCATTCGCTCACAGTAAAATTATAAAAAAAATCGCGATGATGCTATTTAACGATTGTTGAGAGATCTAACCTAAGCTTGTTAGTTAAGTCCAATTGTAAGCTTTAGGGTAGTTTTATGCTTTTAGTTCATAGCTATACAATACATATTAGGCCTACTGTATAATAATTCAGACATTAAAAACTATATAATAATGCTTAATTTTTCTACGGCTATGTGCTACTTTGTAGTCCCCGGCGCCGCCGCCATCCAACGCCGCCGCCGCCGTTAAGCCCTCAAGTTGAAACCGGTCGCTAAGCTATCGACTGCTAGCGACTTCGTTCACTTAATATTTTGCTTGTTGTTTTAATCGCGGTTTTCAAGTAAACAATGACAGAACAGTAGGCCTATTTCTACTAGTTAACAGCTGATAACATGTTTATAATCAATTGTACGTCCATGTTGTTGTCTATCAATGCAAATAATATCTATGTATAAACTGAAATTGAAATTTTCCAGTAACTGAAACTAACACGGAAATTATTTCAGAATTGAAACTGTAATAAAAACTGAAATTATTTCAGAACTGAAACTTGAACTGATATAAAAAATTACGAACCAAAAACTGATTTAAAGCTGAGACTGTAGTTATTTTCAACACTGAAATATCACTGGCTTTGACTTAGTAGTATGCTTTATTCCTTTTATAAACACTCAAATGCGTCACAAATTCACATTAGCATTAATTTTCACAGTCATCGGGCATGCGCACATGAAGCGGAGCCCATGTAGGACCCATATTCCCATACTGGACCCGTATCGCGTTCACATGGGTCCCAAAAAATGTCCACGGAAACGATGGCACGCTCAGTACAGTATGCGGTAAAAATGCATTTTATTGGACATACCAGATTACATGAGAAGTCGATAGCAAGTCGCTAAGTCAGTCGATAAGTCTAAGCGACTTAGTCAGTCGATAAGCATGCGACTTAGTCGACTGAGTCGCTAAGTCAGTCGCTAACTCATCAAGTGAGTCGATAACTTCTTAGCGACTGACTCCGGGGACTACTACTTTGTATGCATTGTTGTTGTAATGTATGAGCGCTTGTCTCCTGTTAATAAAGATTACTTACTCACTCACTCACATCTTGTAGGCAGCTGTTTTATCCTTCTTTACACTTCATGTTTTACTTACCCATGCACACAATTGTACTGCACTAGAACTAAGACATGTTATAACAGTTATTTGTATATAATATGCATATATATGTTTATAAGACACCCTAGGAATTCATTTGCTGTGTTTTAACTAAGTTCTAGTAATAATTTTATTGTGTTGAAATGTTGCTATAACATAGCTAGGTTCAAATTCTAACCTTTACGTGTCGCAACGCCCCTATAAAATGGCGATAATTACAATATGCTTAATTAAACTACGACAGGAACTAATACAACTAGTCCGCCGTCTAGCGAATACAAATTAAATAAAATTTCACTAGCTTCTACATAGATGGAAACCTTTACGTACCTGATATTTATTTACATAGAATCGCTAACTAAATCAATAGTCCATTTCGTTTCAGGGGTTATGCTCCTTATTGGTAAACCCAATTATTATGGTATGTCAAGGAACCTTATGACATCAAAGCCGTTAATGACGTTGATGAACCTATAATTCCTATTCTGGATTTACCTCAAATTATATTAAAATGCCTACAGTCATAATTTCCTAACTACTTATGAAATATTATTTATGAAAATTATTAACTGTAGGCCTACTATGTTGCAAGTTGCGATTTTGTCAACTTGTTTTGAGAATAAACGATAAACGATTAATTGATTGAGTGACGACAGGAACAGAATGTAGTGATTAAATACGGGTGCCAGTTATTATATTGTCGGCTGATAACGTTTTAAAGGTATCTAATTACAATATTAAGTTAACGAACGTTTAACGATATTTACATGTAATGGCAACAAAGGCCGTTGACGTAGATATGAAAAATTCGTAGGCCTACATATTTCACCGTAGCATAGATCAATCCAATGACCTCTTAATACTAGACATGGCTTCCTGTGTCTAGCTGCATACTGACGTAGAAGCAACGGTAAAGAGCAGGAAACATGACTATATAGGAGAAGATGCTTATCCATATAAGCAAACAGACGTCTTTCCCCGTAAATCGTCGGCTCTTCCTTTTAACTGCAATAATTTCTGTTAATATCAGGGTTTCAGAACTTTAAAAGAAATTGATGATACAACAGAGAATAGACATAGGCCTAATGCTAAATTAACTTTGACTTTAAGCTGTTAGATTTTATGCATTGGCCTATGTATAAGTAATTTTATATTCTGTAAGCATGTAAGCCAGCGGTTCTCCACCTGTGGGTCGCGACCCCCACGGGGGTCGCCTTACGATTTGCCAGGGGTCGGCTGGAACCTTCAGAAATTTGTAAAAAAAATTGTCAGTGTAGTTTCTTAATATTTAATACCGGTATTTTATGTAATTATGATTTCTGCGTTGTGCTCTTACAAAGACTGCCCAGAGAATTTCTTATCTAGTCAGAAAGAAACAAGCACAGCCTTTACATTGACGCTCTTCTTTGGATTGCGAAACTCCATCGTTTTTCTAGTTTTAATTGAAATAATATTGTTGGCTTTCTGTAGCTTTGTTTTCTTAAATCTTAAGTAATGTTTAAACTTTAAATTTAGCAGCTGTCATTGAAATTTGTAACTCTTAATTGTACAGTCACAGTGCAATACAAGATAAATATTAAACTTCAATTAAAGTAAACATATCATTTACTAAATTTAATTTTTAAAATTTTCAAAATTATTACCAACAAAAAATTATAATTTTTTCTCTTTGATTACTGATTTATTATCCCATAATGCATGATGCGTATGGATTAATAAATGGTGAGAAGTGAAATGCATCATAGGCCTAATGGTAGCAAAACTGCGGTGAAGGGGAGTAACCCAATCAAATTTTTTTGGGGGTCGCCACAACTTTGGAAATATTGTAAAGGGGTCGCGGCAGTAAAAAGGTTGAGAACCGCTGATGTAAGCGGACATGTACAGTAGATCAACCTGGTGCTTGTTGGGCGATGTAGCGATTATGGATGGATGGATGGATAAAGAGTTTAACGACATCTTATGACAACAAACACCGTTGACGTCGACAGAAATAGTTTGATCAGTTTTCACCATTTGTATATTTGGCATAATACAACCTGTCACAATATTTATAATGCAGCCATTTATCCGGTTCTCACAATCAACTGGCGATTAAACGCAGTTGTCAAGTATTATATCATCGGTTGTTAACGTTTTCAAGGTGTCTAATAACAGCATTGTATTTTTAAGTTTAACGATATCTTATGGCAGCGGTTCCCAAACTTCTCAGTGTGACGGACCGGCAGGAATTCACTTTCAATGCGACGGACCGGCAGGAATTTTCCCATTGCAGCAGGACCGATACCCAATTTATTAGTTTTATTTCTTTCTCAATCACTAAAGATGTATTAATTATAAGATTTAGAAAACGAGAATTAGGCTAAAACAAATCTTGGAATTTGGTATAAATTATAAACTTACATTGAAAGAAGCGGATATTGTTGGGAAAATGTCACAAATTTAACCAATTATAAAATAAGTTGTAAGCAAGTTAATGTGATACGCAAATTTAATATCATATTCACCGGTCCAATATGAATCAAAACTTTGCATTTTGTTTAAAAATATAAATAATTCATGCTAATGCTTTTCATTAATATATTTACTATATTTTATTCTTGTAATTTTCAAATTTATAAAAATTATATTGTACTTACAATATCAAACCTAAAAGTAGACGCGTCTATTGACGAAAGCAGTGACCAAATTATTAAAGACGAAAGAGAAACGTCACATCCGGTTTCTAATTCATCATCATCATCATCATTATCATTAACCATGGGTTCATCGCCCGTAGGTGCTTGATGCGCTCTTTATCACTTCCTTCCATGTGTCTCTTTCTCTTGCTATGTGGCTCAGGTGCTGTAAAGAATCGTTTCTGCACCATGTCATGATATCGTCTGTCCATTCTCTGTTAGTATTGTTGGTATGGTAATTGATTCTTGGTATGGTAAGTGATTCTTGGTATGGTTCTTGGTATGGTAATTGATTCTGGCGGTATGTCGTTGTGTTGCAGAGTGGTGGTATGGTGGTAATGGTTTCTAATTGCCGGTCAAAAAACCCATGGCAAATGTTACGATCAAAATTTCTAGTAAAGGTGAACAACATCTATTTGACCTGTCAGCAATTCGTCGAGAAACTATTTATTCGGCAGTTTAAGTTTACAATAGCTGAAATACATTCACTTCCAGAACAAATCTTAATTTATAAAGCAATCGTGTTTTTGAAGATAGTTCGAAGCGACACCCAATCGAGAAAACGTAGTTTTTCCTGACTCACTTCGCGGACCGGCAACTGAGGGCTCGCGGACCGGCACCGGTCCGCGGACCATAGTTTGGGAACCACTGTCTTATGGCATCAAAGACCGTTGGCATCGATAGGAAAACATTTGTAAACTTTTCACCGTTATGATGATTTGTGTTTCACGATTTTTTAGTCAGTGTTAAATGACGCCGTGTTATAACAAAGATGATTAGCGTCGACCTTCCTCTGCATACAGGCTTGGGACTGGCACTACGGGCAATGGCGAAGTTGTGTTTCTTGTTTTTTTTAATGTAGCGCTTAAAAATTGTTGACACCTTTAGGGAAAAATTTCTGTATATTAGTTCTTCGCTGTAGCATATTCGCAGTGCTAAAGTGTTAGCGTGCGCGTGTTAATTCATGTACCTGAAACCATACTTAATTGCGATTTTAACGGCGGACACTGCTTATATACTGCGTTGGTTTAGCCGTTTTCAAGATGTCCAAGTTGATAATCGTAATCGTAATCGTAATCTCCAAACTTGTAAAGCGCCACTCGAACGCCGGAAAATAGAACTGAAAATTGAACTGAAAATTCAGAAAACATTATTGAACTGAAGTTCTTTAAGAGAATCCAGTCACCTCATCACTGTCTTAACCAATTACTGCCATAAATTCAACTTACGGGAAAGGGGCTTACATTTGAATTACCGTGCTTTCATTCTCTGCTGCATAAGAAACCCTTCATCATTCGCTCACTGTACAAGTATAATTTTTTTATGATGCTCTTGAGATTGTTCTAAGATCTAACCTTAGTTAATTCAAATTGTAGGCCCGAGTAAGGGTTTCTGCTTTTATTTCATAGCTATAGATATAACTGTATGTTTAGTCAGACATTATGTGTGTGTATGTAAATATATATATATATATATATATATATATATACATATATACATACACACACATAATGTCTGACTAAACATACAGTTATATCTATAGCTATGAAATAAAAGCAGAAACGACACACATATATATATATATATATATATATATATATATATATATATATATATATATATATATATATATATATATATATATATATACAGGCGTGTGTACGTGTAGGTGGCTAGGTGCGTATAATTGTGTGTATACACGTTTTTCTATAGCGACCGTATGGCCTCGACCCTGCTCATTTTTCAGTGAATTGAGCTTAAATGGTCCGTCAGTTCCGCTGCCCGTTTGAAATGGTGCGACGCCATTATTTTAAGATCTCCTGTACGGACCGTACTAGCCAAGATTCAAATGTCATTTGATAGTATCTTTAAGGAATCTAAACGCTGCATTGTCTTATCCAGTGTTTGATGACATCTATTGGCTGCCAGAACCGTTGACGTCGACCCTGCCTTTACCTCACCTTACATGAAGTTTTCTTCTCGAATAATATTAGGGAAAGAGAAGTACTGTCCAGTGTTTATCGACTTCATCTTATGGCTGCCACGGTCACTGACGTCTACCGTACCTTATCCTAGCTGTGTTACGTTCCCATAACAGTAAATAGCCTCGTAATCGATCTTACGCGGAGGGGGTCAAAATTCGGTTGACATAAGTGCAGAGAGAAGAAAACGAAAGAGCTGCTATAGAGTGGACTGGGTTTCGGTTGATGGCTAATAGAAATAGGGAAGCAATGGAGTGGATAGATCAGGGTAAGAATTTTTGAAGAGGTTTGACTATAATTTTGACTGTAAAGCCTGAGGGGTTGCAGACAGAGCAGCTTGAAACAGTTGATTTGGATGAGCGAACGAATGGTTCACACAAATCAAAACTCAATTAAATAGTTTAACAACGCTGTGTCATAACAGAGATGATTAGCGACACCCTCCTGCATTATCATGCTTAGGACCGGTACTAACGGAGCACGGACTGGTGGAGTTCTGTTACATGCCACGCACGACAGTATGTGTTGACTAAACACTATCCGAGTCATAAATTATATGTAGCATAAAATCTTACGTTTTAAAGGTGTCCAAAAGAGCTCGATATTATCCAATGTTTAGTGACGGTTTTTACTGCCAGGGCCGTTGCCAACGATTTTATTTTACCAGTAATTGACGGAAGCCATTATTTTGTGTAATATACAGCATAACTGACAGACAATTGGTGAGTGAGGGACAGAATGGGTAGATTGACGGATTCACAAGAAGAAACCTGTGTTAACCCTATCTCTGCTGTAGGCCTAACGGCCTTGTGCCATGACTAAGAGGATTACCATCAACTTCCTCTATAGTTCAGGCTTTGTACTGAGAGGAGAGATTCCAACAGCTTAACCCTTTAGCGACGAGAGGGATTAGTTTTCCATACATGTTAGTGCACACGCTTCTAGTAAGGTGTTAAGGCAACAGTTTAAAGACAGCTCATAACATCGAAGGTCGTTGATGTCAATCGGAAAACAGTTTTGTAGAATTTCCACCGTTTTGCTGCATTGTTATTTGCGGAGACTTGTTCTTGGGACAATAGTAGGTTTCAGGGTTTAACGACATCCTATGCCTGCTTTCCATGGTCGTCGATGTCGTCTTCTCCTCTTTCCAGTCTTGAGACTGGCACTACCAGATTACGGGTTCGTTTGTGGGATATGGATGGATCATGGATCCACAGTTTAGTGGCAACTTATGGCATCAAAGGCCGTTGACGTCAACATAAATTATTTTGAACTGTTCTCAGCATTCGTATGACACAATTATACAACTACACTGATAGATACTCGGTTCAACTCTGATATGAACGCGATGCCTCTTATATATAGCGACGGTAGGTCACATTTTAAAGGTGTCTAAGAAAACATTGTATTAATCAGCTTTTAACGACATCCTATGATATCGCAAACAGCTTGGATCCAGAGTTTAACGACACGTAATGACAAGAAAGGCCGTTGATGTCGACAGAACTCATTTTGAACAGTTCTCACCGTTCGTATACAGATATCGTTGCAATGAAACAGTGTTTAACAACATCTTATGGCTTCCAGGGTCATCGACGTCGGCCTCACCTTACTTTCCTAAATTGTAATTGTTTTTTTGTTTTGGATAAACTGTTGAATAGTTGCTGTTTAATGATACTGTGCCATAGCAAAGACGATTGGCGTCGCCCTCTTCCTTTCTCCAGACTTGTGACTAGCACTACGAGAGCACGAGGCGTGGCGGAGTTTTTGGGATAAACGCGGTTGACGTTGATATTTGTGCGTCAATGTTATCTCTTTTAAAGGTGTCTAAACGCATCATTTTTATTGTCCAGTTTGTACTCAAACTTTTAAAACTACTGGACGTTCTTTTCCGAGGAGATTTAAAATTCGATAACAATGTGACGTTCATTGTTAAGATTAGCAGCCAACGCCTATCCTTTAAGGTAGTCCTCCGATATCCCCTTCCGCTAAACTAACGCACATTTTCCAAGCTATTGTAGTCTCCCGGTGAACTTATGTTCTGCTGACATGGGGTGGGGCTTCCTTGTCAACGGATTTCATTGGAAGATTTGTTTCTTTTCTGCGCAAGGCTGGGCGCAGCAATCTCTTCAGCTGCGACAGAATAAAGTTGGGGCAGATTTGGGAGAAAATTGATCTGAAGTTCTTTAAGAACATCCAGTCACATTATCACTGTCTTAACCAATTACTGCCATAAATTCAACTTACGGGAAAGTGGCTTACAATTCAATTACCGTGCTTTCATACTCTGCTGCATAAGAAATCCTTCATCATTCGCTCACTGTACAAATTTTTGTTTATAATGCTAGCTCTAAAGATTGTTCTAAGATCTAACGTATTAGTTGATTCAAATTGTAGGCCCGAGTAACGTTTTCTGCTTTTATTTCATAGCTATAAATATAACTGTAATATGTTAAGTTAGACATTTCAAACTGTATATAAATAATATTGCATCGGTTTTTAATACTGAAATTGTGCTACTTTTTCGCCATTGTATGCATTGTTGTTGTAAAGTATGAGCGCTTGTCCCCTGTTAATAAAGAGTACTTACTTACTCACTTACATCTTGCAGCCGCCACAGTCGTTGACATAAACCCTTCCATTTATATAACTTCTTTTAAACAACGCTGTGTTATAACGAGGATGATTAGCGTCGCCCTCCTACATTATTCCAGGCTTGAGACTGGCACCACTCGCCTACAGGCCGTGGCGGAGTTTGCCTCTCGAGTTTAATTTCTTCTTTAGTTCAATGGAACCTTATAGCATCAAAGGCCGTTGATATAATATGTACGGGAACAGAGAATGTAGCGATTAAACGACGTTTCCAATTATTATATCGTCAGTAGGTAACGTTTTAAAGGTGTCTAATCACAGTATTAAGTTTAACGAACGTTAAACGATAAATAATGGCATCAAAGGCCATTGACGTCGTAAGGTAAACTTGCAATTTCTTCCCGTCAAACCAACGACCACTTATATAAACTAGACAGGGCCTCCCATGTCAAGCTACCTACTGATATTGACGCAACGGTAAAGAGCAGGAAACAAGACTACATAGGAGAAGGTGCGGACCGCGGATCCATGTAGGCCTAAACAAACAGACATTGCCCGTAAATTGTCGGCTCTTTGAACTGCAGCAATTTCTATTAATATCAGGGTTTAATACTTTAATTTAAAATAAATTGATGATACGGAATACTCGTGCAGTTATGTGTAAAGGGATGTAAATACTTTATATTTGACCAGATTATGAGGTTCTGAGCCGGTTCAACAGAGAATAGATGTAATGCTCAATCAACTTTGACCTTAATTAGCCGTAAGATTTTATGTCTAGGTCTATGTTTAAGTAATAATTATTTTGTTTTATGTATGCATGTAAGCGGTCATGTAGAGTAGATGAACCCGGTGCTTTTTGGACGATGTAGCGATTATGGATGGATGGATTCAGAATTTAACGACATCTTACGACAGAAATTAGTTTGACCAGTTTTCACCAGTTCTATATTTGGCATAATACAACCTGTTACAATAATGTAGCAATGAAGCCAGTTTTTTTGGACTATCCGCCGATTAACCGAGGTTGTAAAATATTATATCATCGGTCAATCACGATTTAAAGGTGTCTAATAACTGCACTGAAATAATTTTAACAAACGTTTAACGATAATATTATAATTATCTTATGACAAAAAGACCGTTGACGTCAACAGAAATTATTTTTATCAATTCTCATCTTTCCCATATATTATGGCATAATAAGTAAGTAAGTAAGTATATTCTTTATTAAGAAGCGCTAGCAAACGCACAGCGCTGTACGAGAAAGGTAATACAGCACATTATTTCGTATTACATATTACAATCAAACAATATAACCAATTAATTTGTGATGGTGTCTTTGTACTACACATTTAAGAGACTTTTTTTTTACAAAATTTAATGAATACATAAAAGATACAAAGGATACAAAAAAGGCTATTTGTTTAGCATCCTGACAAGGAAGCATTTCCGAGACAAGTTATCATACTTAGATAGCTCTCGGTTATGAGATCGTGGGCGCAAAGAGTAGCCAGTGTGCTTAATAGGCCGTAGCACTAGATGTAATACATGGCATGTATTGTACAAAATATTAGCAGACTAGCGTCAGCACCACACTCCGGACTATACCCTCCAGGGCCTCCCGCTCCTGCCAACTCGCAAACCCCACCACACGGGCGCGCAGTAAAGCATCCTACCAACTGTAGTGGCACGTACCACATCAAACAAACAGTCCCCCGAGAGCCCATGCGCTCTAAAACCTGAAGTGCATAGAAGAACTTGCCTTAATGGTCAGGTGTTTGATATGACTCGAGAACCCAAATTTTTCATTAAGGTCGACACCCAGAATATTAAGAGTGTGCACCCTGGCGATATCGTTTAAAATTGGGGGTGGAGGCTCCCGATGGTGCGTGAATATTAATTATTTCATTAGACTTATTCAATAATTAATACAACCTTTCAGAATAACGTAATTCCTTCGATGATTTAGCGATTAAACTCAGTTGCCAATTATTATATCGTCGGTTAATGACGGTTTAAAGGTGTCTAATAACAGTATTAGATTTAGCGATAATTTATTTAATGGCATCAAAGGCCGTTAACATCGACAGGAAAACATTTGCAATGTTTTCACCGTTATGAGGATTTGTGTTTCGCGATTGGTTAGTTAGTGTTATACGACGCCGTGTTATAACAAAGATGATTAGCGTAGCCCTCCCACTTTATACAGGTTTGGGACTGGCACTACCAGAGTGCGGTCAATGGCGAAGTTGTGTCCTGCTCTTGGATTTTTAATGTTGCGCTTTAGAAATTAATGATATGACACCAAAGGCCGTTGACGCCTTTAGGGAAAATATGCTCTATAGTTCTTCGCTGTAGCATGATCGCAGTTCTAGTGTCACCGTGCGCGCGTTCAATTTGTTTACCTAAGCCATACTTAATGCAGAATAACGTCGGACACTGCGTATATATACATTGGTTACGCCGTTTTCAAGGTGTCCAATTTGGTAACTCATTATACAGTATTTTATAAAATCTAACGGATGCCGTGGATTTGACGTCGACACTATCTTACCTCGTAAATTAACTTTTTCCTAACACTTATTAATACCAGGCTTTCTGATATATTTAAACGTAGTCGCAGTAGTGAAGTGGTAGCTGTGTTTAACGACATCCTATTCCGCCACGGGCCCACGTCCTTCATGTTGACCCTACCCTACCTTACCTACGAAAGAACTATTCGTATTTTTAAACTCCAAATTTCTAAAGCGCTACTCTAAAGCTAAGTGCAGTGCGCCAGTTTATTCACGAGCGCTGCGTCGTCTCAGAAGGGTTGTCCAGAGAACGATGCCCTGTGGAGGTCCGAGTCCGGGTGGCAGAGAGAGAGAGAGAGAGAGAGAGAGAGAGAGAGAGAGAGAGAGAGAGAGAGAGAGAGAGAGAGAGAGAGAGAGAGAGAGAGAGAGAGAGAGAGAGAGAGAGAGAGAGAGAGAGAGAGAGAGAGAGAGAGAGAGAGAGAGAGAGAGAGAGAGAGAGAGAGAGAGAGAGAGGCTATATACTACGCAACTAAATGCTGTAATTTTTGCATAGGCAACTTTTATAGAAATAAGCGAATAAAATCAGCAATAAATTTCTGTATTTGATGTTGCAGAGGCGCCATCTACCAGACGGTTATAGGTCGACGCAATTCCACAGCTACAAGAACATTGGAAATTTTGCACCCCAATCACGTGATCGAAGACATGGCGTTAGACCTTGACCATGGCTACCTCTACTGGACAGCTTTTGACAAGGGCTTAGTGGTCAGACTAAAACTCAACGAAGTCAATGCCACACAGGAGGTCCTTGTTTCCAACACGAGCCAACCAAGAGCCATTGCGCTCGATGGCAAAAATGGGTAGGCTCATTACCTTCTATTCAGCCTACTGACCATAGAAGGCAATGGTAGGATACATGCTTAGTCAGAAATGCGCGAGACTCTAGTGGTTAGCGTGCTCGCCTATCAACGTGGAGATCTGGGTTCTTGGCCTCTGTTCCGTACGGGTGTGAAAGCCATTCTGTTCCATTGTGGTTTAGAACACTAGCTATGAGACTAAATGGAATGAAGTTAGACTCGGTGCACATGGCCTAAACTTACTAAAGGTTTTTATAGGTGTAACTGAACAAAACGCTAGTCTAAGTGCAATTAATCGTAAACTCCAAATTTCTAAAGGCTACTCTAAAGTTAAGAGAAGGGCACCAGCTTATTCACTAGCGTTGGTGGACTAAAGGCTATAGTGTAGACTCAAATGAGCTAAAATTTTGTCTAAGCACAAACAGACTAAGATATAGTATAGGTTTAAATAGACTAAAGGTTGTTCTATTATGCTCTTGTGTGTAATTTTCGTCACGGCTGTTGCAGTTATATTTACTGGACAACCGTTGGCAACGATTCTGGTCTTTGGCGATCAACCATGGAAGGATCTGATATCAGGCGATTGGCAAGTGGAATTGCTGGACCAAACGGATTATACCTGGACGCTGTGAACCAAGTCATCTATGTCCTGGATGGAATCAATGGATCCGTATTCCAGTGTAACCTCAGAGAAACAGGTATATACCACTAAGAGGTAAATGTACAACATAGTGATCTATTCGGTAGCACCCTTGGACTTTAATCCATCGATTGAAAGTTAGAGATTACTGAGAGGACTCCACGAAACGACCATGCATCAGGTTTTTTCACGCGCACTTGTTTAGCGCCTACCATTTTTTGAACTCGAGGGCGTAATAAGTGCAATAAAGGAGGAAATAAATAAACAGATAAATAAAACAAAGTTTAGACAACGAATTTGTCTACATGTAACTGTGGCCACTCTGAAAGTTCTCTTTAGTTATTATTAAGGTGGGGGATAAAATCTTATCTTCTTGGATCCTTATTCGAAATTGATAAAATTCTACACCTTTTGGCTGCAGTATCTACTAAACTAAATATTTCCCAGCCAGCTACATTTATTGGGCTTACAGTGGTGCCACATCGTGTTACTGGTAGCAACTCTGGGTCCATTTGTAACTATAGCTCCTCTCAACATGTGGGCCACATATAGAACGTGGCTAGCAGTGTTGTTTCATAAGACTACCGTAGCTAATGTTCCTTGGCTTTCGTATATGAGAATAATAAATTATGAAACAAGGAACATTTAAGTAAAGTTCGACTAATGAAAGGTTTGCTGCTGAACTGTTCCAGTGACCTTGTGTCAGATGATCCGGGTCCTGCCCGGAAAAGGTCCATACTTTGGTCTGGTCTTGTACGAAAACCTGATCTACTACACCGACTGGGGATCACATTCCGTGTATGTGTTTGACCCTCAGTTGAACGTCAGCCAAACTGTAGCATCCGATCTTATGAGACCAACGAGATTGGTGCTCCACAATCCCCGAAACATCACAGGTAAGAAATAAAAAAAAAACATTTCAGGTAAGAATTAAGCTTACTGTTGAAAGCAACATTTCAATATAGGCCTAATAGGGTAGGATGCGATTTGGGAGGTAGGCCTACTTGAAAGGCGCTATACTGAATTTCTTGCTAATTATAAGAGCAAGCTCTTCCACACCTCTTTAAAGTTGTCATTCACCCTATAATTAAAAGACTTTTTAAAAGACTTAGTAGAGTAGTCCACTGATTTGATGATAATATGTTAAGGTCGACGTCAACGGCTCTGGCAGCCACAAGATGTTATGTAGCCTAAACATTGGAAACTATTGCAATTTCGTAAGCTGGCCTTGACAGGTTAACGACTTCGTTTTCTTAGCCTCGGCATTTGATGGCGGGTGACCAGTCCTTTCCCTAATCTTCTCATCCTCCAGATGTCGGCAATCTTATTCGTTAATTACTCGATGAATAGTGTCTTCTCAGAGTAGCGTTACTTGTTGGCTATTAAAAATACTCTCTTGTGAGAGTATTACGATGACCCAGCTTTTATTGTGACATAATATGTGACCCTTTTTGGAGAAGCTTTGTGCACCAGTGTCAACTGTTAAACCTACATAAGTTCTATTGATGTTGGCGATTATATAAATCAATTTGAATGACATGCATGTAATGACTATTGCAAATTTTTAAAGAAAATTATTTATTAATAAAGCTAAGCAGTGCACTGCCTACTTTCTTAATTAAAAATACTAATATAACAATAGTACAGTCAGTGGTGTAGTCGAGGGTATACGCGGGTATACGGCGTATACCCACTGAAAATTATTAGCTAGCACCGTATACCCACTGGAATTTGGTGAATAACGCGAGTATACGCTTCAAATGTTTGCAAAAATGTGCAGTTCATGATCCTGTGAGAGAAATAACTGCAATCAATCACTTCAAGGCTTTCAGAAATTTGCCGAAGCACTAAAGGCTGGAGAACTGCTTATGTTGAATGACGTTACTCTGATGGAAAACAGGAAAGTAAAGTCGATTCACGCCGGCCAATTTCTACAAAGTCTATGTAACAACTTGAACGCACGGATGAGCAACGATGCTGCTGCTGCTGCTGAATCTCAGTTCCTGCAGGACATAGACATTCTTGACCCAAGTAAATGGCCTCATAGTCCATCAATTCGGCATGGAGAAACCGAAGTCAAAAGACGTCTGTGCAGGAGGTGGAACATTGATACAGAGAAGACCATCAGAGGTATGAGAGAATATGTTGAAGACCCTTCTGTTGAGCCTGAAGATCTACGACCAATGGCACTGTGTATCCGTAGCATACCATGCAGCTCCAGTGAATGTGAGAGGGCGTTCAGCGTGATGAATAACATTCAAACTGATGTCAGAAATTCTTTGCTTATTGCGACTGTGGGTAGCACAATGTTCATAAAAATCAATGGACCACCGCTAGCCTTGTTCGATTGTAAACCGTATGTGAAATCGTGGAAAATAAACCACCGTGGTGCCACAGATACACGTTCACGTCAATGCAAGGTACCAACATATGACAGCAATCTTCATGCACTATGGAAATATATAATTCCAGTTCTACGTTGTAGAATTGTACAGGGTTGGAACTTGGAAATAAGCTGTAGCTAACAGGTGTACTATTCGACTGTACTATTCAATATTCTCTTTTGATTGATTGTTTTCAACATGTTCAACTTTTTAAAAATGCTTTCATGATGTCGTCAAGGTCTTGATATTTCTTAAGCTATTTCATTTGTGAGAAATACTTGTTTTTCAAATCGCAAGAATTGATAACTAAATTCCTTAAAATCGTTTGTGGCCGGGGCTCTGCCCCGGACCCCGCTGGGGGAGCTTACGACGCTCCCTCAGACCCCCTAGTCGGATTTTCTTGGGCGATCCGCTCCGAGAACTCGAACACTACAATTGACAGTATACCCACTGCTGATTTTACCACTACTGAGTACAGTTAACAGTAACACTTATTAATAATCAACAGTTTACTATTCCAGCTTTACTATACTATCGAATCGATGTCTCTAGTTCAACAGACCTTCAGTTATTTAGTATAACATCCAGCCACTCCCTAAGAGTCCCTATAGTGAGTGTAGGCCGTATACACTACAACTAGCCCTATGCAATCAAAAGCGATTATTTAGAGAGGCATGTAAAGCTGATATTTCCAAAACAAACTGCACCAACGACTGACGTTTTAAATTACAAACACTTTTTAAAATTTGTGTGTGTTTATTAATAATGAGTTTGAAGACTATTTTAATTATCTGTTCATGGTTATAAAACTCCTGCATGTATTGACCGATGGAGGTGGCTTGTTGTTACTTGCTGGTTTGTGGATTATTCTGACACAGCAGTTGTGCTACTTTAGGAACTAGACCTATAATAATTGACTACTGTACCTTGAGGTAGTTACTTGCAGTGCTTGATCAAAACTTGACAAATTCCTGAAACAAATAATATGGACCTTGAATTATAAAAACCTAATTCTAAGTTCTAACTGCTAGTTGATTAGCTGGTGCTAATTATTAGCCTGCTGCTTATTTTAAGTCTAATCGATTAGCAAATTTCAGTAGCTAATTGTATTTCTGATCGATTAGCGATTTTAATCGTGCCCATAGTTGTCCCACACCTCTTTCAAGGTGTTCATTCGCCCTATAATTAAAAGACTTCTGAACGACGGGGTAGACTGGTAGAGCATTAAATTTTCTTTTATACTGGATTAAGGTAGTTAACGGGTCTTGCAGCCATAAGATGCTGTTAAACAATGGAAACTACTGCAGTTCTTTAAGCTGGCCTTGAGAGGTATCCATGGTATGAAATGCCAGCGACTGCATATTCTTAGCCGCGGCATATGAGAACGGGTGTCTTCTCCCTCGTGATCTCATTCTCATCTTCCCCCTTACAGCGTACGATCAGTGTTGTTGTTGTTGAGTTGGCTAGGGGGCGCAAACGGTGTAGAAAGCTCGAAATAGTTCTTCTACCGTGGAGTGGATTTGAACCGCCAACCTCTCGGTTGACAGTCCAGCACGCTCACCACAAGATTATCGCACACTCCCTCTAACTAACTAGTCTTACAATTACAGGTGCAATTTATCACTTATTGAAAATAACCCAGTGCTTTAGTTGTGAAAAATGAGCTGGAGGTTGGCAACTTTACAGATTAACGAAGTACATGAACGCTGGGCAAAATCTAATTAACTGTGAAACTAAGTTTTGTAACTTCTTTTCGTTGGTAGTCCAGTTACGTTGTTCAAAACAACAATGCTTGCCGGCTTTAAGCCATGAAATAACATCTTTTTCTACATTCCATGCTGTTAAAGTCGGACCACTGATGCCATAAAAGTGCTGTGGGGGTGGTGGTCAAGACCTGACCCCAACATCTGTTCAGTTACTTAGCTGAGGGGGTTAGAAGAAGAGCTAGGAGGTTGAAGACATCCAACAACCCGACCACTAAAATAAAACAATCCAATAACTTAGAGCAAGTCTAGGAACAAACTATTAGTATTTGGCTGAAATTATGTTGGCAACTGAGCAAAGAAATTAAATTCTTGTTTGTAAGACTGTGCAAGCTACAATTCATCAGAGGTGAAAAGAGTTGGCTTTTTCGATTTTGGTTTAAAATAAACCAGAAAACCACAAAATTTTGTGTTTTTTTAAATAAATTTCTTATTGTTTTAGAAATTATTTTAATAACATTAATTTCGGAAATCGCAACTGAATCTAACTGAGTTATTCTTATTCATGTCATTTAAAAATGGTTTTTATGTTCCGAAATACTAATATCTTAAAGACTTAAACGAAAACAAAAACAGCAAAAACCATAAAAACCAAAAAGCCCGAAAAACAACTTTTCATCTTGGCAAAAACTTGGTTTATTGCACACCTGCAATTCATACATCACCCCTTCAATATATCAACCAATGGCGCTTCCCATCCAGGTTTCTCCGTTCAGAAGGTATCCAGCTGTAGGAAGAAGACGTCAGACGTCGCCAGTCTTGATTTGAAACTCATTATTTAATCGATGAATAACAGCGCAACACTCAGAGTAGCGTTGCTTCTCGGCTATTGAAAATGCTGTCTTGTGGGAGTATTACGATAGCCGAACTCTTAGTGTGACATAATTATATGTACATTTTGAGAGAAGATTTAAGCACCTGGATCAACTGTCAAATCTAATGTATATTGATGTTGGCTATTATTATAAATGTATTTGAATGACATGCAAATAATGATTTTATCGAACTCCTACGGAACATTGTTTATTAATAAAACTAAACAGTGCATGAACTGAACCGTCTAAAAACTTTATTAATTAAACAATAATAATATAATAATCAATCATAGAATTTATACAGCGCCTCTTCAAGGGCTCTACTCAGAGGCGCTCCCGAGCCAGGCCTGATCATAGAGAAAAGTAACACTGTTATAATAATAACAGTTGTAATTGCAAATTGTTGTAATTGCAAATTTTGTAATTGAAAATTTAAATAGCACCACTTCCAGAGAGACTCATCATTAGGTGCTCCAGTTACAGTCAGCTAAAATACTTTGTAAGAAACAGCACTTTTAAAATCGTACTGAAAATACCTTATTAATAAAAGCAAAATCATATTATTTCATACAGTATAATATTTTATTTTAAAATATGGCTAGTAATTGAACCAAACAGTCAAAAACAGAATCATCTAACTCCCAATTTGGCCCTTTTTGTGTTCTTGAAACTGTTTATAATATTGCATCTGTTTTTTCTTGTTCTACTAATTTTGTGCTTTTGCGCTACTTTTCACCACTGTGTGTATTGTTGTTGCAAAATATGACCGTTTGTCTCGTGCTAATAAAAGATTACTTACTTACTCACTACTTATTGCTGGTATTCAGTGTTTAAGAACATCTTATGGCTGCCAATGCCGCTAACGCCAGCCTTATTTCACTGTCATTACTATGACGATTAAATGCAAAAGGCAGACTCCAACAGTTTAATGATATCTTATGACATCAAAGACCGTTGACGTCAATAGGAAGAATTCATATAGTTTTCACTGTAGCATAGATGACCCCTTTAAAGCCTAGTCGAATTTGTGATTAGTTACTGCTTAACCACACTGTGTCAGAACAAAGATGATTAGCGTTGCCTCCTTTCTCCATGCTTGGGACTGGCACTGCCAGATTACGAACAATGGCAGAATTCTTAGTTAGATCTACTCAATTTTCGCACGTTAATAATGATTAATGCCGTTGTTACGTATATATAATTTCGGTTGACACCGTTTCAAAGGTGTCTAAAATATTGTTTTTTTTGTCGAACGTTGAACGATAGAGAATGGATAAAACACCGTTGAAGTTGATGGGGAAATTTTGTATAGTTTTCACGGCCTTTATTTTCTGTTAACCGTTTTGTTGTACAGTATCTTGGAAGATTAGAAATAGAAGATAGCTTTTAAATGAAAACCTGGGGCAAAATTATTTGAAGCAGGCGATTAAACGCCAGAGAGGATTACAAAAGTTTGAAGACATCTGATAAAAGCAAATGCCGTTGACGACATAGGAAAAATGCTCACAATTCCCACGGTGATTATTAATTATTTTTTATGTATTAATAAAATTCAGTTTCCGGCGTTTAAGAGTCAAGCATCCACCCACAACTAGGCTTTACGATTACGGCTTATATAGCATGGGTAGGCAACGCTTTAGAGGTGTGTAATAAAGGTATTTCACTATCAATTGTTTTAGTGACGTGTCTTTACCATAATATCGATGTCTCTGGTCAACAGACCTTCAGTTATTTTAGTCTAACATCTAACCACTCCCTGTAGTAAGTGTAGGCCTACACTACAACTAGCCCTATGTAATCAAAAGGGATTTGGGGGGGGGGCAGAGTATTGGTAACATCACTGGCGTGAAGAGTAGTAGGCAGCGGGATCGCTTCCCGCAACCCTCTCAATGTCCACTCAGCCTATCATTCGCGAGATGGCGCGTCGTGAAAATGAGATGTAGGACGTGATGGGCGTTTTGCAAGGCTGCCGAATACAGTTAAGATTCGACTCCTGTAATAACTTGTGATCATCCGTTCATACTGATTTGTAATCATACTGCGTAATTGTCAGTTTGAAAATATTAAACGAAGATTATTATTATTATTATTATTATTATTATTATTATTATTATTATTATTATTATTATTATTATTATTATTATTATTATTATTATTATTATTATAATTATTATAATTATTATTATTATTATTATTATTATTATTATTATTATTATTATTGTTGTTGTTGTTGTTATTATTATTGTTATTATTATTATTTTTATTATTATTATTATTATTATCATTATTATTATTGAGGCCTGTCAATAATAATATTAGTCGCGCTGATACTTCCAAACAAACTGCGTCCTTTAAACCGACTGACATTTTACCTTTTTATCGGATTGTCAAAAACTTTAGTCAGCGAAGCGCGTTAATAAAATATCGTTATATTAGAGAACCAATTAACGGTCGTATTAATTTTAAAAATTTCAACTCAACCTAAATATGGTGAGGTCAACATTATCGGCAGCCATAAGATGTCGCTACACAACACGTAATTCAATGATACGTTTTGACACCTTTAAGACGCTTTCAAATGATGTAATATAATTGGTGGCATGAACGTATTTGGGAATGAAATTAGACATTTTTACTTGAAGCTGTAATATGCCGCAATCATTTCTGTCGACGCCAACGGCCTTTCTTGTCTCAAGATATCGTTAAACTCTGGATCAATCCACCCAATTGGAGTTAGTGACTATTAAGTCTGTCCTATGTCATACGAACGGTGAGAACTGCTCAAACAATTTCTCCTGACGTCAGCGGCCTTTGTTGCCATAAGGGCATAAGCTGTGGTTAAACTCTGGAACTCCCGAATAATTGGAGTGAACTACACTACTACCTTGCATTCCGACAATGCAAGGTAGTGCCAGTCCCAAGCCTGCTAAAACGAGAAGATGACGTTAAAACTGGAGCCACATTACTATAGTTTGAGTTATAATTTCAGAGAACTGTGTCTCAAGTCGTGTCCGCTGTGAGGAACTGTGTTTTCCACTGCCCGGTGGCTACCAGTGTTGGTGTCGGAGTAACGAGTCTCTGGCTCCATATGGACATACCTGCATCGCAAAGAGAAATACGAGTAAGTAAACGAGAACCACAATTGATCGTTTCTCTCCAAAGTAACGGTAAACTCAGGTCTATACTGTATTACATTACAAGTATTATATTATATATTTTTTTGTATTATTACGTATTGTATTGTGTTACTTTCTAATGCATTTTAAGCCTACTTCGGTTGCAATTTATTGAATTGTCTTATATTGCATGGCACGAGGTTGTGCACTATTATAATGCACACATGCACTGATTTATATTACATTCCCAGACAATGCATTGCATGGCTACAGTGTTCAGCCCGTAACGATATTGCTTTTAAAATCCTTTCCCATAATTCTTTCCCTAGCATTTATCAACCTATCGTTCAAGCCCTTGGATCTACCCAGTCTAGTGTTACATGCTATAGCGGCCTAATCAATCACCACCTATTTGTAAACATTGTTCTTCTCAATGACAGTGTACAGTCAGTCATGTTTAAGCATCCTAGAAGTAGCTTGCTGCCGAAGATGTGATATAAATTATTGTCACAATTACAATTGCAGATTTAACTATTGCCACAAAATTTTTCATAAATACTTGAATTAATCCATCAAAAGGAATAAATATTATATTCTTATGTAGAAATGGTTCTAACCTCGATAGATGTAAAAGAATAAAAAAGATATCAATGGATTAAATTACTAGGAGCTCAACGAAGAAGCTGTGTAAATGATAGATAATAGATTATTCAGATCATATATACTAGATATTATACTTTCTTTAATAGACGTGCTCGTATAGTCTTCTATACAAGCGCTAACACACAATCTGTTCGTCCTGCATGGATACGTATTCATTAGTAATACTTTTCTGATATAAAATTTATATTAACAGAAGTTTAATCCGTTACCCTTTCGTTTCCTCTGTTTTGTTCAATGAGGTGAGGTTAGCCAAGCAAGGTCAACGTCAACGCCTGCGGTATAATCATAAGCTGTCGTTTAGCGCAGATAAAGTAGAAAAGCACAGATCGTCTTACACACCTTAAAAACGTTTTACCACCATGTTATATATAATTGTCTACCTCCTTAACGAATTATATTGTGGTTGATCAACGACATTAAAATTTGGAGGAACAATAACAAATCACAAATTATTGAGAGCTGTATTAATAATTATGCCCTTCGAATGGTGAGATCTGTTCAAACTAATTTTTTGTCGACGTCAACGGCCTATTTTGCCATAAGATCTCGTTAAAGTCGTTAACCTCTGCATCCACTTATTAATGTAAAGTGCAGCAGCTGCATTATGCCATTAGAACAGTGAGAACTGTTCAAAATAATTTCTGCCGACGTCAACGGTTATGCTGCCATAAAATGTGGTTAAACTGTGGATCCTCCTCTTTTATTAATACGAAGCTCAGTTTCTCCCTCCTGTCGAGTAAAGGAAGGTCAGCATCAACGGCCCTGGCAGCCACAAGGTGTCGCTAAAACTAGAGGATACTAAACTTATTGATTTGATACGAATAGGCCCTATCGGTGCAGTGAAAACTGTAAAAATATGTCCTTTCGACGTTAACGGCCTTTGATGCCGTAAGATGCCGTTAAACTGTTTGATCCTGGGCAACTCAAGGAGTCATTTAATGAACTAAATGATTAGAGCCATCATAATGTTTAGAACTTTCGACGTATGTTTGACACGTACGACAGATGCTCTGTCAATATGGAGCCCATACAGGACGAATATTCCCATAAGTTCTATGTAAATACAAATAACACAACTATTAGAGGCATACTCGCAGTGATATAAGCGCAGCTTCTGATGAACTTAATGGAATGCATGAAGCATCACAATTAAAGCAATTTGAGTTTAAGACGGGACAATGCAACTATTGGTTAATTAATGAAAGTACTTTAATGTGATTTCGAATGCATTTAACTCAACTAATGCTTTGGTTGTGGTTCTTTTCTTTATTATTGCCTTTTAACCAATTTGCATCTTGGCTTCATTTGCGATCGAAGGCTTAGCTTAACGCTTGCTTGACCATTATAATCCGATTTATGACCAATTTAGACTATTTAGAAGCATGATTTCGTTTTCTAATACATGTTGGTGATGATCTTATGCATTGGTGATGGCTATGTTTGTTTCATTAATTTCTGCACTAGCTGTTGAACAAACTACACCATTCCCAGTCTCCGGTATATTTTCCAAAACAAACGGAAATAGTCCTGTAAGTATCTTGGCGTCCAATCAAACGACGCATGTAACTCACTTGGAAAAGTTCTCCACGGAAGAAGTATTCAAGGATGTAACTCCGTTCAATTCCAGTGTACAGCATACAACGGAAAACAGTTCCTTTTCGACCATAAAGGTGACAAATGAAACACAACTAACATCGCCAGGCACCTCAATTGCCTTTGAGACTTCTTATTCATCAGCAGCACACGAGAATCACATCAATGTTAATGGAACTTCATTAGAAGATGGTGGACTTGGTGAGCTCAACACTTCAGGGTTGACTAGAGTTTCCGGAACTACGTTTGGCACAAATTCGGATTATAACGTAACGTTTTCTTTGACAGCGCTATCTTGGAATTATACCAACGTGACTTCGACTTCGGTAGAAGATGGCGATTTTGCTGAATATAATTCTACGAAGATTACTAGAGTTTCTGGAACGCCATCGATCACAAGTGTTGCCAACGATACCCTTTCTTCGTCTACAGGACTTTCACATTTTACCAACGTTACAGAAACTTATGTGAAAGAAAGCAGCGACTTTGTTGAATTAAATCTTACTGGGAATACAAGCGTTTCAGAAACATCGCATACAACACTCTCTGACAACACAACATTCTCTTCTGCAGCAGAAAATCAAACAACTAGTTCTAATGGAAGCAATTTAACAGAATTTACTAAAGTTCCCGTAGCGTCAACAGTTATGTTTAACGAAAGTTTAATGTCTTCGTCTAAAAGGAGATTCAACACAAGTGAAATTCTTCTTACGACACCGAGTTTCTTCACCGGGAACACCACTAGTGGTGAATTCAATACAAGTTTTCGTTTAAGTACCACAATTGCCAGTGCAAATACCACCGTTTTCATTGGAAACACCTCATCTGACACGATTACATCATCTATTGTGAATAGTACAGCTGTTGTAAACGCTGCATCCACAGTTCGTAGTGCGCATTTGACAAACGACAATACTAACCATACGATATCTGCAGCATATACAACGGATTCCTTGACGAACAGCACAACGGTCATTCCATTATCCGTTACTGCGGCAACAGTAGAAAGACTTGCTCATTCAACAGTCGTAAATGTAACTGTTGCTAGTGTAACTACTATTGCAAATGCTAGCAATGCTAACCTAACTATATATAGTGTAACTACTATTGCAAATGCTAGCAATGCTAATGTGACTATCGCAAGCACAACACAGAGCGTAAATACAAGCACGATAGGGCCGGGTGAAAATAGTTCACAAGTTACATTAGTAAATAGCACAATGAGTTATCACATCACAACACCTAGAGCAGTATCATCAAGTAACAATAGAAGTTTACCAACTGCCAATACGGAAAATGGTACTGTGATGACTGTACCGCGAAATGCGTCTGAAAGTGGCAACGGTAGGCCTACAAATTACGGTTCAAGAACTACAGTCGGCATTGTAGTTACTAACGAAACGTCCACTATATCAATAAACACTACAAAACATTCGACTTCGGAAGTCCGAACAAGTAGCGTATCGCCACTGGAGACAAACGTCACAAGAAGTAGCGCTGCTCATGTTGCAATTTCAAGTGCATCTCAGAATGGTTCTATTACCAGCCTTACAAAGACAATGCTGGAAACGACAGCTGTAGAGACGATTGGTGGTCTACTCACAACTTCAACCACAACTACTTTTTATGAACACACAACTGAATCGGAAAACATATCTTCAACATCGCCAGAAGAAACTACAATATTATATGAAACATTGGGAACAGAAACATCTACTTCAAGTACTCAAGAGGAAAACAGAAGTTTACAAAGTTCAACTGAAGAGGGCGTTTCTACTCTTCCCGAATTAGAGACAACTGTTCCTAATACGGCTATTACAAGTGCTTTTCCAGAAGCTACCACTATTCCCACATATTCAAGTGTGTCTGAAATTGAAACAGAAGGCGTTGAAAGTACAGCTGAGGTTTTCTCTACAGTTTCGACCTCATTCTCTTCAACTCAACACAACAAGACAATCCTTAGCTCTCTAGTACCATCGACAACACGAACCAGACCAGTAACCCCTCGAATAACCTCAGTTGATGGAGTTACCACTTCCGAGGTTACACAGCAAAGAACGGAAACCATGGTTACGATTTCAACCACCCAAAATCAAGGTCTGTCCAACTCAACACCGCAAAGTAGGCTTTCAACTTTGAAATGTTTGGTAAACTTATTCTTGTGCATGTACGTATCCTCCATAAAGCTTGCTAAAAGTATTACCGCATGCTATGTTAACCTAAACTTAAACTCCATGTTCTGCTTTTGAGGGATATCAGAGTATCGCAAAGTTAATTTCCTTGTCTTGATGCATGCTTGCCGTCGCTACTAATACAATAACCTTCTATATGATTGCTTTCAATTAGAGTGAATGAGTGGGAGAGGTTTTGATTATTTGCCAAGACATTGGTTACGTGAAGTCCTAAATAGTTGTAACTGCTATTTCTCATACAGTTAATTGAGTTAACGATGAAATCACACAGCGTACAGTTTTCAGTTGCCTCTGCTTTTTCATGCTGATATCAATACTGACTTTGTTTTTACTTGCAACAATTGAGTTAGAAATAATTTATAGGCC
Organism: Allolobophora icterica; assembly: GCA_963556255.1. Taxonomy (NCBI): domain Eukaryota; kingdom Metazoa; phylum Annelida; class Clitellata; order Crassiclitellata; family Lumbricidae; genus Allolobophora; species Allolobophora icterica. The sequence continues at coordinate 10,504,750 of OY744605.1, read as the reverse complement.
TAAATGTGTAACTGTTCATATTGAGCAAAGTGCAAGCTTTATAACAATTAGAAAGAATCTGGAAGTAGTTTCTGTTTCACGACGCTGTGTCATACCAAAGATGATTAGCGTCGTTCTCCAACTTTATCCAAGCTTTGCACTTGCAGCATTCGAAAACGACAGTGGTCGAGGAAAACCTCTGCCAAAGTTGATATTAGGATTCGTATGTGATTCTACTGTATAGACATTAGTCAAATGCAATTTCAACCTGATAATACAGCTTAGCTTAAGTTCCTTCAGTGTCAACAAGTCCAGATTTGTCTAACAAATTTCCGCTTGTTCAGGACTACCTCCGAGATTCCTATATTGTCCAAAGGAGAGAGTCTTTGTGACCAGGAACATGAAGGTGGTTGTATGGTGGAGAGATCCAGTGGTCAGTCCAGTTGTCCAGCCAGGCGATCAGACTGATGTAGTGTGCAGTCTGAGCTCCGGAAGTGAGTTTGGAATCGGAAATACAGCGATCAAGTGCACAGTTACGAACAAAGATGGATTGACAGCATCGTGCATTTTCAACATCATCGTCATACAAGTGGGTGAGTATCTACGAAATAAAAGAGCAGAGTTACTCGATTTAATTGTAAAAAAACAATAATACAAATTGGAGTTATTTAATTGAATTATTTGATTCAATTAAAAAAGAAACCGCTAGCCCTAAAATTTGAAATTTAATGAATACAAGAATTGCATGTTTCATAACGATGTCACTTGGGCTTATATATTGGCGTCTGCGGGAGTTTTTGCAGGGGAGGCAAAGATTTTGTGGGGGCAAAACTTTTGTAAGGGGAGCAAAGTGAGGTTTTTGCGTAGAATGACCACAGAACACATGACAACTTTAAAAATAAATAACAGTCAAGGACTTATCGAAATAATTAAATAATTATCTAAATAATTCGCATTGAAAGTCGTGTTAAGACTTTTATAATAATCAAAATAATCAAAATATTTTATTATTTTTAAATATTTGCAAAATCCAGGGCTTGTTTATGTGAGGTCACGGTATATTATATTTACAAAATAGTACAATAAATGTGTTGCAATCAGTGATGGGCAATAGTTAACTAAAAGTTGCTAACTTTTAGTTTAACTAAAATTTTTAGTTAACGATGAAGTTTAACTAAAAATAAATAGTTTAGTTAAAACCCTAGTTTAACTACAAAATTTTAGTTGCTAACTAAAAAGTTTAACTAAAAAAATCAGCAATACGCAACAATTTTCCGAAGTGAACATAGAACACTGTCAACAACTCGACGCGAAACTTATTGATTAACACTGCATGGTTTTAGCATCAACAGCCTGTGTTTCAAATTCATATATACTACTTACAGTATACGCCTGTAACTGTACGCTAGAACAGTACTGTAGCCTACACATTGCATAGTTTGAAGGTGGAATTGTCATTGACGCTCTGAATTATTACAGTACACTTAACCTCTGTTATTGTAAAAATGTCCTAAAAAGTTTGAAAAAGTTTGAAAAAGTTTAACTACTTTTTTCAGTTTAGTTAACTAATATCCAAAATCAGTTGCCAACTTTATTATTTTAAACTAATTTTTTTAGTTGGAAAATAGTTATAGTTTAGCTAAAAAATAGTTTAGTGCCCATCCCTGGTTACAATTCCTTGCTAAAGTTATGATAATGTATCGTGAAATAAATTATAGGGCAATCTGAGTTAACCTGTGTCAATACGGTCCACTTCAACACAATTCACGATATCGAATTCAGCTCACCAAACTCACGCAGCCAACTTGTCCAGCATCACTCACCGATTCGAAGTTTTAACAAGTTTAAATAGTTTTCAATTATGAAATGATCATAACTGGATTGATTAAACAGGTTTCGGCTGCGCAGATCCTCCATCTCCAGTCAACGGAAGATTGAACTGCGTCGAACAATCGAGTGGCAATTACACCTGCGAAGTCGTCTGCGATGTGGGTTACACCGCTCTGTATGGCAGTGACAGCTTACAACACCAATGTCTTAACGGATCCTGGAGTCCATCGTTCTCCACGTCTTCCGAAAACATCGTTTGTCTCAGTAAGTCAGACCTGTTGAACACCGCTGTCGATATTCAATGAGACTGCAGGTTATGAAAATCAATCTTATGGATAGGTTAGCCAGCTAAATAGGCCTACTTACTTAGTTGATTACTTAGTTAATTACTTAGCTACTACTTCGAATCCATTGTTTGAGTTCCACGCGTGTGTGGGTGGGGCGCCAATGGTTCGTGTGTGCATTGTTTTGCTAACTGATATGACACCAGTTGTTAATGACATTTAACACCATAATAAGCCGTGCAAAGAGCACCTCTGACTAGTTCGCTCTTGATGTGACGCTAATTAAAAATGTTTACAATTACATGTACAATCACTAACTTAGTTACTACCTACTTACTTATTAATACTTACTTGCATAATTACAACCTAACTTACTTGCCAGCATACCAAAACCTACCTATCTACCGACCGACCTACCTACATGAACCTTCCTTCTTTCGTTCATGTCTATTAATCTACCTACTTGCTTGCTTACTTAATGTTATGTCTGTTTGAAGGACTGCAAGGACCGAGTCAAGAGATCATACTGGGAATTCGTTTCCCTGGTCAGTGTCCTTCAAACGACCCCCAGTTCGACTCGGACTTTCGTACGGCCCTGTCTCTGGAACTCTACCGCTACGGACTGTGCGATCAGTCGGACCTGCTGGACATGTGCAACCCAGTTAACTACGGAACAGATCCTCGTTGCTCTAAGGCTGCTGGATTGAGGCAGGCGAGACAGGCAAATCCAGGATCAGTATCTGTGAATATCCTGCCGTGGGCTTCAGCGAGGTTATAATAATTTTTTTTAAATATATTCGTGTTTATTCACTAGCTCACTGACAAACCGGTGTAAGTTACATTGAAACATTGAAACATGACGGTACAATTATCAAGATCTTATTGAACACACGTCTTGGCAGCCTGTTAGGCGCCCGCTCATTTTACTCGTTGGTATCTTGGCTACATTACGAATCCAGCTTAAGACTTATCTGTTCCAAATTGTTAATCCATCATAGGCTGCCTCTCTGTTGCAATTTAAGTTAACTGCTGTTTTAATTAGATCAACCTTTCTAAACGAAATATTGTCTAATATTTTGTGTGTCTTTGAAATGTAATCAGATTTTCCAGGGAATGTTATTTCTTTGTTTCTCTCCATCTTAAACATTATCCAAAAATAGCCTGGATATTTCTGTTGTGCAGTTGTGATAATATACAAAGTCGATGGTCGCTTTTAAGTTGATGCCAATTATTTACAGCGAGACCCATTCAGTGATGAAGATTCCTTTGGTTATTTATTTTTAAATCTTATATTTAATTACAATGAAACTTATTCCATTTTGGTTGTCATTTGCTTTTAAATTTTTTAGATTTAAATTTTTATTTTGTCACAATGAAATCCATTCTATTATGGATGTCACTTTGTTATTTTTTATTATTCTTATTTCTTTACATTTGGTAAGAATGAAATCTATATTTATTACGGATGTCATTTGGTTATTTACAGTGAAAACCAGTCGGTAGTTTCTCGGATCGATACTCTGAAGAAGATAGTTGCCGCAGGTCAATTTGGAGTCAGCTTCCGAGACTACAGCTTCACTGCTGCCCAGGTCGACAGTGTCTTTTCTCTAATCGGTTGCCCCACCAACTGGATGAAACAACCCAACGGCCAGTGCGGTTAGACACATGCATACTTTTTCGAAATCGTAATCATAAACTCCAAATTTCCAAAACCCTACTCTTAAGCTAAGCACAGGGCCCCAGCTTATTGACGAGCGCTGCGTCGCGACGAATGGGTTGATTCGATAATGACTACACAGTAAAAGCAGCAATAATAAGTTGTAATTTGTTACAAGTATACCGAATATAACGACGTTGTATGTTGATACGGGGCCCAGTACGGTGTTCTAATTAGACATGACTGCCTAACTTTGTGGTATTCTTAGCCTGAATTTGATGTAGATCTGTGGTGGTTCTATTCTGTGAAGTAGTAGGACGTGTCCAAGTAAGAAATGGTCGTAAAATTTCAGTCATTTGCAGCACTGACCAATGTAGTTGTAATCGTTAACTCCATTTATTTCTAAATGTCGTTCTCAACGAAACCCACCTCAGCTGCTTCTCTACCTCCTCTCTCTGGTCTCTCTGGCAACCAGACTCGGATCTTCCCTTGACCATATCTGGACAACCAGTGAATAATCTAGACGTCTTTGGGGGGGTAAATTTCCCCCCCCAGGATTGATGTTTCCCCCCCCAGAATCCAGCAATATTGTAATGTAGACACGTATTGGGGTGGAAAATCCCCCCAGGAAACTTGTTTCCCCCCCACAAGAGGGGGACTAGATTACAGCCTGCTGGACAACCCCTCTGACTTGACGCAGCGCTCGTGAATAAGCTGTTGCCCTGAGCTTAGCTTTAGAATAGCGCTTTAGAAATGTGGAGTTTACGATTATGATTACGATTAAAGCGCTAGTATAAAGCTATGTGCAGGGGACCAGCTTATTCACGATGGCTGCCTTGTGTCCGTCCATGGCGATAGCCTTGAATAATGACTCTTCTGGTGGTTTTATTGTACAGCTGAGTGTTCAGATGGAAGCTATTACTATGTCTCCAATCAAAGCTGTTCCTTGTGCGGAGTCGGGACTTACCAGCCGCTCAGCTCTCAAGATTCCTGCTTACAGTGTCCAACGGGAAAAACTTCGAATCTCGGATCTTTCAACTCGAAACAATGTAAGTGGTAAATGAATCCAATTATGGCGAATTCTTCTGTGCTGCTAGTCAAAGTACAGGTTTAAGTAAAAGGCAAAATTAATTTGCTTAATGAGTTACCTATCAAATTACCTACCACCTAGGTCACGTAGGAATTACCTACCTTGGACTCACCTGGAAGCTACTTTGCCTAGGACTTACCTGCTATGCCACTAGGTATAGCTACAGGTTGAGGTAGAAGACAAAAGGTGTTAGCTACTGAATTAATGGTGTGGTTAAGGCATTAACCTTTATTCATAAGAACACCACATAAGAACATGCCATAACATGCCATTATTTTTATAACATGCGATTATTTTAACACAGTTGAAACATCTACTTAAATCCCAAAGCTATGTTATGTTATGGCATGTTATGGCATGTTCTTATGTGGTGCTCAGTATAACGTTTTATCATTATCTCGCATCGGACGAGGGTAACACTATCGATAGCCACGTACATAGAATTTTTCCCAGGATTTAAATGCGCTAAATAACTGCTCATTTACATTGACAGTTATAACTGTGTTTCAGGTTACGATATCCCTACAACCGCGTCGACTCCAGCGCCCAACATGAGCCCCTCAGGGGACAACAACCGGATACCTCTGATCGTTGGTCTGTGCGTTGGACTGGGAGGCGGTCTCTTGCTTATTCTGGCCATTGTACTTCTGGCCGTTTTTCTCTACCGTAGGAAGGTACGGCGAGAGAAGGAGGTCACCGGAACCGGAAGAACTGGAAATACTGGAGACGCCCATGGGAGGAACTCTGGAGTCAAACAGTCGACGTACCTCGCCTGGCCAGACGATGACGGAGATCCAAACTCACAACCAGTTCAGTTAGGTAATTCAACCACCATTATTGAAGATAAAGCTAACGAGGCAATACAGAAAAGGTGGGCAAAGGTAACGTAAGGTCAAGGTGATGAAACGCATGTTCTGCGGAGTCTCAGCCCGCGAACACGTCACCGTCCTTACAACCTGCCCCCAATGTTGTACTCTTCAACCCTACCGGCTGAAGACGATCGTAATTACATTCCTAGAGTACTTTATAAAAGTCAGTAAAAGACAATTACTTACTACCGGTCTTAATCACTTCTCGCGCTATCTCGTTTATCTATGTGTAATTTGCTGTAACTCTCTGCGGTTTGTCAGACTGTTCCAATAAATGAATATATACGGTGAGCTTAGGTATGACAGGATAAGGTATGTTAAGATATGTAACATTTTCTTGAGGCACTTAAAATGTGCTATATTATGGACTGACTCTACACATACAATCATACATGCAGACAGAGTACATACATATATACCTACACACATGCATTCACGTGCATAGATGCACTGTACGTTGCAGATGGATCATTCAGTGTTATTTACGCATTTCAATAAGAAAGTGTAAGTTATGTTCGGCTAAGTAAAAAGAAAAGACAATGCAAGGTAGGCTATATTGTTTAGATCGGTCATATAGCCATGTGTGCAGCGCTTTTGTGAGGTTCCTAAAAGGCGCTATATAAAGTATCTAGATACGCTCGCACACACACATATATTGAAAATGCCTAACCCAGCTTTAAACTAGCGCTTTAGAAATTTCGGAGCTTTACGATTACGATTACGACTGACAATATACAGAGACGTTTGAGTTTAAAAAATCGTCTTACCTCTTATTTTTTTTCGTTTCGTCTGCGACCTTTACTTCCAGCGGAGTTGGATTTGCTGCAACGTCAAGGAGCTGCTGCCGCCTTTCCAGGTAAAAACCGTCGCCGTGCTGGCTCTGAACGGCTACCCTCCCAACCCACCCTTACCGTCAATCGCTATGACTCCTTCCCCTACTACCTAGCCCCTTCACATAAACACAGCTTGCATACAGGCACCGAAGGCCACCTGGAAAGGCGTACCGTCGAACACCTCTTCGATCCACCCTTTGCAAACCTTAATATGACCCTAGCACCTCCCAGACGCACCCCGTACGGGTACGCACCTGGAATCCACCAGAACCCGGTTTTCGTCTATAAGCCCGTGGAACTGAAACGCCGGCCAAATGTCTTGCGATCCAGACATCTTTCCGTTGACGTAAATCCGCCTCCGTTGTCTACTGCTCCAACTCAGAGGTTGGTCATTCGAAGAGCCGCGAGCTTGCCGGAGGTCCTTAAGAAACGCCAGATGGCTCTGGTTGGCAATGGTACGTCTCGCGATGTGAAAATCCCATTTGTGCATGAAGTAAAACGCACGCAGCACAAAGAGAACACGTTGTATTCACGGCTCGGACTATACGTCCCGGTGTTGCACACAATTGTGGTTTCGAGCCAGCTGAGGAGACTCCTTGTAACTACTCTACGCGAGCTGTTTCCGCACACTATCTGTGTCACCAAAGTATGCGGAAAGTGCTGCAATACGCTGGCTTGTGTTCAGGACCTTGGGATTCGGCCACTGCCGAGTAACAGGGTCAAAGGGCGGGAAACGAGTGCCTCACATGCGCCTCCACTGTGGGATAGCAAAAGTTTCACTTTCACTTTTGATGCATGTGTTTGCTTCGTAAAGTCCTGCATGATTTCAGTAATGTTCAGATGTGTTGTGCAAGTTCAACATCACCGCAACGCATGACTGCATGTTCATTGTTCACTGAATTTACTCAGCGTAGGGCGCATGTCTGCATATTCACTTGAAACGCAGATCATCTCTGAATTTTATTTTTCTCAATGTTCCTTAGATTTTCTTTGCAGAAATCAACTCCGAGAGAAAAGTAACCTTAAGGCAACGTAGCAAAGCAAAGTAAGGCAAAGTAAGATAAGTAAGGTAGGTGTACAGACATTTGAGGTAAACGAAGGTAAGTTAAAGGTAGGTAAATGAGGCTACGGTAAGGTAAAGTAAGGTAAGGTTAAGTTAAGTTAGGTAAGATGAAGTGAGGTAAGGTATTGTAAAGTAAGGTACGATATGGAAAGGCAAGTAAGGTATGGTATGGTAAACTAAGGGAAAGCAAATGCGTAATGGTCAATCGAGGTAAGGTATTGCAAAATAAGGTAAAGTAAGGTAGGATAGGGTTAGTTGAGGAAAGTTAAGGTAAATTACAGTGAAGAATGATAAGGTAACTCGAGGTAAGTAAGCTTACCTACTATAATTTACCTTCGTTAATAGATTGCACTGATGATGATATTGATGATGATGATGGTAACCTAACCACAGAAATTAAAAGAACGAAAAAGAACGAAATTAAAAGAAGGAAACATACTTATTTAATATCTAGTTATTGAATGTGAGGAGTTGAGGGAACAATAACCGAAAAGACCATAAAATTAAACTAATGCAATGATCTGTAATTTGACATAATGCTATTTAATGTTATCGAATGTTATGTAATGTAATGTAGTGTAAATCGCAACAATGTCTCGCTGCCACACAAAAGCTGAGACCAGCTTGTTTATTTACCGGCACTTAATCAGACAACACTAAAAGAACCAGGTTAGTATTTAGGCAACTAGTTGTCTAAATGCTTAGTATATCCTCTTTTCATAACCTCACGGTAATTCTGCCGAAAATTTACGTTTTAGTTATTAAAGAGTTTAGAGTTCATCAGTAAACAAACAAGAAATGTCGCCTCTCCGCCTCTGTCGTTTCTGTTGATACCAGTCCCAAGCCTGAATAGAGGAGGAGGGCTTCCCCATCATCTTTGTTGTGACAGCGTCGGTAAACAGACAATAAGTATACCTACCTATTCGCTGGTTCTGGAACACACTCAGTGCTTTGTTGTCAGTACAGTGCCAGGTAAAAACTGAGATAGCGTGGTAAAGCCATCAGCGACAGCGGTTTTAACTGTGGCGCAAAAGAAAAGCACCTTTCGGTGACCCGTCAAAATAGCCCCGTCAAAATAGCCCCGTCAAAACAGCCCCGTCAAAATCGCCCAGCGTCAAAATAGCCCCGTCTAAACAGCCCCGTCAAAACAGCCCCGTCTTAAACGACAGAAAACAAAGTGAAAATGTATTCCACAAGATTTATTCATTTATAAGAAGATACTAATAAAAGATACTACTACAAGCAAGAGCCTAGATACTAAGATTATGCGCTATAGCGCGAAGGTATTCCAGAATTGCAGTTTGCAACCGGCGGTTTAACTTAACGTACTTCGCCTTGGAGGCTTCCGGCTGTCTAAACCCTGAATTGAAACGGCCGATAGCGATCTCTACACTGTCCTGCTCTTTCCGAAACTGGTCTACCAGTGTATACACAGAAGGATGGTGGCAGTCCAAAGTCTGCTGGAAAGTCCGATGCCATGCTTCGACGGAGTTATTCAATCATTTTCAAATCTCATAGGAAAATCAAACCTGTAAACTGGCTCTTCCATCTTAATAACCATCCGATTACACAAGTGGAGAATACTAAATTCCCGGGAGTCTTTATAGACCAACGGTGACCCGTTTTATGGGGCTATTTTGACGGGGCTGTTTTGTTTTTTCACGCAGGGCGATTTTGACGGGGCTGTTTTGACGGGGCTATTTTGACCGGGCTATTTTGACGGGGTGCCAAATCTTTCACATAATGCTACAAAATCACTTGGCAACATTAAACCATACTGCGTCAAAGTTATGGGAATTTTTCATTTCTTTACAAACACAAGTTCTGAATGCAATTAAACTATGGCTCCGTGTTCAGGAACCTTGTATTCGTCCACTGCAGGCTCACGGGCCAAATGGAAGGTTATGAGTGCTTCACCTTCTCTAATTTACACATGTGATTGAGGTCGCAGATTTATATAGAGCATTTTCAAGCCAGATTCAACAGAGGCGCTCTGATGAGTCTTGAAGAGGCGTTAGTGTCAACTGTCGAGAGATGAGTCTGTCTTGAGGAGTCTATTTTGTTGATGATGGCAGGGGCGTCTAGTCCATAGAAACCTTGGAGCAAATGCTCCATTCAAAAAATAGGGGGGGGAGATCTGTCAGGGTATGTGCCATTACTAATGGCTGTAGGGTGTGGGGAGGGGAAGGGGAAGAGGAGGGAGGGGAGGGGAAGTTGCTCCAATGACTTTGGGGATAGACGCTCCTGGATGATGATACGTGCTGTATATAGTTGTGGTTACAATTACAATATAGCAATTAAAAAATCTGAAAATTACAGTTACTAAATCACAAGATTCTAAAGTGTGCTATGTCGTTTCTTTGCAGCGCTGAGTACACCGATTGACCCAGATGCACAGCCTCAGGTCTCGACGTTCCTAGGCAGCGACTCATCACGTGCGACCCAAGTTCGTCGACTTAGTTCCGGTGAATCGGTCCGGGTCATTCCAATGCCGACGAGGGTGAGACCATCGAGGGGTACAGCCAGTGGCGGAAGAGGTGAACGCTCTTATCAGATGCACCAGAGGGTGGACCTACCACGGACGCCGACCTCATCTCTCGGGGTCTACAGGAGGAATGGAGGCGATCAACCGACGAACACTGGCGAGGATCCAACTCTTCCGGTCAGGCTTCGACTAGATGAGGATCAGGATGCGGCGAGCAGCACTGGGTGGAAGTCACTGTCGTCCAATGAACAGACGACAGTGTAGTGTAATGTTCTACAGGATTAATTGTGTAGCGCCCTTTTTTCAGGTGAGTCTTCAGGCGCTCTGGTGAGTGTCTTTCGAAGAAGCGCTAGAGTCAACTTGTCAAACGATGAGTCTCTCTATTGATGATGGTACGTGGTGTCTATCATTATTATTTTTTTATTATTTTATTACTATTATTATCTTACAATTGTATTATTTTATTACTATTATCTTACAATTATTCTTACAAGTGTAGTCACGAGACTACAAGATTATAAGGATTAGGGATATTCAAGTCTACGAGATAACAGTTATTTTAAGATAACTACGCAGAAGCAATGTGGATGATCTCATGATATGCGTAAACATTAAGATATTTTTGGCATCGGGCAACAGTTGTATTACTCATTAAACCAACATTTTTGATGATTACATGTAAGTGTGATGTAATGCGTAATAGGAATCATGTAGTTCCAGTTCAGTATCTCTTTTTCAAGTTTTCTTACTTCGATCGGTTCAATGTGATGTAATCTTTTGCAGGATTTTACAGTTGAACCACTCTTTACGGTTCTGGGCATAGGCCTATTGCTTCAGCTTTTCGATATGTAGTCCACGAGTTGATGATGGCGGAGTAATACATCTGTCCGGAATCAATGCATGTGCATAGGCAGCATTTGTAGTTTTTTTATATTCGACAAGAGAAACAACTGGAGTTCTGGATTGTTATGCGATAGTCTGAGTTAAAATTAGTTATCTAAGCATTACTGGTTTGCAGATGAACTTTTTGTTTTCGCTAACTGTAGCACCACTTAGGTTAGCATAGGCAATGCTTTAGTGAGCTTCTTAAAAAACGCGATAATAAATGTCTGAATGCATAGCACGCATAGGCCTACACGCAATAGTTCTGAAAATGACAGGAAGAACAATTGCACGGGATACAATGAGGTGGCTTATCCATAGAATGACCGTGGCCCAAGATGAATGCATGGAGCTCTGTATTCCAGTTTCAAGTCAACCTGCGATACACTCTCTAGATTTGGAGATATGCAGGTGCCGCGCTTCCGCACTTCAACTCGAACTCATCATGCCTTCGTGGAACAGTCTTCTGTTGCATGTACGTGCTGTTGCACAAACTGTCTCAGTCTTAAAGCGCACTTGTTTAGATCATTCAGATAGCCATTTGCGGAGTGCTTTGTGAGGTAATTAGAAGGCGTTATTTTAAGTATCTTGATACGTACAATCATACATACATACATAATTCCAGTTCCTGTAAAACATAATAATATTATAGACTACGATAACGGAATTAGTCCTGAGCTGATTACTGTCATCATGTCATGGTCGCCTCCTTGGAAGTTTCTTTCCCGACGTTGGAAAGCCTAACGTCGTAAGTGCATAAATGGATATAGAACTAGTGGGTAATGGCCCGTCGCCTGTCAGGGTTGGAATCTTATGACGGAGCAGCTGCACGTAGTCTGCACTAGAATGCGTCTTGTAGAGAAGTATTCACAGCTTAATTTTCTACAAACGTTTGTAAATCTTACTCTAGGAACCACGTGCTATATATATTTTATGTGTCATTTAAGTGAGGCGCTTAATAAGTGTCAATATATCATATTGGCTTCGCTGTACTTTCCCTTATCTTAGAAGTACATTTAACTGTTGCTTTGTCACTGAAAACAATGGAACAGTCCTGTTATCGCTTTCTGAATCATCTGCGTTTAGGAACATGCGCAAAAGGTTTAGTTAAATAGCCTAAGTCAACGCGAGAACACTTGAACCTGAGAAGCATGTATAATACAGAACGGTTGCAAAAACATTTAAATCATTCATTATTGAATAGAGTAATAAACCACTTAAAACTATAAAACTGTGTTAACTACATGTGGTATAATACACTTTTAAAGTTAAAACAGTTGTTGAGAAGTTAATAATATGCCTTATTCAGTAAATAAAAAGTGAAATTATAAACTAATTTGTTATTAAGAATGTTTTGACATTATGGTTATAGTTTAAACAAGTCTGGCTTTGATCATAGAAATAATAGGCCTAAGGAATGTTAGCTCTATTTGCGGTGACCATGCAAAACAAGTCCAGCAGAGCCGAAGCAGCGTGGAGCCCAGTCGAAGTAGGTTGTGATCGATGGTGTCGAAAGCGGGAGAGGAGAGGAGACAAAGACAGAAGATCTGATGACCAACAGCAGAGACCAGTTTATTGTATATAGAGAAAAGCAGAATTTCTGGTGGGGGTTGAGGAATGCGTTACAAGAAAGTTAATCAAGGACAATGCGTTCGGTTTGTTTAGATGAAAAGGAAAGATTGGAGATGAGACGATATTTAAGAGGTTTTCCTTGTCAAGATTAGCTTCTTATTAGGGGAGGGACAAGACAGTACTTAAAGGCGGTGGGGAAGTGACTAGTCGAGAGGAAGTTAATTATTTTGGTGATAACGGGAACAAGGACAGTAAAGAGAGGTGGGAACAGGATCTAGTTCACATTCTTTACAGTTGGGAGATATTTTAGGAAGCGTGAAACTGCTGATTTCGAGTTTGGAAGAAGAGCGATAGAATCCCGCTGCCTGACCTGGAGGATGGGTCTACCTCCAGTGTTGTAATCACTGTCTGCAACATGTCCAGCGTCAGTAGCTTGGTCTTCAAGTTATCAACATGCGCTGACCTTTGAATTCTATGACCTCTTTCTTGAGAAATGATGCAGCAACTAAAAAGACAATTTGTATTATTTGTCAAAATAATAAGTATGTTTTATGTAATTTAAACATATCTATCAACTTCAAGGTCCGCAAAGGTTCACCAGTCACTCTGTCACAGAGTAAAGCAGGGAGGCGACCTGACCGACGTCTCTCATGAGCGTAGACTCGGATCCGACCTGGGCTGGTGAACCAAAGTCCTCCGTGCCCACCTTCACGCGGTGCGGACTGTTTGTACCCTTCCAAAGGAAGGGGAACGAACGGGCACGGCAGGCAAAACCAGGGGAAGGCAATGGCAAACCACCCCTGTTAACATGCCAAGAAAATCGTCATGAGACACACCAAACCACGCCGATGGTCGCGGATGGTGGGACTCCCAGGCCGGAGCGCTGATGGTGGGACTCCCAGGCCGGAGCACGACTCAAGGGCTACTGGGGAAGTGGCAAGACGGCAACGGAGACTGTGTATCATGACGATCGCTAGGGCTCCTAGAGCCGACAGCACAAAGAAAGAGATCAACTTCTAAAGGGCCATGATCAATGCATAAAGCATTAATCAAGGTTCTTTCCACGCAAGACTGCTGTCTGAAATGACAGTCCTTTGGCTAAAGCCAGGGCAATATACAAGATACATATTGACATTATGATACGATACAATACGACACAAACATATATTTATTCCGGATATTTCTATAGCGCCTCTCGAAGTCAACTACTACTCAGAGGCGCTCCCGACTACAGCATTGGTATACTGTGCCGGAATTTTCACGCCGAAGCGCCACGAGCAATTGCGAGTGAAGGACTTGCCCAAGGTCCGTACGCAGCGGCTGGAGTGGGATTCGAACCTGCAACCCTCCGGTCACAAGGCGCCGAACTTACCACTGAGCCACCACGCCCCACAATAATATATATATATATATATATATATATATATATATATATATGCACAAGGCCCAAGACAGACTACAGCGGATAAGAAGACCGAAAAAGTTTAATTTTAGCCAAGAACCCTTAATGATATCATTATTATAATTAATTATTAAATTTTATCACGTCGATGTTTAATGTACAAGACATAAACCTTAAGCGAACCAAAACCAAGCCACGATGAAGTCAAGATCCAGATGATCAGTCCAACAAGACATAGAGGCAGCCTGTGGTAGATAACTTATAAGGGAAAGCATCACATCGCATGATCTCACAGTCACAACCCGTACATAAATATCTTAGTAATTAATTAATTTATTATTTAAAATAATAAATAAATAATTACACTGAAACGTCCGAACGTCACAATACTTTTTCTAACCTCGTAACCCTGGACAAGAAAACAATTTCTTTCTCCAAAAATCCGTTAAAACTCACCAACCTAAGGAGAGGGAACGGTGAAAGGGAGGCGGAAGGAGGGGGTAGGGTAAGGGAGGGAAGACCCATGTACCCAGAGACAAAAGCAAAAGTCGGCCCCTATGCTGGAATCTGTACAATGGTAATTATTAATTAAGTGTAACGCTTGAATTTTCTGAAGAATTAATAAAATAATAAAACAAAGTAACAGATCTATACCAATAATAGATTTGGGTTATCAGTACAACCGCAGTTAATCTATTGATAAAAACTTTAAACTCACTTTCGGGATCTTCAAAAGTGATGACTGCTGTTCCTTGTTCTTGATCTAAATCAATGTCTTCTGTTTTTCCACCACCGATACGTTTGTTTTCGAAAATCATCTCTAAATACTCTTTATTTAGTTTTCGTGGAATTTGACTGACAAAGATCGTTCGGTTGGGAGATGTAGACGGCTCCTTCCTTTCTTTCTGAATATTTTTTCCTTCGTTTGCTTTCTCCACGTGCCTTGCAATAGAAAGTCGATTTCCTCTGATAGACACAATTTCGACGGATAACAAAACATCGGCAGCTGAAAGAACAACAAAGAACTTGAAAACTATTATATATAAAATGTTAGAAATTTTCCAACTCATAAAATGATGACATCACACAAGATCATAACTTTACAATAACTAATAATAATATTAAATTAAAGCATGGCGACAGAATAAACTTCATCTTAAAACTACATGGATAAGAGATACAACTGTTGCCCTTCGCCGCGATATCTGGACTTTGGACTTCAGCTGAACAGGTGCTGGTCATATGAAGTCAGAGGCGTAACTTTGGTCTAAAAAGTGGGGGTACCAATTTCTTACATACAAAAAGCACGGTTGAGACTGCGATCTCTGGGAAGGCACAATAATAAAATATTGATTGGAACTGTTGAAAAAGTGAGGGGGTACGGTACTCACCAATCCAAAAGGTGGGGGTACGGATATCCCTCGTAGGCCTACGTTATAGAAAGAAATAACGTACGTTCCGTACGTACGGTAGCACACTGCGGCTGAAATAGCCCAGATGGCCTGGTATTTCATGGATTACGCCCCATCCTGTGAGCCTATGCAACTTTCCCATACTAATAAAAATAATCATCGTTTAATATTTTCAAACTGACAATTACGCAGCATAATTACAAATCAGTATGAACGGATGATCACAAGTTATTACAGGAGTCGAATTTTAACTGCATACGGCAGCCATGCAAGGCTCCCATCACGTCCTACATCTCATTTTCACAACGCGCCATATCGCGACTGATAGGCTGAGCGGACGTTGAGAGGGTTGCGGGAAGCGATCCCGCTACCTAATGCTCTTCAAGCCAGTGATGTTACCACTACTCTATGGACCCCTACTAGCCTACATACGCATTTACACGTACCAACTGAATTGGTGAATGTGGCAACTGCGGTGTTGCGGTTCCGATTGTAGTCGATACTTTCAATGACACCATTGCTCCAGTGCTTCAACAACCTCTTAAGCATATCCACCGTCATAATTGGTGGAATTTCACTGACATCCACCATTCTGTTGGAAACTGATGATGCGTGTTCCCGTTTCGTACCCTCGATTGATTCTTCCACAGGCTTGGTGATGGCTAATCGGTAACCTCTGTACACAAAAACTTCTCTCTGGATAAGTGTCTTGGCAACTGAAAGAAACATTCGCCCATTTTATTCCAGCTTTGTGCAAATCTAATTTACAATCATAGCTTCTAGACTTCTAGAGACGCTGCTATAATAATGCATTAGTCACCAGTAGATGGTGCTCCAAAACAGATTTGCCATCCAGTCATTTATGATGATACAGAAAGATGAGATTCAAATTTATCACTCCATCTTCATAAAATTTTGTCTGCAGCATGCCTGCAACAACGAAAAGGCGTTATATAAAGGGTCTATTATAATCAACTGCAACTGCATTTCCAGCACATTAAGTTGCAATGTAGGCACACTCTCTAGTCGTAATGTCCAAAATTCTAAAGTTCCACTCGAAAGCCAAGCGCAAGACACCAACCTATTCACAAGCGCTGCGTCAAATCAAAGGGGTTTTCCAAAGAGTAGTCCAGAGGATCGAGTCCGGTAACTATGGGGGCAGATCAAGAGAGGAAGCAGAACAGCTGTTAAGGCGGATGTCGTTTAGGGCGAGAAGAATTGGATGAGTCAGAGGAGTAATTGAAAAGGTTAGACTTCAATTTCAGTCGAAAGCCCGGGGTGATAGATAGAGGAGCATGAGGAGGAGGATGGAGGACTGGTTCCAAAGATGATGGAGGAACCGAGAATCTACGGAACTCAGAGGGGAGATCGTTCCAGAGGCGTGGTGCTATGGTTGATATGACTCGGTTGGAGAACTTGAGATGAGTAGTGACTGGGGGTCGAGAAAGACTGAGATAGGAGGATGATCGGATGGAACGGGTTGCCTGCATGGTGAAGAGATCACGGAGATACTTGGGCTGTGAGTTTTGTAGGGAGTTGAAGGTTAGTGATAAGGCTTTGAAGTGGATTCGCTCTGGGACTTTTAGCTAATGGAGGAATTTGAGGATGGAAGTGACATGACGATGTTTGGCCATTCTATTTACAGCCCTGGCTAGTGAGTTTTGTATACGGCAGTATATCCATGAAATCTGTATATCCATGAAATTCTCAGATTTCGATCAGATCTGGGTTAAAACCGTATATCCTTCGGATTGCCTATACTTTGCAACACATCTTCTGATCCATGGAGAATCTTGCATTTCAAATGACTGGTTCTGTCCAATGGCTTGTGACTGGCTTTGATTAGTGACCATTGTCGATGTGCATTATGATTACGGAGCCATAGAAGCAGAGCTGTTTTAAGGAGCTTGGGGGCCCTAGCACAATCCGCGCAAAGTTCACAAACCCTAACTAGCCTAACCGTAAACGTAACCCGATTTTCGTCTCAATCTCTCAGTATCCAATATAGAGTACTGCATTAATGCATTGCATGTGCATATGTGTCATTTTGTTAAATTTATTAATAGGTCTTTAGTACTACATCGCTTTGTGTTTTGCTCTGAGCAAAGCCTCATAATATCATCGAAATTCAAAGACTCCAACACATCTGATTCTATGCTCATGACAGACAGGTATTTCAATCATTCTTGCATCATACGGCTGCGAAGCTCGTTTTTGATTAATTTAAGTTATGAGAAAGAACATTCACCCGTACATCATTGACAGAAACATTCATATTGCAATTTCAGCGCGTGGAAACGTTAATTCCAGAATGTCATTCTTTAGCATGGCATAGATTATTGACATAGATGGCACAGATATCTTTGCAATTGATACTGACCAGGGCTGTAGTGGTAAAATTTGAGGTGAGTATACGCTACCGGTGACCAGCGGCGTAAAAAAATTTGAAGACCTTTTTTAGGAATTCGTCTAGGAAAAATTTCCGACTTTTCACAAATTCCCTAAAAATTTTCTGACTTTTTACGATTTCGTCTCTGAAAAAGTTTATGACCCTTTTTTTTAGTCATTCGCCCTAGAAAGCTGTCAAAACCTCTCTTTTTCCTCCAAATTTCATTACTCAGGTCTCTACAGAGGTAAGTATACGCTGTATACCCGCGTATACCCTCGACTACAGCCCTGATACTGACATATACTATTTTAGGTGTTCACATTCTGAAATTAATACGTGTTGGTCAAGATCTTGAGGATAGAACTTTGCAAGCTTATCACTGTAGTGTGTTATTTGTTCAGCATTCAAATGGACCAGTTTGATTAGGAAAGTAAATCTGCAGCTGATTCCTTCATAAGCTTCTACACGTCAGTTCAGTGATCATGAGTCGATGATTGTCTTTTTACAATTTAAAGTTTAAAATTTTTTAGAAAATGACTAAATTATAGGACTGAGAGAGATTTAATATTAAAAATTAATATTAACTAACCAAGACATAAGCAATTCTTTGAATAATAGCGTTGCAAAAATCCAGACAAATGAAAAAATAGGCGAGCTGTGCGCCATCGCCGCCATGCGCTAAAATTATTGATTTATTTCAGTCTAACTTATATAGCGCTCTTTGCTATTACCAATTATTATATTTAACTAAAAATGCAGACAACAACAGACGTTTGTTTAAAATGTGTCATTTTCTTACTTTACTTTGCAGAACTGTTACTTGTTAGAACAGAACTTACAATATTATTATTTTGTTTCCTAGGTCTTAAAACGGCACTGCATAGAAGTCATCAGATAAGAATCGATTAAGTAACATTTGTTAAATTTATAGAACAAAACAGAATTGAATAAATGTAGCAAGTCACCTTCTGGGTCTTTGAATGTTATCACTGCAGTTCTTTGACCTTGGTCGTAGACAACGTTGTCAGTTTCACCTCCACCATACCTTTTACACTCAAACAACATCTCCAAAGTCTCCTTATTAACATCTGATGGAATGTTGCTAACTTTAATCATTCGATCAGAGATCGAAGGCTGTTCCCTGTCACTAATAGGAACATTGTTTCGTTTCCTGGGAGGAAAAGGTTTTTGGCTTCTGTCTTCTTCAACGTGTTTTGTAACTATCATACCCGTGCCCTGAAAAGCCGTAGATTCTTGACGCACCATTCTCTTCGCATCTGGAAACAAACACACAAACACTCAAATTAAACATTTTAAACTTAGTATTAACAGCTGGTATTTAAGATAAATTCCAGATAAATATAACGCTACAAAATGAGCAAATTAAACGACTTAAAAATTACAAACACCAACACGTTTGTGCTTCTGCATCATATATACTGCACATAATAGTGGTCTATAGAGAGAGAGATCCGCCGAGTAACTATATAATATATATATAGAGCGAGTAACACTCATTTAATATCTCATTTTCAGATTTTCAGACTTTCGTTGGCCCCTGAAATATATATATGTATATATTGTCGCTCCTGTATTTTTGCTGTTCTTTCGGTTCTGACTAGACTGAGCATTTGTGTGTATTGTGAAGCTTTACGGGTTATTGAGTGCTGAGGGATATAGCGTAAATCAGTAGGTACTTTCCCTCTTTCTGTTTGTGCACCGAGTGAACTCGCAAGCGCATGAACTATGCTCGTAGGCCTATATATTTAGTAATTAACATACAATCTACCGTGCATAAATATATTTGGGTTATTGGCCTGCGGGAAAGCGCGCGCTGCTTAGCCGTACCGCAGAGGTACTGGGGTACCGCAGAGGTACTGGGGTACCGCAGAGGTACCGGGGTACCGCAGAGGTACTGGGGGTACCGGAGAGGTACTGGGGTACCGCAGGGGTACTGGGGGTACATGAAAAGCCTATATAAAGGGCTTGAATCGGCAGTCAGGGCTCGCTCGCTCACTCGCTCGCTCGCTCAGTCAGTCTCGTTGGTTTTAATTGTGTTATAACTACGTTCAGTTCGTCGGCCTGTAGAGTCGTTTAGTTGGGCGAAAGCCGAACAGAGGACTGTTGGAAGAAGAGATCTTTTGGTCCGTATTCGGTTAAATAAACTGGAGGTTAAGAATAAGCTTTAAGTTTACGGCGTTGTTGAATTGATGTGAGTACGATTATTTTGGTGATTGTTTAATATCGAATTGATCGACATAATTGACGGTTTTTGTTGGAAAATCTCGGCCATTGAGATGAAATTATGTATCGATACTTCTGTTGATTTGAACGAGAAATAAGAAGAGTTTTTCGCTGGATTGAGTTGTCTTCGCCTTCATTGAGAACAGTTGGGTTGATCGCGTCCATTAAGTCCCTCGAATATCACGAGGGCTTTACCTTGTACAATCACCGGAAACGGAGCTCTTGACTGTGCGCTGCCATCCTGGTAATAGATTGTAATCGCGGACATATACGAGAGCGGCAGTCAACGAGAAGAAAGAAAGAGAGGAACGGTTTACAGTACCACTCCGTAACGATCAACAACTCCGTTACACTTGTGGCAGAAGAAGCAGACGTTCTTTTCCGTTACATTGGTACAAGAAGCCACACCGTTACGTCAATATCCCGTTCAACTCCGCTACAATATATACATATATATACATATATATATGTATATATATATATATATATATATATATATATATATATATATATATATATTTCAGGGCCTATGAAAGTCTGAAAATCTGAAAATGAGATATTAAATGAGTGACCGGGAAATGAAAAAGGAAAATTGCAAACATCAGCAAGTTCAAATTTAATAACTTTGTACTGAAACAGTTTAAATTAAGCTGTGCTAGCCTACATTTATGAACTTTGCGGCTCTTTGCATTAGTAAAATCACATAATTATAAGTTAAAACGTCTTCAAATGTCATTTCCGCATTAAGTCGTTTTCAATTGAAAGCAGTGCAGTTAGCTTTAATCCAGAGTTGACAGTTTAGTTGGGGTCGTATTACTTAATCGTAATATCCAAACTTCTAAGGCGCCACTCGAAGGCCAAGCGCAGGGCACCAGCCTATTCACGAGCGCTACGTGAAAACAGAGGGGGTTTCCAGAGAGTAGTCCAAAAGAGGTCCGAGTCCGGTTTCCAGAGGGCCAGATCAAGAGAGGAGACAGAGCAGCTGTCAAGGCGGGCGTCGTTTAGGGCGAGAATTGGAAGGCGAAGGGTCAGATGAGTCATGCAGGGTAGGAGTGTTTGAAAAGGTGAGACTTCAATTTTGAGTTGAACGCCCCTGTGGAGGCTGTGGTGATAGATAGAGGAACGTAAGGAAGAGGATAGGTTACAATGACGATAGAGGAACTGAGAATCAGCGGAATTCAGGGGAGATCCAGAGGCGTGGTTCGGTCACTGCGGTGTTGGATATGGCTCGGTTGGAGAACTTGAGATGAGTAGTGACTGGAGGTCGAGAAAGACTGATATAGGAGGAGGATCGGGTTTCCTGGATGGTGAAGAGACCACGGAGGTATTCGGGCTGGGAATATTGTAGGGAGTTGTAGGTTAGTGATAGGACTTTGATGTGAATTCGCTCAGAGAGTTTTAGCCAATGGAGTGATTTGAGGATGGGAGTGATATGATGATGTTTGGGCGTTCTAGTGACAGCTCTAGCTAGTGAGTTTTGAATAAGTTGCAGACGCTTGATTTGGGTGGATTCAAGATTGAAGAAGAGAGAATTGGAATAATCAAGCTTTGAATGAACAATAGAGGTAGCAATGGTGGAGGCAGTTTTGAGGTCAAGCATAGGTCGGATGCGTCGGAGATCACGAATGATGTGTCGGAGCTCATCTTTGAACTATTGCTAACAAATGTGTAAGACTTTTTACACTCACTCTTCAAATAATTTTTATTGACGTGGTATGACAAAGATATAAAACATCAGTACATTTAAGCAAACCATCTATTGGCAGGTAATACAGATTTAGGTTGTGAGAAAACTTAGTATTACAAACGACGAAAGCCATAGGCGTCCGCAGCAATTTTTGTAGGGGGTGCAAATTTTTTTATGGGAATGACGTTTTTGCATAAAATAGCTATTCATGAACTCGTGACAACTTTAAAAATATTTTATGGTCAAGGATTTTACCTAAATAATCGTGTTTTTCCGCATTGAAAATCATATTGGGACTGTTGTTGTAATAATCATAATAATCAAAAGATTTTATTTTTTTGTAAAATAAGCGCACAATCCAGGAGAGGGAATGCAGAGTGAATGGCTAATAGAAGTCTTGCTCAGGCCTCAACAGCAAGATAGAGTTAAATTCGACTTAAATTTATTAAGTAAATGACGTTTAATGACACTGGTTGCTTACCTGTACTTTCAATTTCAAACTGTATGATTCGATCTGGTGACTCAGTGACTGTTAAATCGCCCACGGCATTATTAGATTTGCATTGTTTCATAAGGTTTTCAAAGCTCGAAGGATGGAAGGCAACTGTATCACAGCGAAAACGATCTCCGCTGCAGTTTGCTGGAAGTTTTTCCAACTCATTTGCTCTCGTATGCATTTGATCCGCAGCTCTACAAATATCTACAGGTGACCCTCGGGAAAGAAGTTCCTCGGAATATCTAGCGTAGCTGTCAATCATTACTCTAAATCTTTCAACATCCTGTTTTGTGATTTCAACGGCTTTTAGGTTCTTTTCCCTCACTGATTTCAAATTCTGGACCAATATTTCTGTATGTTGGTCAATTAACTCTTTCAGTTTAGTTCCAGTGTCGCGAATCGTTTCTTCAGTTTCCGATATCTCTTTTAAAAATTCTTTCTTGCATTTATCCAGTGTTTCTCCAACTTTTTCACCTTCTGGAAGTCTGTAGGTTACTTTTCTCCGGTCTTCTTCTAGTCGCATCGTAAATTCTCCGGCAGCTTTTTCAACATTTACACATCTATGAGACTGGTGACTCTCAACGCAACAAATTAAACAGATGGCGACGTTGTCTTCATAGCAGTACATCTTTATAAGCTCCTTAGGATGATGGTCACAGTAACTGTTGCTCAAGTTAAAGTTTTGTACGTTCAGCTTGCTTCCAAGTTCAATGACTTGATGGTTTTCGCTGAACTTTGTTTTCTTGTGAGATTTGCTGCAGCGCTCACAAAGAATTTGTGCACAATCAACACAATACATTTTACCAACCAGTTCTTCTCCTTCAGGACAAATATTACACATAGCCTCTTTTACAGGCGCCTTTGCCAATTTTCCAATCTCCACCATTTTTCCAATAAAGAAATTACTTGGCAAATTACGCAAACCTCCAACTGGAATTGCAAATTCTTTTCTACACATGGGACAGGTGATCTGATCTCCGGGTTGCTTATCTTTCCCATAGGTTTCCAGACAATGTAAACAGAACGTGTGTACACATGGAAGAAATTTTGGATTTGTGAAGATCTCTGCACAAATTGAACATTCTGTCATGTCACCAATTTTGTCCTGAAGTGAGCTTTGACGATTGTCAGCCATCGTGGAAACTGCCGAAGCACAATCAATTTAGAAAAGGTCAAAACTTTTATGGTAACAGTTGATAAAATGATTTTGTTATTAAGGCTCAGCCTGCAGGCTGTGGTTTCGAGCTGTGCTGATAAAGACTTGATCTACTTTTACTTTCGATTTCAATGCGTAGGCCATCCAGTAATTCAAATTGACGTCTATTCAGTTCTTAACCGTAATTCTTTCTTAATTGTATAAGTTACCGATGGAAAGATGAATGTAGTTTACCAGTTTGCTTTGATGTATGCACAAAATCGCCTGTAATTGAAACGTTTTTACCATTAAGACCAACTTATTCCGACCCAACCAAACATCAGTCGTGGAGTAAAGTCTAGAACTATAATTATTACACAGAGGCCTACACAGAAATGTGACGCATTCACAACCCGTATTCTACATGTAGGTCCTATACACATTGAGTGATAGCCTACCAATTTTGCTTTTGGTAAGGTCAAACATATTAATATTAATATCGCAAAAAAATGATAAATACAGTGGTGTGAAAATTATTAGAATCAAGCACGAAAATGTATGTTTTTTAAGCAACTGATCTGCTTACTTGCCGTTTTTGGTTTTCATGGTGTCAGCCACATTGGATACGACCAAGTAAGCAATAAAATGAGTAAAAATATTAAATTTTGTAGGTTGTCTAGAGTTTATTTCGAAATTTCTAATTTTTGAGTCATGACAGCCGTGTTTTAGATATAACGTGTAACGTAGAGTAATAATTGCAAAAACGGACTACAGTACGAGCAAACTGACAGAGAACTACTATCGGGCTCCCCTATAGAAGTATAGAAGTTGGTAAAGCAGCGGGTCGACGTTGGCGATCGGTTGTAAATTGGGGGGTGAAAATACGTTGGGCCAATGTTATTGGGCGAACATTGCACCGGATTTTAAAAACATTTTGCCGATGTCCGATGTAGTTGGATGTACAACCATTTGCCGACGGTGACCCTGACGTCTGGCTTACATTGACCCAATGTGTGTGTGTGAAGGCTGAGTTGGCAGGCGCGCCCTTTTTCCTGCCCTAGACTGTGGAACTCTGTTTCCTGCCCTAGCCTAGACCGTGCAACTCTCTTCCGGTAAACGCTTGATCGCCTAAGCTTCATTTTCCTGAACTCTATTTTCTCCCTGAACTGTTGATGTGTCGGCACAAACTTCCTCCTTTGTCGTCGCCCAGACTCACCCTGGAATTCGGCAACCATGACGATTTTGCCCACTGATAACCACCGACTGATGCCCTGAGCATAATTACTTAAAAGTTCTCAAATTATTTTATGATTTTACGTTAACTGAAGCAAATTTTTGCGCGAAGTTATCCTCTTGCGTTCTCATCTTCAAACCTAGTATCCTTTGGAAGTTTAACCTACATCTGCTAAACTACAGAAACCGCAATATAGGTCCCTAGGTAAATTACTCGCAAAAGTGTCGAAATTAAATAACTATTTTTGCGCATGGTAACCTTCGGATGTCTAGCACAGTATAAATAATTACACAGTACGTCGACTCTCATTGCTGGCTGTTGACAAGTTTTCTGGTCACGTGATTACGACGCCACCTTGAAAAATAGCTTTTGAATTATAGATTTAAGCTGAAATTAACGTTAAAAATAATATTGTTAATTCTAATGAAGTCCTCAATGTTGTTGTAACGTTTAAAAATATTTTATTTGATGGATTCCGGTGTATCGGCGTGTAGTCCTCAATGTTGTTTCAACGTTTTTAAAAATATTTGATGTGATTGTTTCCGGTGTATCGGCATGGTAAACCGTCTCTTTCAAGATGGCGGACGACAGTGGGCGGGGCTTAGGTATTTATAATGTCGTCACACTGGGCGGGGCTTAGTTATTTTTTATATTTATAATGTCACACATTCTGACTGCAGCAGCGGCGAGGAGTCGACGTACTGTCACAGTATAAATAATTACACAGTACGTCGACTCTCATTGCTGGCTGTTGACAAGTTTTTTCTGGTCACGTGATTACGACGCCACCTTGAAAAATAGCTTTTGAATTATAGATTTAAGCTGAAATTAACGTTAAAAAATAATATTGTTAATTCTAATGAAGTCCTAAATGTTGTTGTAACGTTTTAAAAATATTTTATTTGATGGATTCCGGTGTATCGGCGTGTAGTCCTCAATGTTGTTTTTAACGTTTAAAAAATATTTGATGTGATTGTTTCCGGTGTATTGGTATGGTAAACGGCCTCTTTCAAGATGGTGGACGACAGTGGGCGGGGCTTAGGTATTTATAATGTCGTTACAGTGGGCGGGGCTTAGTTATTTATAATGTCACACATTCTCACTGCAGCAACGGCGACGAGTCGATGTACTGTGTAATTATTAATTATAAATTTTATACTGTGGTACTGTGTAATTATTTATACTGTGTATTAGTGCGGTGCTGGTTTCAGACTGAAATTGACACCTCTTACATATAATAAAATCTCCGTCTTTGCATTGAGCACAATTAACAATGACGTCATCAATTTTAAAGACATTTATAGGTAAGATTTCAAATCTGTCGAATTAAGTTATCGTTTGAAATGAATCAATTTCTTTTCAAATTGATTTACAGATCTATCAACATTTTAGCTCTCATTGGAATGCAGGTAAAACCACATTTTAGCGTCGGAAATTATTTCCGAGAGACGCACTTCCATTCAAATAACTAATAAATGATACAATAATCATCATCGTTCATCTAGCTTCTAGTTTTAGCCACAGTATAAATAATTAGCTCTATTTTCATCGCTCGTCCAACTCCTAGTTTGAGTTTTACAGTTTTACTATGAAATATTTTCATCGCTCATCCACGGGCCTACGGCAATAATATCGGCACTGAAACGTCGTATTTCCATCGCAATTCCAACTTCTAGTTTGATTTTTTTATGTCATATAGGCCCTATTCTAAAACCAGTTTCTAGTTTAAGTAATTTTTTCATCAATAATCCAACTTCTTGTGTGAATTTTACTATGAAGTTTGTCATCGCTCATGCAATGTAAATAATTTCCGACGCTAAAATGGGGTTTTACGGGAATGCACTTTTAACTGAGCAGAGTTTCGAAACTTACGATCGACCAGTAGACCTATTGTACCACTATAGCTAGCTATTCGTCGTCAATGTGAACACGATCAGAGCAGGACTCGTAATTTTTCTATTTTAAGTAAAACTGACAGCTCCTGGATTACAGGAAGAATATATTTTATCAGAAACAAAGTGCAAGTTAATTTGGATCGATCATTTAAGTATGTTGAAGGATTCATTTAAAATATTAGGCCTACATGGCCTACTATTTGTTCTTTTAGATTCCCTATAAGGGGGTTAGTGCCATCACCAGAAAGAAATAATTATTCCTTTCGTGGCATCGCTGAAAAGGATATGAAATCCGACCCCTTAGAAAAACAGAATAAATTATGTCAATAACTCTGCATCTGTTGTTTTGAACCAATTTTACTAAACAATCATAAGGTCCAGTACTGGAGAGAAGTCACACAAGAAGAACTATGCTAATGCCAGTTATGTCACAGATCATATGCACAAAAAACTCTGAAGAAACCTGGAGAAAACCGGACAACTACATTTATATGAGAACTCATTTACAGGTAGTTCTAATATAACGAGACACTTGAATATCAATACAGAGGAAAACCTTACAAATGTCAGCTCTTCTTGAACTCATTCACATGAAAACCCTTAAAGCAGAAAACGCCACACATTTATTTTAATTCAGAAATCGTTTCCAGGACGTTGTCCTTAAAAAGAGACATGATAAGCCATAATGAAGGAGAAAAACACTACATAAACCAGCGGTATAAGAAACCATTTGCCGAAATTAGTGCTCTCAATCGTCACATGAGAACCCAGACTGGAGAAAAAACATACAAATGCCAGTTATGTCAGAAATCAGTTGCGAAACGTACTCTGAATCGTCATATGAGAACCCATATTGGAGAAAAACCATATAAATGTCAGCTATGTGAGAAAAAATTTAACGACAGTAGTAACCTAAATCGTCACATAAGAACCCATACTGTTGAAAAACCATACAAATGCCAGCTATGTCAGAAATCATTTCTCGAAAGTAGTGCTCTGAATCGTCACATGAGAACCCATACTGGAGAAAAACCATACAAATGCCAGCTATGTCAGAAATCATTTCTCGAAAGTAGTGATCTGAATCGTCACGTGAGAACCCATACTGGAGAAAAACCATACAAATGCCAGCTATGTCAGAAATCATTTCTCGAAAGTAGTGATCTGAATAGTCACATGAGAACCCATACTGGAGAAAAACCATACAAATGCCAGCTATGTCAGAAATCATTTGTCGAAAGTAGTGCTCTGAATCGTCACATGAGAACCCATACTGGAGAAAAACCATACAAATGCCAGCTATGTCAGAAATTATTTGTCGAAAGTAGTGCTCTGAATCGTCACATGAGAACCCATACTGGAGAAAAACCATACAAATGCCAGCTATGTCAGAAATCATTTCTCGAAAGTAGTGATCTGAATCGTCACATAAGAACCCATACTGTTGAAAAACCATACAAATGCCAGCTATGTCAGAAATCATTTCTCGAAAGTAGTGCTCTGTATCGTCAGATGAGAACCCATACTGGAGAAAAACCATACAAATGCCAGCTATGTCAGAAATCATTTCTCGAAAGTAGTGATCTGAATCGTCACATGAGAACCCATACTGGAGAAAAACCATACAAATGCCAGCTATGTCAGAAATTATTTGTCGAAAGTAGTGCTCTGAATCGTCACATGAGAACCCATACTGGAGAAAAACCATACAAATGCCAGCTATGTCAGAAATTATTTGTCGAAAGTAGTGCTCTGAATCGTCACATGAGAACCCATACTGGAGAAAAACCATACAAATGCCAGCTATGTCAGAAATTATTTGTCGAAAGTAGTGCTCTGAATCGTCACATGAGAACCCATACTGGAGAAAAACCATACAAATGCCAGCTATGTCATAAATTATTTGTCGAAAGTAGTACTCTGAATCGTCACATGAGAACCCATACTGGAGAAAAACAATACAAATGCCAGCTATGTCAGAAATCATTTATCGAAGGTAGTGCTCTGAATCGTCACATGAGAACCCATACTGGAGAAAAACCATACAAATGCCAACTATGTCAGAAAGCATTTGCCGAAGGTAGTTCTCTGATTCATCACATGAGAACCCATACTGGAGAAAAAACACTTGAATGTCAGCTATGTCAGAAAACGTTTGCCGACAATAGTTACCTAAAACGTCATATGCGAACCCATGGAGAAAAACCATACAAATGCCAACTATGTCAGAAATCATATCTCGAAAGTAGTGCTCTGAATCGTCACATGAGAACCCATACTGGAGAAAAACCATACAAATGCCAGCTATGTCAGAAATTATTTGTCGAAAGTAGTGCTCTGAATCGTCACATGAGAACCCATACTGGGGAAAAACCATACAAATGCCAGCTATGTCAGAAATCATTTGTCGATGGTAGTGCTCTGAATCGTCACATGAGAACCCATACTGGAGAAAAACCATACATATGCCAGTTATGTCAGAAATTATTTGCCAAAGCTGCTACTCTGAATTGTCACATGAGAACCCATACTAGGGAAAAACCATTCAAATGCCAGTTATGTCAGAAATTATTTGCCAAAGCTGCTACTCTGAATTGTCACATGAGAACCCATACTGGGGAAAAACCATACATATGCCAGTTATGTCAGAAATTATTTGCCAAAGCTGCTACTCTGAATTGTCACATGAGAACCCATACTGGGGAAAAACCATACAAATGCCAGTTATGTCAGAAGTCGTTTGCCAAAGGTAGTACTCTGAATTCTCACATGAGAACACACACTGTAGAAAGACAGTACAAATGCCAGCTTTGTCAGAAAGCATTTGCCGATGGTAGTGTGCTATCACGTCACCTGAGAACACATACTGGAGAAAAGCCACACAAATGCCAGTTATGTCAGAAATCATTTGCAGTAGGGAGTACTCTCAACAGTCACATGAGATCCCATACTGGAGAAAAACCATACATGTGCCTCTTATGTATGAAATTATTCACACAATCTGGCAATATAACAGTGCACTTGAAAGCACACACAGGAGAAAGGCCATACATATTGCATTTATGCAATACTTAAAGCTTTTAGAAGGAAAGGCACACTTACCAAGCACCTAAGAGTACATGCTAGAGTAAAGCTATCTGATTCATAGAGGCAATTAGCAACCTTAATATCAGATCTGCCTCATTAAACTGTGAAGTTTAGGACCTGTTCAAGAAGGTTGTGACTGGTGAAAGCATCTATTTCAACAAAGTTAATCAATTGAGAATGACATAACCTTAAGGATGTGGGTTGTTGAGTGAATTGTTTGAAATAGAGCAGGATTTTAGATGGTTCTGTTCCAACCATGGAAATACTCCACTGGATGAATTATTTAGCAACCTATGCTGTTTTTGTCAGAACTACAAAGGCATCAAACAGTTACAAATTACATTTTACTTTAATTTCTAAGAAATCACATGCTGCAGAGTTTAGAAGGAAACAACGATTATAAGAATCACGTAGCTCACCTCAAAGTTTATGCTCAAAGGATATTGATTGATTTCAGTACCTTATATTACGTTTTAATTATTTTATTGTTATAAATTTTGGTTTATAATATCTGATGGTGACTGGCTTACTGCAGCATTGATTCAGTTTTTTGCACTTTGATGTGAGTTCTATGTTGCACAAAATGACTTAAAAATACCAGAATGACGGTTTACAGCATTTGAAAGGATTTTCATTTGTGGTAGAACTATACGGCAATATTATTTATTTATTCCGGATATTTCTATAGCGCCTCTCGAAGTCAACTACTACTCAGAGGCGCTCCCGACTACAGCATTTGATACTGTGCCGGAATTTTCACGCCGAAGCGCCACGTGCAATTGCAAGTGAAGGACTTGCCCAAGGTCCGTACGTAGCGGCTAGAGTGGGATTCGAACCTGCAACCCTTCGGTCACAAGGCGCCGAACTTACCACTGAGCCACCACGCCCCAATATGCATATTAAATGGCGGTTGGCGCTAACAAACTTCAAACTTATTGTTGTATCCACTGACGCAGCGTCATAGGGTTTTGTAGATACAACAGCTTTTACAGCCATTAGTTTTGGAAATTTTTTTTATATTCGAGGATGGCCCCAGTACTGCTTCGCCCAGGACAACAATAATTACCATAGACTAAGACTGCACGGTGTGGACACCAGTCCCACCCACATGACGCTGTATCCGGTCCGCTTCTTTGCACACCCCAGTGTACAGAGCCAAAGTGAAAAAATTCATCACTGCTTTGGGAGCACAGATAGACCAGAACGACGACGACATTCACCTGTGCAGATAATGCTACATGTCTGATGATCTTACCTAGGTCATTATTTAAAATGTTACAATTTTGGTCACGGAAAAACAAATTTTTCTCCCAAAACTTTGTTTGCAAGTGTTTTCTTTAGTTATGCACGTTGTTAAATTTAACCCATTTACCGCCGCTATTAGAAATAGCCACCAGATTAAGCTGTAACTGATACTAGGTCATCAATATGATGCCAATAAACTTCTGACAGTGCATTTTTATTGGAACTATATGTAGTGTCCTAGTTATAGGACGTTGCGTTTTCGCAACATCGGCGGGAAAGATGTATTTGTTTACTATAACGATGTTCTATTAGGTATCGATTGTGTTCGCGGTCATTTCAATAAAAATGTTTGTGCATGCTGTAAACTGATTCAAGTTCAATGTCACTTGTTTCCATGGTATTGAGCAAGGCACTTGACGTGCATGCGATACACGTGTAGTACGTGGTTGTGTGGCACAACCGACAACGCAGTCGACGACCATCTTCGTTCTTGGCAATGATGTGCAATGCTGTGCATCATAGGCGTAGACTCTGGGAGGGGAGCCGGGGCATGTGCCCCCCAATAATTGGGGTGGACTGTACATTCAATGCAACAAGTGTAGAATGAAGAACCAAATCCCCCTATTTTGGACAAGTGTACGCCAGCGCTGTGCATAGGCCTACAGTGTACTCTGTGTTATCAGGCTAAACACCTCGTCATCTCAAAATTCTTAAAAGACTCGCTCTTGCTTATCACCCGTTTGATCAACTGCCACATCTTTATCTTCTATTTGTTGACAGGGCTCAATGTAAATTTTGGTTCTTGGCATTGCCAATCCTCTTTCGTTGGCTTAGAAGACTTAGGCGGCTTTGAAGGTAGTCGTTGCTTCTTGGCCGGCAAGGGCGTTGAATCCACTGACTCTTCCATCGGCGTATGAGTATCGGACACGAGATCAGTCTGCCGCCTGGAAGACTTTGAAGATATTCTGGAGCTGTGTCCTTCGAATAAACATGTTGCAGTGGTTCGTCTGACCTTTCCGCAAGCTGCTGCCTGGAAGACTTGTACCTTGCTGACACCCGTGGCTTTCGTCTTGACTTCGATTGCGTTTCACGCGAGGTATGCCTAGTGGGCGGTGACCGTTGGTTTGACATTGATGCATCAGTGCAATGGACTTCCACATGCCCGGCAACGTCTTCTGGCATCACATCGGTAGTCATGAGCTAATTTTCGTCAAAATGTTCGCTATCGCTTTGCTAATCAACTTAGGATGGGGGTGGTGATATCATCTTCTTCAAATATCATTGGGACAGCCTCCCTCAAGCAACAGAACTTCTTCCTCAGCCTACTCTCAAAAATTTAATGTGCATCTTTCAAAAGTATGCCCAACGAAGAGTCGCAGCACTGAGCACCCCATCATTTATGAATCACTAAACTGAAATTGTTGTAAGTAATCGTAAACTGACATAAGTTTATTTGAATCACTAGGTGTCAAATTGCGCATATCGTTTTCCGCCGAAGTTGCGAAAACGCAACATCAAAATTTCGGACATTGGGGTATCGGCACATACTGAAACATGGCACCCCGTCTTTAGCGCGCATGACAAATGCGCGCCGTCATTTGCGCGCCGTCATTTGCGCGCAACGACAATAGCGCGCAAGACAATTGCGCGCCGTCAATTGCGCGCATACATCGAGACGTTGAATTATTGCATGGGACGTAGAGACATAGGAAACGAGAGAACTCATTGTGTAGTTAATAAGGGAAAACCATGTAAAACGGGAAAACGTATGTAATATTACGTGAAATTATAAAAAAATATAAAAAAACAACTAGAAGTTGGATGGCAGATGAAAATATAGCTCAAACTAGAAGCTGGATGAGCGATGAAAATAAAGCTAAAACTGGAAGTTGGATGGCCGATGAAAATATAGCTCAAACTAGAGGCTGGATGAGCGATGAAAATAGAGTTGAAACTAGAAGTTCGATCATAATCTCAACGTGATCCTGTTCCTTGCGAAAGACGGTAACCCAATAGTCTTTGCGTAATAATTATTAATTGACAAACCGTATATTAAGTCGCCGTCTTCTAGTGAGCACACACATTATTAGTGTATGTAAATTAATAATCATTACACAAATTTAATCAATCGAGGTGGGAAATGGTTTGAAGTATAGGCCCTATCATTCAAGTGGACAATAATTATAGTCTATGCTACGCGCAATTGACGGCGCGCACTTGACGGGCATTTTTTGCAGCGCGCAATTGACGGCGCGCAATTGACGGCGCGCAATTGACGGCGCGCAATTGTCGTGCGCGCAAATGACGGGACACCCTGAAACATACTATTAATAAACAAATAATATTAAATACTCACCTAAGTACTTCAAAAGAGACAGGATCGCTTCTGAGAAATATAACGTCTTATGGCAGAAGAAAATTCTTGAACAAAACCACTAGTTAGACGTCAAAAACCACGAATTTTGCGCAACTCAAAAAGAATTGCAGACAACAGCAAAGAATATATTTCTGATACCAGCAGACGTAGTGAACACCCAGGAAGTAAGACAAAAAGAATTTGCGTGAATTTCTCGAGTCTTGATTTTTTTTCAAATTTCCAAACAGTGCGTTGCGTTTTCGCAACGTTGGCGGCAAATGGGTTAACTAATTTTTTAAAAATCCACTATATTTCTAATCGTAAGTCAATTTTTTTTAAAGATTCTATAAAGTCAAAAGAGTCCTCTTTGTCATTACCATCCGCCTTTTTTGTCAAAGGGACCTGCCTGAAATATTCCTCTGGTGCTTACAAAATGGCAATTTCTTAAAAGTAGATGATACCAGCATTAAGTAGGAATACAGCAGGCCTTTCCTTCACATAATATATTAGTCTGGTGTTGATAAATTAAGACATTTGTCAAAATTATTTTAAAAAGCTGTAGTATTTTCAGTTACAGAAAAAATCTGTGCTGCCTTAATTATAACTGTATGTAATATGCATTAGATAGAAGATGAACAACATCTCAAGAGTTGCTAGTAAATTCTAATTACTTGCAATTTATTTTTATATCAAACAATTCACATAGTGATGGTAATGACCTTTAAAAATACATGTAATTCACTCAGCAATGCGTCATTGCCATCCGTGACAAGATGGAACTGTCATGAGAAAATAGCAGAAATCATATGTATATGGATGATAATGATGAAAAACAACTGCGGATGGTAATGACAATGATGAATTATATAACAGCCGTCAAACATTTTCACATGAATTACTCTATCAGATAAGTAATTTAAACCAGTTCAACAAAAGCGGTGTATAAAATAAGTTTTCAATGTTGTAATCTGCCTAAACCAGGAAATACAACACTAATAGATGGTAATGAAACAGAAATTTGCTTTTTTTTCTATTAAAGGAACACGCAAACTTAAATTAAAACTAAACCATTAAGAATTTAAACACAAATCTGCGTGATCCCATTAATAGCTGACAATATCTTGTTCCTGATGTTTTTCTTAGTAAGTAAGCACGTTTTCTAAAACTTATAGGGCTTTATAACTTAAATTAAAACTAAACCATTAAGAATTTAAACACAAATCTGCGTGATCCCATTAATAGCTGACAATATCTTGTTCCTGATGTTTTTCTTAGTAAGTAAGCACGTTTTCTAAAACTTATAGGGCTTTATATAGGCTTCCCAAACATTGAGATGGCAATGATGCTTATTTCTATGGATAAGTGTAAACAGGCTCAAAAAGAAAATAAATATAACGAAAATGAGTCTAAAATGTTTCATCATTGCATATGCTAGCTACTAATTAATTTAAAAAAATACCTTTGTAACAGGTTGTTATGGCATAAATTTGTGTAAAAGCTGAATTTAGAGCTTTGTAGGGGCCTGCACCCTGTCGGACTAAGGATGGTAATGATATTTTGCATACACTTGGTATTTTTTCTAATTTTCCAAAGTCTAACAGCTACAACAATTATGGAAATATTAATCTGTTCATTCTTTGAAAGATAGGCAAAAAGCATTTGAAGAAATAATCGAAAGAACTCAAAACCCACATGGGACATAAATTCTGCACTTTTCGGATAATGACCCACATAAAATTTAATTATATCTCGTCTATGTTGTAAGAATATTACAGCATTAGTTATTTCATTCCGGTGTATTATGCTTACATGTACATTGATGCACAGTGTGAACTCCTTGAGTATACTAGACGACGCAAAATGCTCCTCTGGGTGTGCGGGTGCCGGTCGCACACCGATGGTGGTTTATGTAAGAGATTTTAATCTCGGGCTTACACGGTCCGTAGGCCTACATTGGACCTTAAATGCATGACGTTGCACCCAATCCATGCAAGCCGATGAAGGAGGACATCTGATCAATTATTCGAAAAATGACCAGGGTCGAGGCCATATAGACGGACCAATATATGGCTGAACCCTAAAAATTGATGCAAAAGGTTTCTCAGTTGATTTTGTTACTATTTGGCATGCTTATTAACATAGTAAAAGTCTATTCTGACCATTCGAAAAGGGTCAATTTCAATATGGCGTCCAAGGTGGCGGCCAGAAGCTATAATTCTCTATCTCAAGCACTACTCAACCTAGAAAGGTGGTTTGGTGTCAAACCGTAGGTTTTATTGCTCAGCGTTCAAGTGAACTAACTTTAATCACCTAATTTATCATTTCAAGATGGCGTCCAAGATGGCTGCCGGGAGCTAAAATTGTCCATATCTCAAGCACTATTCAACCTAAAAAGGTGGTTTGGTGTCTAACCGTAGGTTTTATTGTTCAGTTGAAATAACTTTGATGACTAAATATATAATTTTCTGACAAATCCAATGGTCATACAGTTTACAGTTACATAGCTTACACATACAATATTATTAGTCACTACTGTCATTTCTCAAGAAAATGTGTGCACTTTTGCTGAGTTGATCACTCACCAACCATATCAGTTTCTGTTTATTGATAGCTATTCACAGGAACTCATCTTTCTTGTCTGAGAACTCTGTTTCATCAGTGAAGCTAATAACGGGATAAATATTGGTCCTCTTCTCGGATGCGTGTTGTCTTTAATGAATGGTCCTTGCTCATGACCGTCAATAAAAGG
Source organism: Allolobophora icterica (assembly GCA_963556255.1). Taxonomy (NCBI): domain Eukaryota; kingdom Metazoa; phylum Annelida; class Clitellata; order Crassiclitellata; family Lumbricidae; genus Allolobophora; species Allolobophora icterica. The sequence continues at coordinate 10,468,875 of OY744605.1, read as the reverse complement.
TTATATCTGCACCATATAGCCGGACGGTGAAGTCGGCATACGACTCTGCTATAGTGCTATTGCACCAAAGCTTTATCTTTTGGCTTTATCCTTTCTTCTCAACGGCAATGTAAAGGCAGGCTTTCCGACCATATTATGCATTATCATGCATCCCATGGCCCTCCTCTAATTCATGCATATTTACAAATTGGTGAGCCACAACGCCATTAACAATGTTCCTTAAGGAAGGGTCTGGTGGAAAAGGTGAGCATCCGATAAGTTTCGAACTGATCTTTCCCAAATCAACAAGGTCCATTTTCATCCTTGACTCCGTCATTTCCTTACGTTGTTTCGATGTTGAGTATGACAGGTTGGTAAACTGCATTGCAATATTGTTCTCTACTGACATGGGGATGATGGAGTTGACATGGTGTAAAGTGTTATCTGCTCTTGAGTCTTGAGACATTCAATTTCCAGTTACTGATGTGGCTCCTGATAACACACAGTAACTGTTAATGATTTGAGTTCGTTAGTGTTGAGGCTTCAGAAGACACAGTTACTGATTTGGGTCCAGAAGATGGCCATTAGGCCGTATACTCGTTGACGGTAAAGGATCTGTCAAGACTACGGACAGCGTGTAATTTGCCTTTTGGGGAAAGTCTCTTTCTGTATAATTAGGATTTTTGTTGTTGATACATTGAACTCAGATTATGCCTTTGATTGTCTCGTGTCTCCAATTGTTAATAAATACACCGCTTTGAAATTCGCCGCATTAGGGGCCTAGTTAATTGATTTGTTATTGTTTTTTACCGTTGTCGTCGTCGTTATTAATATCATTACTGTCGTTATCATAACCACTAGTATCATAGTCTCCTTTATTATCATCGTCATTTTCATAATTAGCATAATGATTTACATCATCATTATTATCTTTGTCATTATCATAATTTATATAGCCATAATCATAATCGTTTCCACCACCACCACCATCATCATCATCATCATCATCATCATCATCATCATCATCATCATCATCATCATCATCATCATCATCATCATCATCATCATCATCATCATCATCATCATCACCACCATCATCATCATCATCATCATCATCATCATCATCATCATCATCACATCATCATCATCATCTTTACCATCACCATCATCATCATCGCCGTCGAGTCATCATCATCATAATCATCATTATTGTCTTCATCATCATAATCATCATCATCATCATCATCACCATCATCATCATCATCATCATCATCATCACCATCATCATCATCATCATCATCATCATCATCATCATCACCACCACATCATCATCATTATCATCATCATCATCATCACCACCACCACCACCTCCATCACATCATCATCATCATCACCACCACAGCCACCACAACCACATCATCATCATCATCACCACCACTACCACCACCACCACCACATCATCATCATCATCATCATCATCATCACATCATCATCATCTTTACCATCACCATCATCATCATCATCGCCGTCGAGTCATCATCATCATAATCATCATTATTGTCTTCATCATCATAATCATCATCATCATCACCATCATCATCATCATCATCATCATCATCATCATCATCATCATCACCACCACATCATCATCATTATCATCATCATCATCACCACCACCACCACCTCCATCACATCATCATCATCATCACCACCACAGCCACCACAACCACATCATCATCATCATCATCACCACCACTACCACCACCACATCATCATCATCATCATCATCATAATCACCACCACCACCACCACCACATCATCATCATCATCATCAAAATCATCACCACCACTACCACCACTACCACCACATCATCACCACCACCACCACCACATCATCATCATCATCATCATCATCATCATCATCATCATCATCATCATCATCATCATCATATTCTCCACACACTACTAGCTATGGCACCACTCAACCTGTGTTCAGGTTGATTAGCGCCAACCTCTCATTTATTGCGCCGTTATCAATAATGTGACGTCAATCAATCAATCAATCAATCAATCAATCAATCAATCAATCAATCAAACATTTTATATAGCGCCCCTTCAAGGAATCTATTCAGAGGCGCTCCCAGCCCAACCCCGGCGAAAGAGAAAAGTCTTTAGAGCAGAGAAGAAAGCGGTGGATGAGTTTCGAGGAAGAGACCGCAGCTCAGAAGGAAGCCCATTCCAAATTTTGGGACCAACAACGGAGAAAGCACGCTGCTGCATAGTAGCGGTGCGTGCGAAAGGAACAGAGAGATCACCACGGGTGGTAGAGCGAAGAGAGCGGTGACCAGGTGGAACAGAGGCACGAGAACAGAGCTCACGCAGATAGAAGGGAGCACAGCCAAGCTGACATTTCCAGACAATGGAGGCAACCCGGTAGACAATGCGTTGCGAGAGTGGTAACCAGTGGAGGACATCACGCATGTATTCAGAAACATGGCCAAATTTAGGTATGCTCCCAATCAAACGCGCAGCAGAACGCAATACGCGTTCCAGACAGTTCAGTCGAGTGAGGGGAAGCCCAATATAGAGGGAGCAGCAGTAGTCAAGCCGACAGGTAATGAATGCATGAACGAGAGTAGCAGCAGATTGGGGGGAAAGAGAGCGGGAAACAACGCGAAGCTGTCGTAGCTGAAAGTAGCAAGCCCGGCTCAGCTTCAAGATATGCGGAGAGAGGGTGAGTTCTGAATCCAAGATGACACCAAGATCTCTGACGGAGGTGGAAAAGACGATATGGGGGAACTCAGAAGTAAGACAAGCATGATCAATCTTAGCAAGCTGCCTAGAGGTGCCCAGCCAGATGTATTGAGTCTTAGTGGGATTCAAGCGAAGGCGGTTGGAAGACATCCAGGCAGTCGATCGATGGTTGCTTCGTGTAAAATCGCAATAAAAAAAGTCACAATCCTTTGGAGAAGAAGCCAGTGTGAAATCCGGCAGATCAGAGAAACCAGAAGCTGGCTTCGGTGGCTAACCATTAGGTTATCGAGTCCCTCGACGTAATAATCCTTTTTCGTTGAAGTTGATAGCGCAGAAATCTAACAGCGTCATCTGGCGACTATTTATAAAACTCAAACGAAGGACTGTGATACAGTAGGGCCATCCTAACTCGCAAGGTGTATATCGCTATCGCCACCTTGCGAGTTTATAATAATAGTATTAATAATAGTAGTAATATTTAATAATAATAATAATATTATTATTTTTTTCCCGAGGTACATGTAATCCCTCAGGAGTCTAAAAAATTATGCTAGGAGCTGTTGTTGAATGGCTGAAAAATCAGGCCTCGTCCTCCGCAACATTAGTGAAAGTGCTACGAAATGCGATGGCGTTGTAGCGCTGGATGCAGATGGAAAAGCGTTGAAAGAGAAAAGTGACCTCCCGCGGCTCTCCAGAAACGGACGAGAGACGCTGACCAAGCTCACGGATGAAGCTAACCCCGGCAGAGTTGATGGGACCCAGTGTTTCAAGGGCAATAGGCAAAAAGAGGTGTGATGATGGCAACCCCGAGCACTTCTCGATTTATTATTATTATTATTATTATTATTATTATTATTATTATTATTATTATTATTATTATTATTATTATTATTAATTAAAAAATTATTTATTTAGCGCCGGAGCACGACCGAAGAAAAGGGCGCTCTGTATGAGTTAAAAAATCAATTGCACTCACATGAGAGTTTAGTAGATAGGTCTTAATAGGTCCTACGAACGTGATCGCAATACGAGAATTCATAGGCGCGTTTTAATCCCTACATAGTGTAAGGATCATCAGGCAAGTTTTGGTAACATTTGGACCCAACGCCTAGCCTAATCTACATGTACACCCAGGCCGTATTGTTAACCAGTAATAATAACTGACATTTTTAGAATAATAGGCTAAATCTTGATTAAAATCTGGCGCAGTGAAACGTTGCTATAATTTTGGAGCTGCAAAACAAGAGAATAATAATAATAATAATAATCTTCGTTTAATATTTTCAAACTGATAATTACGCAGTATGATTACAAATCAGTATGAACGGATGATCACAAGTTATTACAGGAGTCGAATTTAACTGTATACGGCAGCCATGCAAGGCGCCCGTCACGTCCTACATGTATCTCATTTTGGCAACACGCCATCTCGCGAATGATAGGCTGAGTGGACCTTTGGGAGGATTGCGGGAAGCGATCCCGCTACCTAATGCTCTTCACGCCAGTGTTGTTACCACTAGGCATGCTCTATGGACCCCCAAGAAAGCATGCTCTCTCGAGCATGCGATGAATGAACTAATACAATACAATAGGCCTGCAATAATCGTTTATTGAGGAAAACAAGCTGACATGCCGCAACTTGGTAGGCTAGACAAAAAACTCACTTAATGCATTTTATCCTACAAGTAAGTCGTAGACATGCCCAGTGGCGCCTAACATTCAAAAGTTTAGAAATTAAATAACTAGTTTTGCGCATGGTAAAAGATGTCTTCAGCAGATGTCTAGTGCGATGCTGGTTTGGAATTTGACCTCTTCCACTTAATAAAAATCTCCGTCTTTGTATAGAACACATTTAACGATGACGTCACTAATTTTAAAAACATTCAGCAGGTAAGATTTCAAATCTGCCGGTGAGAAATTAAGTTATCGTTCGCTAATGAATCAATTTCTTTTCAATTACAGTTCTATCAACATTTTAGCTTTCATTGGAATGTAGCCTACTCTAAAGTCAGCAGAGTTTCGAAACACGTTCAGCCTCAATAATGTACCGTTAGCTATTCGTCGTCAATGCGAACACGAGCAGAGCACAGGAATCGTTATCCTTCTCTATGTAAAATAAAATTGCCAGCTCCTGGATTACAGGAAGAATATATTTGATTAGACTCAAACAAAGTGCAAATTAATGTAACTTTTTTTTTAAAGTAGGCCTATATGGAAGAATTCATTTCAAATGTTACATGGCATTCATGACATGACATGTTCTTTTAGAGTCCCATAACGGAGTGAGTGCCATCACCGGAAAGAAATAATTATTCTTTTCGTGGCATCGCTGATCAGCATATGGACCAATACCTGATAGAAAAGCAGAATATGTTGATAACTCTCTGTCTGTTGTTTTGAACCAATTTACTAACTAATCGTGCTATCCAATACTGCAGAGAAGTCACACAAGAGAAACTATGCTAATGCCAGTTATGTCAGATATCAATTGCACAATATAGAACCCTGGAGAAACCTGGGAAAACATACAACTCCATTTATATGAGAACTAATTTACACGTAGTTCTAATCTGACGAGACACGTGAACACCCATAAAGACGTGAAATATGTCAGTTATGCCTGAAGTCATTTTCAGAGCGTAGTATTACAAAGTCACACATGAAAATTCTTAAAAGAGAAAACCCCTACACTTGTATTTTAATTCAGAAATCGTTTCCAGCGTTGTACTTACAAAGACAACATGAAAAGACATAATGGAGGAGAAAAACACTACATAAACCAGCGGTCAGAAATCATTTGCCGAGTGTAGGGCTCTGAATCCTCACATGAGAACCTATACTGGAGAAAAACCACACGAATGCCAGTTATGTCAGAAATCAGTTGCCAAAGGTACTCTGAAACGTCACATGAGAACCCATAGTGGAGAAAAGCCATACATGTGCCAGTTATGTCTGAAGTCATTTGCCGAATAGAAGGTAGTGCTCTGAATCGCCATGTGAAAACCCATACCAGAGAAAAACCATTCAAATGCCAGTTCTGTCAGAAATCATTTGCCGAAGATAGTGCTGTGGATCGTCATATGAGAACCCATACTGGAGAAAAACCATATACATGCAAGTTATGTCTGAAATCATTTGCCTGCGGTAGTAGTCTGAATGGTCATATGAGAACCCACACTGGAGAAAAACCATGCAAATGCCAGTTATGTCAGAAATCATTTGCCGAAGGTACTGCTGTGAATAGTCACATGAGAACCCATACTGGAGAAAAAACATATAAGCGTCAGCTATGTCAGAAAAAATTTAACAACAGTAGTAACTTAAATCGTCACATGAGCACCCATACTGGAGAAAAATCATACAAATGCCAGTTATGTCAGAAATCATTTGCCAGAAGTAGTGCTCTGAATTGTCATATGAGAACCCATACTGGAGAAAAACCATACAAATGCCAGTTATGTCAGAAATCATTTGCAGATGGTAGTGCTCTGAATCGTCACATGAGAAGCCATACTGGAGAAAAGCCATACAAATGCCAGCTATGTCAGAAATCATTTGCCGAAGGTAGTGATCTGAACCGTCACATGAGAAGCCATACTGGAGAAAAGCCATACAAATGGCAGTTATGTTCAAAATCATTTGCCGCAGGTAGTGCTCTGAATGGTCATATGAGGACCCATACCGGAGAAAAACCATACATATGCCAGCTATGTCAGAAATCATTTGCCGAAAGCAGTAATCTGAGTGGTCATATGAGATCCCATACTGGAGAAAAATCATACAAATGCCACCTATGTCAAAAAGCATTTGCCAAAGGTAGTACTCTGAATGGTCATATGAGAACCCACACTGGAGAAAAACCATACAAATGCCACCTATGTCAAAAAGCATTTGCCAAAGGTAGTACTCTGAATGGTCATATAAGAACCCATGCTGGAGAAAAACCATACATATGCCATTTTTGTCAGAAAGCATTTGCCGATGGTAGTGTTCTGAATCGTCACATGAGAACCCATACCGGCGAAAAACCATACATATGCCGGTTATGTCAGAAATCATTTGCCAGAAGTAGTGCTCTGAGCTGTCACATGAGAACCCATACTGGAGAAAAACCATACAAATGCCAGTTATGTCAGAAATCATTTGCAGATGGTAGTGCTCTGAATCGTCACATGAGAAGCCATACTGGAGAAAAGCCATACAAATGCCAGCTATGTCAGAAATCATTTGCCGAAGGTAGTGATCTGAACCGTCACATGAGAAGCCATACTGGAGAAAAGCCATACAAATGCCAGTTATGTTCAAAATCATTTGCCGCAGGTAGTGCTCTGAATGGTCATATGAGGACCCATACCGGAGAAAAACCATACATATGCCAGCTATGTCAGAAATCATTTGCCGAAAGCAGTAATCTGAGTGGTCATATGAGATCCCATACTGGAGAAAAGCCATACAAATGCCAGTTATGTCCGAAATCATTTGCCAAAGGTAGTACTCTGAATTCTCACATGAGAAGCCATACTGGAGAAAAACCATACAAATGCCACCTATGTCAGAAAGCATTTGCCAAAGGTACAACTCTGAATGATCATATGAGAATCCATACTGGAGAAAGACGGTACAAATGCCAGCTCTGTCAGAAAGCATTTGGCAGAAGTAGCAAGCTGTTTCGTCATCTGAGAACCCATACTGGAGAGAAACCATACATGTGCCACTTATGTATGAAATTATTCACACAATCTGGCCATCTAACAATACATGTGAAAGCGCACACAGGAGAAAAGCCATACATATGTCATTTATGCAGTAAAGCTTTTAGAGAGAAAGACACACTTGCCAAGCACCTAAGATGGCAAGCTGGAGTGAAGCTATCTGATTGATAGATAGCACCGTTCCAACCATGGCAATACTCCACTGGATGAATTTTTTATCAACTTATTTGGTTTTTTGTCAGAACTACAAAAGCATCAAACAGTTACTTTCTGTTTTAATTTCTAAGAGATTACATGTTGCAGAGTTTCAAAGGAAACAGCGATTCTACGAGTCACATATAGCTCAGTCAAAGTTTATTTTCATGGCATGCTGATTGATTTCAGTAGTTTACATTAATTTTTAATTATTATTGTTATAAATTTTGGTTTATAATTTCTGATGGTGACTTGTTTAGTGCAGCATTAATTTAATTTTTTGTTACGCTTTGATATTGTGATTTCTACTTTACACAAAATAACACAGCATACCGGAACGACGGTTTACGGTATTTGAAAATGTTTTTCATTTGTGCTAGAACTATACGGCGATATTGTGTGCTAAATAAATGGCGGTTGGCGCTAACAAACTTAAAACTTATTGTTGTATCCACTGACTCGGTGTCATAGGCTTTTGTGGATACAATAGCTTTTACAGCAATTAGTTTTGGAAATTCTGTTGAAATTTGAGGATGACCTGTATTCATAGGCGTAGACTCTGGGGGGTCAGCCGGGGCACGTGCCCCCCAATAATTGAGGAGCCGGGGCAATGCCCCCCAAAATCGAGAGGAAAATTTCTTCAAAAATTAAAATATGTTTCAATATAGACAAATTTCTTCAGAAACAGAAATACAGAGACACAGAACTGAAATACTATCAGAAATTCATAATGGGAGCCAAGATTTATTTTTATCTTCAATTTCTTCGATTTGAAAAAAATTTACGTGTAAACAAATTGCCCCATTTCATACGCATTAACGTAACACCGGAAGCCTCGGCCTCTCCGATAAAAACTTTTTTCACCTCTGGTCTGGACAGACCAGAGGTGAAAAAAGTTTTTTCGGATTTTGGTTTTAAACAAAAAAAGGAAAAGAAAACCACAAAATTTGGTTTTTGATTAGATAAATAAATTTCTTATTTTTTTAGAAGTTATCATAATAACATTGATTTAATGATTTTTAATTTTCGGAAATCGCAACTGAATTAAACTGAGTTGGAGCTCTTGTTAGTTATGTCTTAATTGGCCATTTTTCACGATTTCTATTATCCGAAAATCTTAAAAACAACAAAAACTATAAAAACGAGAAAAAAACCAAAAAACCCAACTTTTCATCTTGAAAAAAACTTGTTTTTTGCCCCTCTGGCCCATACCCCTTGCTCCACCAATATTTTGGACAAGTTTACGCCAGTGCCTGTATTGCTTCGTCCTTCCTGGTTAGACGGACAACGATAATTAGCCTACCATAGACTCCAACTGCACGGTTTGGACACCAATCCCACCCACATGACTCAGTATCCGGTCCGTCTCTGCACACTTGGTGTAAACGGGCGAACTGACTAAAGTCATCACTGCTTTGGGAGCGCGGTACACAAGGATGACGACGACATTCATCTCCAGTGCAGATAATACTACATATCTATGTGTGGTCTATGTTGTAAGAATATTATAGCTTTAGTTATTTTAGTTCGGGTGTCTTATTCTTACATGGATTCACAGTGTGAACATCCTTAAGTACAGACGACGTACAAGGCTCCTCTGGACGTGCGGATGCCGGTTCGCCTACCGAGGGTCGTTTATGTAAGAGTTTTGAATCTCGGGTTTACACGGTCCGTACGTGGGACCCTAAATGCATGGTGTGGCACCCAATCAAACGATCAGAGATGATGAAGAAGCTCAACTGATCAATTCAACTGATCAAGCAGGGTCGAGGCCATACAGTTTATACATTTATTTAGCTCCCGCAGAGAATTCCAGCACTTACCATGACGAATGACTCATCACTTTCAAAATTGTTTTGGATTTAGTATTAGACTATTAATTAGTAGTAGAAGTATATATATATATATATATATATATATATATATACGCATCTTTATCCTAATCAACTTCAGTCAATACATATAAGATGTGCAAAACTTTCAGTTTCTCTTCATGTTTTCTTTTAGATTTATGTCTAAGAACCATCAACATATCTTGTACATGTCATAGTTTGGGTAGCCCCGTCTAGCGGGACTTTGGTCCCTTTGGGGTCGCCCTTTGTCTCTCCTGGCAAATGTAGCTCTGTCTAAAAATAGCAAATAAAAAATCTCTGACATAGAAATTTAAATGTATCGATACTTATACTGCATCCTATTATTATTAGTACTGAATATTCTATTGAGGATTACTCTGGTCTTGCACCACAAAGTCTTCTGAGTGCATACGGATGCTCTATAAATTGAATAATTTTTCTTGTTACCTGTAAATATGTTTTGTTCCTGATTGTCAGTGGATACAATAAAGTTATTGATTGATTATTGATTGATATATATATATATATATATATATATATATATATATATAAGTGACACCAAGACTGCGGACGGGGAGTCTAAGGTGAATGTAAGAGACTATGAGTTAGTCGATAGGTGTATGAAAGGGCCTACAAATGCAAGAGTGCCTAGGGCCTACGACGACCTTAAAACGGCCCTGGGGCCTAATACTAATAATGGCATTAATGAAAACAAAGTGTGGGACGTACATCACGTCCACATTATGACGTCACAGTAGGCCTACGTGTTTTCTTGACGCCATTAAGCCTACTATTTTAGACCGACAACTTCTTTAATTTGGCTCTCATTCTAGCTAATTATTTACTTTTGAAGTATTGTACAACTTTGGTCGTAATCGGTTTGCTATTGCAGCACTTGCGTTTTAGATTTGCTCAGCATTTACCTACTAGAGTATTTTACCCGTCATATTTTGACGGCAGTGTATATAGGTCTATATGTATCGTTGGTTAAAATGCTCTGATCGCCGTCGTCAAGACCGCAGTACTTCAGCTGACGGTTTCTGTTTCACAATAGAACAGAAACCGTTTGTGACGTAGCGTTTATCGTCAGACACACACTACATGGATATTATGGATATTGCATGTATACATGTAGATAGGCCTAACCATGTTTCTTGCAATAATGACGTTCATTGTGATAATACCGGTAATAAGCGACGTGTATTCTTCTGATGCTCCTAATTCTTTCCTTTATGCTATGACATAACTATGTCGAAGAAACGAACATCAGCAGAATCCAGTTATGATGAGCAAACGAATAAAGGCTTAGAATGTAAGTTAACACAAGAAATTTCTTGAAAGTGCGCATAGGCGTAATTAGTGGGAGGGGGAGGAGCACAATGGGTACCCGTACAACCCAATTCTTGGACTGGGGTACCGTAGCCCCCACTTTTTTAAACAATGCCAATCAATATTTTATTATTGTGCATTGCCAGAGATCGTAGTCTTCGCCTTGCTTCGTGTATCCAAACAGAGTGAGGAGTACTACAAAAGTACGAAAGTGCTTAGATATGCAGGTCAACAGAGAGCCAGACGAACTGAGTCACTGGCTGTCAAGGGTTGGCTGAGATGGCGAGTTGTGCCTTTCTCAAACTGTCAAGGGTGTTTTCAAGCACTGCCGAGCCACTGAAACACACAATTGATATTCAAAATAAAATTGTCTTTTCAAACAAAGAAAACAACATTAATGTAAATTCACCAACATAAGTCTTCATGTGGACTGTGGAGTAGGCCTATTAAAAATATTTAAATGTTTGACATAGCTATATATATCGTCATGTCTATACATGTATGTATAGACATAAAGCATTAAAACGATGGCCGCTCTTTCCCCCAGGACTCCAAGAACTCTGTAAAAGACTCACGACAACCTACACGTCGACATAGCGGCGGTTTCGCGCTTGTTAGAGACCTGCGAAGGAGAGAGAAAGGAATTCCCTTCAGCGACCGGTTGAATTGTGTTCGTAGCTTGACAAACGCCCTACATGCGTTCCACGAACGTCTGTTGAGTAGCCTTGCATCCAGGTTCTCGGTTGACGTCCAAGACTTCGTTCCGACAACAAACGTCAGAGAACGCGAACTCCCTGGTGGAAGTCCAAAAGCACCCGTTGGTGCTGACAACGTCGAACTTCAATCCAGTTAAATGACCTTGCGCCCGCCCGCGGGCATGCTGTCTATTGTCCAGTGAATAAACAAATGACATTAACAGGCAGTTGCGAATGAACAGCGAGTAACAGGCATTTACAGTCTGTAAATTACAGAGAGCAAAGAGTAGGATCACTAGCTTCTTATTAACTCTCGTATTCAATACAAGGTAGGCCTACTGCTCCTGGTCTTCAAAACCCAGTTGAGATTAGCACCGAAATACTTTTGCCACTTAATGCGCAAACCTCTTTCTACTGTCTCCTCTCATCTCTCTTCGGTCTGCTGGTCGTCTGGGCATCTATGTTCCTCGGGCAAGGACTGCTATAGTTCAGCATCGGAGTCGTAGCCTTTTGTTGGCCCTTCCTTATGCAATGACCTCCCCTTGCCGACCGCAGTAAGATCTTGCTTGAGGTCACACCTTCATCCCTCCATTCCTTGCAGACTTTCTTATACCCTAGTACATGAGCTGTCACGCTGGGAGCGCCTCTACATAGCCTAGGTAGCTCTCAAAGCGGCGCTTTATAATTCTCAGATACAATATGAATGGAATTGGGCCACCGAATGAGCAAACATGCAGTTGCCAATGTGTCCTTTAATTCTAATCACTAAATAAAATAATAAATGAACAAAGAAAGGTGAGTGAGATCGTGCTGTGATGCGATGTTAACCGTATTGGAGGTGCATAGAATAAAGGGAAATGGTCCGAGAATGATCCTTGGGGGATGCCGATGAGAAGAAAAGATTTTCGATGAGCATCCATTGAATTTCACACTGTGAGATCTCAAGGAAAAGAATTAGGCAATCCATTGAATAGCTATGGCAGCAACACCGAACTGTACTTGCAGGTTTTAAGAAGAATGGTATGATCCACACAATCAACGGCAGTGGAGAAATCCAGTATTAGTAGAGCGGTGATATAGCCAGAGTCAAGGGCCAGAGCAATATCGTTGTTGATTTTGATGACCGCGGTTTCAGACTTTCAGTAGAGTGATGGCGAAGAAAACCAGATTGTGTGGGCGAAAGCAGATGACGCGATTCGACGAAGCAGAATTACGGCTGGTTCGACTAGTTTCGAGATGAAGGACAGATTCGAGATAGGCCGAGAGCTGGCCGGGTCTGTCGGGTCGAGTCCCGGTTTCTTCACACGACGCCGAATGATGGCACATTTATGTTTAACGCGTAAGGACGCCTGAGTAATGGAAACATTGATGAGGAAGGCGAGGATCGGAGCGAAAACTGTGTAGAGAGATTAAAGCAGCCAGATAGGTGCAGAATGCAATTCGCACTGCTTTGTCGAAGAATCGTCTAGCCTATGACTCCTCCTGGAATTCGGCAACCATAACGAGTTTGTCCACTGGCGACCACCGACTGATGCCCTGATCATAATAACAGGCACAGTGATGAAGTTCTCAAATTATTTTACGATTTCAAGTTAATTTAAGCAAATTTTCACGCGAAATTATCCTCCTGTGTTCTCATCTTATTCAAACCTAGTATCCTTTGCAAATTTAACCCACACCTGTTAAACTACAGAGACCACAATGCAGGTTAGGCCTAATTACCCGCAAAAGTTTCGAAATTAAATAACTAGTTTTGAGCATTTACATGGTTAACTTCAGATGTCTAGTTCGATGCTCGATTGAGACTGAATATGACACCTCTTCCACATAATAAAATCTCCGTCTTGTATAGCGCACAATTAACATGACGTCATTAATTTTAAGGACATGATATAGGTAAGATTTCAAATATGTCGTTGACAAATAAGGTTATCGTTCGATAATAAATCAATTTTTTCAATTACAGATCTATCAACATTTTAGCTTTCGTTGGAATGTACTCTTAACTGAGCAGGGTTTCAAAACTTACGATCGGACTCAATTATTATATTGTACCAATAGCTAGTCGTTCTTATTAGTGTGAACACGAGCAGAGCAGGACTCGTAATCCTTTCTAGGCCTATATTTCAAATAAAACTGGAAGCTCCTGGATTACAGGAAGAATAGGCCTATAAGCCTATCTTGTTAGAAACAAACAAAGTTCAAGTTAATTTGGCTCGATTATTTAAGTATAATGGAAGAATTCATTTCAAAAGTTACATGGCATATTTGTCCTTTTAGAGTCCCCATATCCGAATAAGTGCAATCGCCAGATATAAATAATTATCCTTTTGTGGCACATTGATCAGGATATGAAACACTACCCCATAGAAAAACTGAATATGACGATAACTGTGTATCTATTGTTTTGAACCAAATTTACTCAACAATCGTGAGATAAAATACTGGAGAGAAGTCACACAGTGGAAACTATGCAAATGCCAGTTATGTCAGATATCATATGCACAACAAAGAACTCTGGAAAAACCTGGAGGAAACCATACAACTGCATTTATATGACAACTCATTTACACACAGTTCTAATCTGACGAGACACATGAATATCCATACAGAGGAAAACACATTTAAATATCACTTATGCCTGAAGCCATTTGCAGAGAATAGTAGGCCCTATTATAAAATCGCACACAAGAACTCTTAAAGGAGAAACCTCCACACGTATTTTAATTCAGAAATCGCTTCCGAGGCATTGTCCTTACAACGGCCACTTGAAAAGCCATAATGGAGGTGAAGATCACTGCATAAAGCACCGGTGTCAGAAAACATTTACCGAAGATAGTGCTCTGAATCGTAACATGAGAACCCAATTCAACCCATACTGGAGAAAAACCATATAAATTTCAGTTATGTCAGAAATCATTCGCGAAGGTAGTACTCTGAAGCGCCACATGAGAACCCATACTGGGGAAAAAACATATAAATGTCAGCTATGTCAGAAAACGTTTTCCGACAGTAGTAACCGAAATCGTCACATGAGAAACCACACTGGAGATAAACCATACAAATGCCAGTTATGCCAGAAATCATTTCCCGAAGGTAGTGCTCTGAATCGCCACATGAGAACCCATACTGGAGAAAAGCCAGACAAATGCCAGTTGTGTCAGAAATCAGTTGCCAAAGGTACTCTGAATCGTCACATGAGAAACCACACTAGAGATAAACCGTACAAATGCCAGTTATGTCAGAAATCATTTGCCGAAGGTAGTGCTCTGAATTCTCACATTAGAACCCATACTGGAGAAAAACCATACAAATGCCAGCTTTGTCAGAAATCATTTGTCGAAGGTAGTGGTGTGAATCGTCACATGAGAACCCATACAGGAGAAAAGCCACACAAATGCCAGTTGTGTCAGAAATCAGTTGCCAAAGGTACTCTGAATCGTCACATGAGAACCCATACTGGAGAAAAACCGTATAAATGTCAGTTATGTCAGAAAACGTTTGCCGATAGTAGCAAACGAAATCGTCACATGAGAACCCACACCGGAGAAAAACCATACAAATGCCAGTTATGTCAGAAAACGTTTGCCGACAGTAGCAAACGAAATCGTCACATGAGAATCCACACCGGAGAAAAACCATACAAATGCCAGTTATGTCAGAAATCATTTGCCGAAGGTAGTGCTCTGAATTCTCACATGAGAACGCATACTGGAGAAAAACCATACAAATGCCAGTTATGTCAGAAATCATTTGCCAAAGGGAGTACTCTAAATGGTCATATGAGAAACCATGCTGGAGAAAAATCATACAAATGCCAGTTATGTCAGAAATCATTTGCCCTAGGTAAAGCTCTGAATTCTCACATGAGAACCCATACTGGAGAAAAACCATTTAAATGCCAGTTATGTCAGAAATCATTTGCCCAATGTAGTACTCTGAATGGTCATATGAAAATTCATACTGGAGAAAGACCATACAAATGCCCGTTATGTCAGAAATCATTTGCCCTAGATAAAACTCTGAATTCTCACATGAGAACCCATACTGGAGAAAAACCATACAAATGCCAGTTATGTCAGAAATCATTTGCCCAATGTAGTACTCTGAATGGTCATATGAAAACCCATACTGGAGAAAGACCATACAAATGCCAGTTATGTCAGAAAACATTTGCCAATGGTAGTAAGCTGTATTCTCACAACAGAACCCATACTGGAGAAAAGCCGTACAAATGCCAGTTATGTCAGAAATCGTTTGCTCTAGGAAGTATTCTCAATTGTCACAAGAGAACCCACAGTGATGAAAAACCATACATGTGCCACATATGTATGAAATTATTCACACAATCTGGCAATCGAACAATACACATGAAAGCACATACAGGAGAAAAGCCATACATATGTCATTTATGCAGTAAAGCTTTTAGGAATAAAGACACACTTAACAGGCACCTAAGATGGCGTACTGGAGTAAAGCTATCTGATTCAAAGAGGCAATTAACAACCTTAATACCAGATCAGCCCAATTAAATTGTGATGTTTACGACCTGTTCAAGAAGGTTGTGACTGGTGGAAGCAACTACTTCAACAAAATGTAATCAATTCAAGATGAGGTTTTTTAAATGACCCTATGGATGCGTGTTATTCAGTGAATTTTTTTATATAAAGCAGGAATTTAGATTACACTGTTCCAACCATGGCAAACCTCCACTGGGTGAATTATTTATCAGCCTTTGTTGGTCTTTGTGATAACTACGAAAGCACCAAACAGTTACAAATTACTTTCTATTTTAATTTCTAAGAAATCACTTGTTGCAGAATTTCGAAGAACACAACGATTCTATGAATCACATAGCTCACCTCGAAGTTTATTTTCATAGCATATTGATTGATTTCTGTTCTTTATGTTAATTTGTAATTACTTTATTCTTATAAATTTCGTTTATATTTTCTGATGGTGACTTGCTTATTACAGCATTAATTTAAGTTTTCTACACTTTGATGTCATTTCTACTTTACACAAAATGACTTAACATACCAGAATGACGGTTTACAGTATTTGAAAAGGCTTTCATTTATGCTAGTGCTATACAGCGATATTATGTGCTAATTAAATGGCTGTTGGCGCTAACAAACTTAAAACTTATTGTATCACTGACGCAGTGTCATAGGCTTTTGTTGATACAATGGCTTTTACCAGGGGCGCCTCCAGGATTTTTTTGGTGTACGCACAAGCATGAGACCACGCGTAGGTGGGAACGAGGTGAGCAAAGCGAACCGCGAGCGAAGCGAGCTACTAGCGATTAGGGGGTCTGGGGGAGCGTCGTAAGCTCCCCCAGCGGGGTCTGGGGCGGAGCCCCAGCCGCCAACGCTCCTGGGAGCATTTGGGGTTAAATTAAGGCTATTTTGGGATACCTGAAACACAGGCAACTATAATAAATTGAGTATCATTTTCCATGCAATGATGGGTCAGCAGCGGATTTTTCAACATGTCAACAGGCTTACTGGTGTGCAAATTCCCCACCAGCCCTCTCAAGTTCCTCACCAGTGGATTTGTCCTTTTTAGTCCCACCAGTCGCCACCAATGAAGAAATTATTAAAATCTGAGTTTATTTTATTATGACCTTGAGGCTTGAAGTTGAATTTCTCAATAATAACGAGTAATTAGGCTATGGCGCTTTCTGCACTAGCTACAAATATGTCCTTTTCCCAACTTCTCTGATTCAATGCTTTTCGACTTAAATAACCCACGAAACGTGTCCTTTTTCAAAATATCCCACCAGTAGAAATTTCTTAAAATCTTTGTGATGGTGTATTTGCATGCTGGGCTGCTTGACCGAGCCAAGCACTCTAGGCATCTGTACGTCAACGTCTAATCTTCAGGGCTGTAGTGGTAAAATTAGAGGTGAGTAATACTGAGTATACGCTACAGGTTAGTTTTCCGAAACAAATGAGAACACGGTACCGAATAGTCCTCCGAAACACTGAGGGGAGGGGTTTGGGAAGGGAGCTGTGCCCCTTCTCAATCAAGAAATTTTTTCTAAATATGGAAACGATTTGGTGAGCGTTTAAGCTATTGAAATGACGGAATTAGCCTACTCAATTTCTGATGCATCACCTATGCTAAAATTTACCACGATGGGGACCAACTACTAGCTACTTTCAAAATAAGTAGTTATGACTACAGTTTAACTACTTTAGATGACAAGTAGTTAACTATTTTACTTGTTGGACATAGGCTAAAACATTGCGGTTCACATCCAGTCTGGCGTCCTCCGACAAAAAATTTAACTTGAACTGGGGCAGGTACACGGATGCAACCAAGTGTTCCTTATGGTATACGTTCACAGAGGTCAGTATACCGCAAACAATATTTTGTGAAGTGAGTATACGGGCTCCAGAGGTGAGTACATGCTGTATACCCGCGTATACCCTCGACTACAGCCCTGCTAATCTTGATGCTAATTCTGAAGCTAATGTCCAGGTTTTTCTTTTGTGTCCATGTAGTATAGCAAAACATATTTTTCTAAAAGATTTTAGTCTGCTGATTTCAAAAATGATATCCGTTTTTCTGTATGACGTAGGGCTTTCTCGACATCTCCGCCGCATTTGACACCATTGATCACAGCCTTCTTCTTCAACGACTATCTTCTTGGTTTGGCGTCTCTGACACTGCTCTACTCTGGTTCCAGTCCTACTTGTCTTCCCGATCCTTCTCTGTTAAAGCCTCCAGCCACTGCTCACAACCCCTCCCTCTTTCCTGTGGTGTCCCTCAAGGCTCCGTCCTGGGACCACTACTTTTCATCCTTTACACCACTCCTTTAAGTCATCTCATAAAATCCTCCTCTGTCGACCACCATCTCTATGCAGATGACACCCAGCTCTTCATATCCTTCTCCTCAGACTCTTTTTCCACCGCCATCACACAACTACTCAACGTGGTTGACCTTATTTCACAGTGGATGTCATCCAATGTCCTCTGCCTTAACCCTTCCAAAACTGAATTCATCATCCTAGGCCTTCCTGATCAAATCAAGAAAATTCCTGATCCTTCCATAAACCTTTCGACTAACTCATCGTCTCTCACCTTCACCTCTGACTCCCCTGTTCGCAATCTTGGTGTTATTTTTGATCCACACCTCTTCTCTAACCACATCTCCAACCTCTCGCGCTCCTGCTCCATGCACATTCGTGACCTCCGACGCATACGACCCATGCTGGACCTTAAAACTGCCTCCACCATTGCTACCTCCATTGTTCATTCAAAGCTTGATTACTGCAATTCTCTTTTTCTCAATCTTGAATCCACTCAAATCAAGCGTCTACAGCTTATTCAAAACTCACTAGCCAGAGCTGTCTCTAGAACGCCCAAACATCATCATATCAATGCCATCCTCAAATCACTCTATTGGTTAAAAATCCCAGAGCGAATCCACTACAAAGTTCTATCACTAACCTACAACTCCCTACAATATTCCCAGCCCAAGTGTCTTCGTGATCTCTTCACCATTCAGACAACCCGCTCCACCCGATCATCGTCCTATCTCAGTCTTTCTCGACACCCAGTCACTACTCGCCTCAAGTTCTCCAACCGAGCCACATCCATCACAGCATCACGCCTCTGGAATGATCTCCACCCTGAATTCCGCAGTTTCTCAGTGCCTCCATCATCATTGCAACCCGTCCTTCATCCTCCTCCTCTTGTTCCTCTATCTATCACCCCCGGGCTTTCCACTCAAAACTGAAGTCTCACCTTTTCAAATACTCCTACCCTGACTCATCTGATCCTCCGCCTTCCAATTCTCGCCGTAAACGACACCCGCCTTGATAGCTACTCTGCCTCTTCTGATCTGGTACCCTGGAAATCGGACTTGGACCTCTTTTGGACTACTCTCTGGAAACCCCCTTTGATTTGGTGGACTATTGCTGGATGATGAACAGAGATTGTTCGTCAGAGGAACAACACGCAAGAAAATCTAAGAAAACACGTTTCTGTCCCTAAGACAGTTTATGTCTCAGTTTCATTGTATACAAGATTTTGCCATTTGTATAAAATTATTGTAAACATCTGAGCACTGTCATACATCTGGGCACTGTCATCTGTTTCTAAGATTTTGACCTCAGGGACTTTTATAAACCTTTCTTATAAATTTTGTCTGCAGTGTATCAAAGAGAAAATAATTTCTCGGTATTGTAAAATTCAATAAACTTATAATTTGATTTGTACGAAATTATGACGTGATGGCCAAATTTCATCAACATATTTGAAATCAGGATGTCAGAATTGTATAAAATCAGTTTAAAAAATTAGACATCTAATTCTTTCTTTTAAAATGCATAGCAGTGTTATTTGGTGCGAATTTCTCATAACCAAGGAATTCCATAGACCTTCCGACTACAAGTTTTTAACTCACCAATACCAACCAAGCATTAGAGACACGCCAGTTCATTTAACCACTTATCAACTATTCAACTATAGGGTTTTTCTCAATTTTGAAAAGTTTATAATAGTCTATTTCTGTAAAAGCTCAAAACAAATTTCTAAAAAAAATTAAAGTAAATTTAATTTTTTTCGCAAAGAACAAATTTCACATACCATCACCATCCGGTAATTTCCTTTGATGCACCGTAAAACTATATGCCTCGTCTAATGATGGTATACGACTACGAGCATTTCGAAAATTTAATAGGGTTTGTCGAAATCGTTTTAGGGGTGGTCCG
The DNA here is from genome assembly GCA_963556255.1 of Allolobophora icterica. Lineage (NCBI taxonomy): Eukaryota > Metazoa > Annelida > Clitellata > Crassiclitellata > Lumbricidae > Allolobophora > Allolobophora icterica. The sequence continues at coordinate 10,448,635 of OY744605.1, read as the reverse complement.
CTGCTTGTCATTATTTTGTGATATAATTTAGATTTCTAACGAACAAGGTCCAACAATACAGATCATACTTGAAGTCTTGAAGATTAATTATTGAAAAAGAACCGCTGTAAATAATTACATCACTACTAGGCCTACGCTTTATAAGTTAGTAAGTTACCGTACTTAGTCTATTAATTCACTAGATGGTGTTAGACTGTTAGTTTACCTAATATTAAAACTAGTACCAAAGTTATTAATTATAATTTTATAATCTCTTTTTTATTTGTAATTTTTTTATTTCTTAGCCGTTCAGCGCTGTACGCACTTGCGTACGTGCGTACGTCTCGAGGCGCCCATGGCTTTTACAGCAATTAGTTTTGGACATTCTTTTAAAATTTGAGGATGGCTCATGTACTGCTTCGCTCTTCCTGGATAGATGGACAACGATAATAATAACCTAAGATACCATAAGTCCGTCGGCTTATGTCACAAAAATAACAGGAAGAAATATTTTGGGTAGAATCTTCGCAATGATGCTTAAATTAATTATATGATAGTTCTGAAGCAGAAAAATGCTGTTGCCAAATTTTTCTTCCATGGTTTACGCCACTCTAGCGGACGTTTCAGCATGACGTCATATCCTCACCTTAAAACTGCCAATTAATTGTAATTGTAATTGTAATTGTAATCGAGGATTTATATAGCGCCACTCATAATCAGAGGCGCTCCCGACCCGTGTCAGTGTCTTCACTGACAAAGAGAAAATTAGTCAGTCAGCTTGGTGTAAAAATTGCTCACTGCATGATGGAAGCATGAAATTAGGCACATGGTAACAACATACGATGAAGAGGATTTTTAGCTATAGGGCCATCGCAGAGTAGCCTTCTGGCCTCAGTGGCAGCCTTTTTCCGAAATGGCCAACCGAAACTAGAGATTTTTCAATATCTCAGCTTCTAGTTCATTTAGAATCGGGATCTTGGTGTCTAAACATACATATTTATTGGCAAGCTTTCCAACAGAACTAATTGCATTTACTTACCTACAAGATATAAACTATCTGCGGTAGCCATCTTGAAGTAAAGGTGACCTTAAAAGTATGATTATAATTTTGGTTGTTAAGCGTACAGTACTTTGTGCAAGGATTGCAGGGGAACAAACCATTTCTGAAACTTGTTGTGTTCGTGTTCATGTGAAAATAAAACAAATTATGGTGTATCAGCAATTCAGCATGTTATTAATGTTCTCGTAAATGTATATTGAACAATATTACAGCTAGTCCACATTTCAGAACAAGTGTCCAGACAGAGTTCTGCCCACAGAGTTATATAACATTGTCCACGTCATTAACGGTCACGTAGGCCTCTACACAGACAGAGACCAGTACACTGTCGAACAGCTATCACACATTTGCACTGTCCCCTACAACCCTTCTCGCAGCCACATCTGAGCATTTCTGTCGAAGAAGCTTTAGCAAGTGTTGTCCTCTTCACTTCCCAGCCTCCTAATTTTTCGTTTGCAGCCACCACCATTCACGAGGACATGGTATCTTAGGAACAGTTACGCACATCTGTGCCCTGACATGACCTGCGTAGTGGGCAGCTCTCTTGGTTTGTTTCACAAGTGGTATGTTGTTACCACGTGCCAAATTTCATGCTTCCAACATCAAGTGAGCAATTTTTACACCAGCTGACTGACTAATTGGCATTTTTAAGGTGAGGATATGACGTCATGCTAAAACATCCGCTAGGAGGCGTAAACCATAAAATGAGAAATTGGCAACAGAAATTTTCTGCTTCAGAACTATCATATAATTAATTTTTAACATCATTGCCAAGATTCTGCCCAAAATGTTTCTTCCCTTACATAAGCCGACGGACTAATAGTCTCCCACCCACACGGAGCAGTACAGGGGCGTCTATCCCCCCCCCGAAGTCATTTGAGCAACTTCCCATTTCCCCCTCTTCTTCCCCTCCCCCTTCCCCCCCTAAAATGGTGGCACACACACTGACAGATCTTCCCCTATTTCTTGGTTGGAGAATTTGCTCCTCGGTTTCTATGGTGTAGACGCCCCTGGAGCAGTATTGGGTCCGCTTCTTTGCACACTTAGTGTACACGGCCGTTCTCAACTAAAGCTTCGCTTTTCAGATTGCAAATCCACAGTAGTCTTTGTCTTGGTGGACTGATCTTCAGGGGCTGCGCTACACCAGGGCAAATGCCCTGATAAAAAATCCTTTGCCCTGGTCGATGCCCTGCCAGAATTTTTGCCCTGTCCAGAATTTGTTCGGGCATATTTGTTATATCCGGAGATATAAATTCACTGAAATGTTAAAAATTTCTTTACATAATTAATGTCGCCCATTTGACCTCTTGACCATAGACAAATATAATAGTGCTGGGGGTGACATATGACAAGCGCGGTAGCGCGATTTTATATGGTCCCCATTTAAGCTCGCGTTATCGCTCTCTCCATAAATCGCCCTCGACGTACTTGTATGACTGCCCTGGCTATGCCCTGGTTACAAAAAACGTCTGGCGCCGCAATTGCTGATCGTCTGGAAATTTGCCTCATTATGTCCTGCTTTTGTTGCGTCCTCTGGCAACCCTATACAGTAGGGTGTTTTTATGATGCACATAATTTTTTTAACTCAAAGATCTTTTAACGGCCAGGTCGAATTATCATGCCAATTAGCGTATAAACGCCATATCCGAAATTATATCGCGATAGCTGAACATTTAGGACTGGCGCAAGGCGACCGAAAATAGGAACCCGGTGACCTGTCTCGGTTTGGCCAAAATTGTAGACGTTACGATGTCTGTTCTTCATGTTTTCGATCTTCAACATAATTATAGTAATTAATTAAGCTATTGTGGTTTTCTAGAGGAGACACCTGGTGCTACATCAATAGCATGGCATTTAACGCGAGTGGCTGTCTCCCTTGGTAAGAGTATGTGTTTGATCCCTGAATGAGTTTGTGCCAATCAGATAATGTCGTGGTTTCCGATCGGAGCAATCGTAAACTCGACACTTCTTAAGTTCCCAAACAGCTGATACACGGGTTCTTAATCAAAAACGAAATCAGCTAGTCTTTATGACTTTTAACAATTCCCATATTTTAGTACATTTTTCAAATTTCCCATATTTTTAAAAACCTTTTAAGTAGATAATCCTCTTTCAATGGCAATGACATACTCCCAACAATTTCCACGGTTCGTGGCTAAATGGATGTGGCCTTGTCAAGCACTCATTAATTCTCAAAGCAATGGAACTCATCGCACTCAGAACCTCGACTTCAATTTGGCAAAGGCAACTTGTTTTACATTCGGCGCCGTTGTCTAAAATCGTGTTTTCCAAACACGTACCACCTTAAAAGCTGAACCTTTCAATCGAATCTGAGCACTACATCATTCCGGACATTTTCTACTATCGATGCGACGTCAGGTTTCGATTACTCGACTCGTATCAGATGTTGCAAATGTAAATGTCCATCAATTTATATAGCGACCTATTGGCCTCGACCCTGCTTATTTTAAATGAATTGATCTGGCGAGATCTTTCATCACCGCTGCACGTGACAGCCTGTGTCAGGGATGTGAGCAGGGATGGGAATGGCACGTAGTTAGTGTATGGTAAGGTGGGTTGAGGTAAGGAAATGCAGTGTATGCTAAGGTTAGCTAAGGTAAAGTAGGATAATGACGAAGAAGTACCGACCAGCTGATTCAGGAAAGGTAATGTAATTTAATGTAAAGTAAAGGTTAATTCGCTTGTATGATGACGAGAACTACTCTGATTAAGAGGAGGAGGACGAGGAGGAGCACGAGGAGAAAGAAAATGATGCTGATTACGCATGATGATTGATGATGCTGATTGATCATTATGATGATGATGTAGATGAATGTGATGATGATGATGGTGATGGTGAGCATGATGACGATGATTATCTTTGCAACGACGATGAGGACGACGACGACGATCACCATGATGCCGATAATAATAATAATAATAATAATAATAATAATAATAATAATAATAATAATAATAATAATAATAATAATAATAATAATAATAATAGTAATAATAATAATAATTATAATAATAAAATAACAATAATAATAAGACCAACACCAACAACAATAGTGGCGAAACAATATTAATAAAGATAATGATGGTGTTGATGATGATGATGATGATGATGATGATGATGATGATGATGATGATGATGATGATGATGATGATGATGATGACGATGATGATATTGATGATGATGATGATGATGACGATGATGATATTGATGATGATGATGATGATGATGATGATGATGATGATGATGATGATGATGATGATGATGATGATGATGATGATGATGACGATGACGGTGACGATGAAGATGATTATGATGATGAGAATGATGAAGGTGATGATGATCAATATGATTACGATAATAGCGATGATGACAGTAAAAAGACGTCGTCGATGGCTTTAGGAATATCGTCGGTCTGCCGTGGGGCAACATCGGTTGATTCGAAGCAGTCGAGAGAATGCATTGCGGAAGTCTTTGCTGCACAGTCCATAGATGAAAGGATTCAGCGCCGAATTGAAGTAGCCGAGCCAGAAGAAGATTGTGAAAACCTCTTCCGGGGTACACCCAGCGCAGAAGGACCCCATCAGGTAGACGGTAAAGAAAGGCATCCAACTGGCTACGAAACAGCCAACTATAATCCCAATCGTCTTAGCGGCTTTCTTTTCTTTGTTCAAGCGACGAAGGTGAGACCTTGAGTTGTTCGACAGCAAATCTCGGTCCTCCGCTTTGAAGCTCTCCGCCTTGCCTTTGAAGTTTAATCGATTGCGCCCCGCACTGATTCCTTTGAAGTGCAACTGCTCGCGTCGGGTTGGACAGTTGCTCGAACACCTGGATGTTCTTGACGCCGTGTTCATTGCGACTGTGCTTGGACTCGTACTACTTGTTTGACACCGTTGACCACTATGCGTATTATCTAGACTCGTGCAAGGCGTTTGATACCGTTGACCTGTCTGGGAAGTATTATGACCAGCGCAACGCATTTGACACTGTCGACCTCTCTGTGTAGCGGCAGTCCATCGATTACTGTCCCTGCACCGGAGCGACGTGTTCCCCAGCTGACTTTCGTAAAGCCTTTGACACAGTTTATCCGCCGCCGGCGAATAGTTTGCTGTTCCACCACCGCCTCTGTGGACGCGCAGTGCAATGGAACCGTTGCTGCCCAGAGTTTCCGACATGGTTGAAGTGTTCCACTGTTTTCCAACGCTTCGGACAATGACCCCGCGACGTAGGGCGGTTGTGGTTCTTTTGGCCGTCACATAAATCCTCCAGTAGAACGTGACCATGATGGCCATTGGAATCCAGAAGGACCCGAGGGCCGAGTATACCACGTATCCCGACTCCGAATTGAGCCGACACTGTGCGTTACTGGGACTGATGACGATATCGTTGGTACTACAGTTTCCCATCTTCATCTGTGGATGACTTGGAACGACTGTGTTCTCAGTATTCCAACTAAACGTGAGGTTGTAGTTTAAGGAGTGGACTGGACTTTCGTGATGCATTTCTAGATGCTTGAGTTCATCCATCGAATTGGAACCATTGCTGGGACCTGTGGAACGTTCTCTCCACCCGATCAGTGGTGGAAAACAGATAAGGAACGCAGACATCCAGACAACACTCACCAGTACCTTAGCTCGAAAGGGAGACATGAGTCTCGGGTACCGGAAGGAGCAGCCGATCGCCAGGTACCGGTCGAGACTGATGGCGCAGAGGTTCAGTATCGATGATGTGCACAGCCAGACGTCAAGGACCAACCAGATGGTGCACCAGGCCTCTCCGAAAGGCCACTGACTGAGGACCTGTTTCGTGATGGAGAATGGAAGAACGGTGACCCCGAGAAGGAGGTCGGCCAGAGCCAAGGACAGGACGAAGGTGTTCGTCACTGTTCGGAGTTTCTCGGTGGTTAGGACGGCAGCGATGACGACAGTGTTTCCGGCGATGACGGTGAGGTTGAAGAGAACGAGGACGGCAGTCAGGAGTGGCAGACCAGGGTCAAACCAACCCATGGTTGAGTCAGCGATGAGACAGGATAAATGATCTGAGGCGATGTCAGTAGAATTCATGGCTGTTTCACGGTTACTAGGGTATAGACGTAAATGTATATACGAATGTTTCATTAAATAATTTGAATTCTAATATATAAAGCAGTATATTAATTAAATAATTCATAATTAACGAATTAATAACAAATGAATAAGCTAATAAACAAACGAATGGGTGCATGAATGAACGAAAAGAAGAAAGAACTAATTAATTCATTCATCTATTCATTCATCTATTCATTCATTTTGGGAATATTGATGTCGCTCCCTCAAATGGAATAAATGTATGTGTTTAAATTAAGACACACATACACACACAGACACACGCGCACACACATATTGATTTAAACACAGAGGCAGACAAAGAGGGACAGGCAGAGGCAGAGAATGGAACAAGAGGTATGACATAGGAGTAAAAAATAAAGAGAACGAGATATGTAGAGGCAGGTAGAGGAAGAAACAAAGAATGATGCAGAGACAGAGGTTTGGGAAAATATAAAACAAAACGTTGACAGGTATAGAAGGTGATAATTACATTATTTAAATGAGATAATCTTAGAAATTGGTGTTACATTATATTGGAAACAGAATTTACAGCACTTTTCATCTGGGTCCTGTTTCATTGTAACTGCAGCTTCTATTATTACGAGTGCAATAAAATATTACTGTGTTAATATTCTAATATAATCTTATGACATCTACTAGCTGTAACCCCTGAAAAATCACGGTATATAAAACAATTATTGCAGTGATAACAATTAAGCTTACTTCCCCGTTATATTATGACGTCATATTATAGGCCTATAGCCGTCGTTGGTTAAAATGTTCTAAACGCCGTCGTCATGCCCGTCGTCGTCAAGACAGCCGTCGCCAAGGCGGCAGTATAGTGACGTCACAATAGTGTTTGTTACGGGACAGACGTACAACCGTTATTATGTTGTTTGATTGCGTCGTTATCATAGCCATAAGTCAGGTTTTAAAACTATGAGGTATAGAAGGACAAAGAGGCATAGATCGAGACGTATACATAGGCGGAGACAGAGTTATATAGAGAAAAGCAAGCAGATAAACAAACAGATACACAAAACATAATTGAGGCAAAAGCAAATACAATGGATAGAGACAGACAGACAGTCTGAGACAGACAGAGGCAGAAAATGAGACATGGGCTGAAACAGAGGTAGGCACAAAGCAAAAACAGTAGGAGATGAAAAGACGGAAACATAGACAGATACAGAGGCAGAGTCAAACACAGAGACAAAGACAGAGGCAGGTGTAATGGAACAGACAGAGGCAAACGCAAGCGCAGAGGCAGACATTGAGCAGAAACAGAGGCAGGGTCAGACGCAGTTGCAGGAGCAGAGGCAGAGACAGAAACAAAGGCAAGCACAGAGGCAGAAGCAGAGATACAGACAGATACAGTTGCAGTAGTAAACGACACAAGCAGATAACGGGACAGAGGCAGGAGCAGAGGCAGATAGAGAGGCAAACACAGACACAGGCAGAGACAGAGACAAAGGAACAGACAGAAAGAGAGAAAGATACAAACACAGAAGTAGGGAGACTTAGAAAGCCATAATCCACCCTAAGGCTTTCACCAGAAGCAAAAGAATATCCAAACCCTTTGTCCAAACAGCCCACAATCAACAGCGTCAAACTTACCTGTCCAAACGACCACCTCTTCTACCGGAAACCCTGTAGCAGATCCTTCGACTCCAAGCAATCCGCGGGCATTGGGCCGGACACACGAACTGCCTCGTGCGCCAACGGAATCCCTTCTGAACTGTACATTAGTACATTAATTAGCGTCTGCCTCCAATTGGGAAGATTTTCCTGCTATTTGGTTTATTGGTCCTTAATATCCAACGATTCTATATATCGAAGTAATCTGCCGATTCTTAAACCCGGTTGAAATCGGTGGCGTCCCGATTCGTTATATCACCCATCTGATCTCTTGTTCTTTGTGTACGTTACTTATCAGGGTCTTCTTCTGCCCCGGAAGCAAGGAAAGGCAAGGACGACGTTGAATTGATATCGACAGCGCCCCTGGCGGCCGCGAGGAAACATCGTACAACATGTAGCGAATTCCTTTTAGAAATATTCGATTCAGGAAGATGTTCACGACTACTTCTTAATAAAGATTTACTGTGAAATTTCCCAACGGGATGTCCAGCGAATACAAGCTGCTCGACAGATGTCGCGTGCACTGCCGCTAGATACGTTGGCAATGTCGAACTATCGCCGTCGGGGCCTTGTTAGAGCGCATCCGCGAAACTTGTGTGCCAGCATCCGGCAGCTGCTGCCATTGGGAAGATGCCTGGGAGCGTGTTCGTCTGCCTCTGCAGTAGAGCATACGCCACTGTGCTGGACATGGATGCAATGCACTTTACCGGAATGAATGGCCGATGAATGAATAGTATGAATGAATGAATCAATAAATCAATGCACGACCGACTAAATGCATTAACTCAGTGATTCAATGATTCTAAAATTCAATGATTCAACGATCTGCAATCCGATCAATCAGTGATTACACGTTTCAATGTATCAATGACTCGATTCAGTTTTGATACGATTTAGTCCTTTTAGTAATTTAATGATCCAGTCACAATGTGATCCAATACTCTAATCCTGAATTGATTCAATGATTGAATAATCCAGTGATTCTATAATTCAAACATTTTAATTCATGACAGACTTCATGACTGAG
>OY744605.1:10429825-10434825 GCA_963556255.1 Allolobophora icterica | reverse complement strand
AAGTGAAGAACCAAGTTCGGTTGCCTCAAGACTAGAGAAGGAGGCAGTGGAGCCGCAAAGGCGGGTTTAGGACGAGAGAGAGAGACAGGAAGGCGCGCGTAGGATGAATCAGAGAGTGGTTACAGGAGTGACTCGTTAGGTCTTCTATTATGGACTGCAAACATGTCAAAGCCATACTTCCTTTATAGCTGAAAAATACTTATATTCAACTATCTAAAGGCAAACACTGCACGCTTAGAATAGCCTCGGTAATTTACCTAACTACCATCTCTTTATTACAGGTGTTTTACGAACTCGTAAGGAAATTGACCCTTGAAATATATCTTGACCTTTCTTTATTGCAATTCTATCGTGTCCGTAGACACTTGTATCACGTGTTTTATTGCAAGCTTAAGAGATGCATATCAGCATATTGACATGGTTTAGCCTAGTTGACAGGCAGAGACAACTAGTTTCAAAGAGCAACAGTAATAGCACTCAGAGCTTTAAATACGTTATATTATGGCCAAATTACGATAGGTTATCTACGAAAAAGGCGTCAAATATTTTAATGCCTTGCAAAAACATTATAAACTGCATATTCTTAGTAACATTTTCATAACGCTCTAACTAAATAAAAAATTATTTAATTAAAACCTTTTAATTTCACACAGTAATATTACATTTTCTTCTTCTTCTGGAGGTGAATTTAGCTGAGGGTAGCCATGTCAACAATACGACACCAAACTATTCTCTCCTTAGCCTTCGTTCATGGCCGACATTCAAGGTTGCCGAATCCTTCTCCACGACTCTTGTCCATTTAGTCATAGGTAGACCGCGTTGTCTTTCTAAGACTAAGTCCTTCAGAACATTGTTGTTCATTGCTGTTTATAATAAAGCTGCCAGGTGGTCTTCGTCTTCCAAAACCCTACAACGAACCAAAGAGATTAGTCTACGCTTCCAAAACATGCCAGAGACTGGTACCGTTGCCGTTCTGTTCCTGATGTTCCTGAAGAATTTGTTTAAACAGCCTGTATTTAGTAAATATTCTAGATTATAACGACTATTTGACATTTCATTGAGCGTAGAGAAAATTTATTTAAATTTATTAGACCTCGCATCTGACGTCTAATATCGGAATGAAATTTGTTAAACATACTTCCATTTGGTATCTTGTGAGATACAATGTTAATGTATGAATACACCAATGGTGTACGACTCTAAAGAATTTAATAATAATTTAATCGCCTCTAGCTGATCCTGGGCAAGGTCGTCGTTAACTCGCAAACGAGTAATCATAACCGTAAACTCCAAATGCTAAAGCGCCACATAAAAGTTAATCGCAGAACACCATGCAGTGTATTCACGAACGCTGCGTCGTGTCAAACAGGTTGTCCAGAAATACCAATTAAAGATCTGAGTGCGGTTGTCAGAAAACCTGGGTGAAAAGGAGGGAGAGAAGCTGCTAAGGCGTGTTTCGTTCAGGGTGAGAAATATTCCCTCTCAGCATACTCATGAGCATTAGATAGGGCCTCAGTGGATTCTATACGGGTCCGATATGGGAATATGGGTCATTTATAGGTCCCATCTGGGCATGCTGGTGGTGTTCGAAGGTTGCGGAGTGGATGGATCGGAGTCAAATCCATTCACTTTCCACACTATATAGCCTGACTTCTAACAGCGAAGTATTATGCGGTCTGAATTCAACGCACATAAACTCAATAAGTTATGTAAACATATTGAAATTCTCAATTTCATTATTCAGGTAAATTTATAGCCTGATAATTACTCCGGAAATCGATTCATGGCACTTGTCCGTTAACCAGATTTGAACAAACATACGCTATATGGCCTATAATGTCATTTGCTGCAGTTCTCATTATTACGGACACTCATTTCTGCTTATTTTTACAAACAGGTGCTCAGTCTATCCAGCCATCGCATCATGTCTATTCTTGTTATGACTTGCCCTAAATGGAAATGAAGATTGCTCAAAATATTTCTAAACCCTATCGCATACGTGTTTGTGTGTGTGTGTGTGTGTGTGTTTGTGTGTGTGTGTATGTGTGTGTGTGTGTGTGTGTGTGTGTGTGTGTGTGTGTGTGTGTGTGTGTGTGTGTGTGTGTGTGTGTGTGTGTGTGTGTGTGTGTGTGTGTGTGTGTGTGTGTGTGTGTGTGTGTGTGTGTGTGTGTGTGTGTGTGTGTGTGTGTGTGTGTGTGTGTGTGTGTGTGTGTGTGTGTGTGTGTGTGTGTGTGTGTGTGTGTGTGTGTGTGTGTGTGTGTGTGTGTGTGTGTGTGTGTGTGTGTGTGTGTGTGTGTGTGTGTGTGTGTGTGTGTGTGTGTGTTTGCCTGGTGGCCAATGTTTGTTTAACTGTTGTAATTTGCGAGGACAGAGTGGCTCTTAGAAGGCTCTTGTCAAGCCTAGACAAGCGGTCTACTCAAGTTACTTCATACTCATATACTTGAAGAGAAAACCTTAAATCGTTTATTTTCGATTCGACTCGCACGCTTAGCTGTTCGCAACATCACAAGCTGGTAGGCATGATTCTTAAATTATGCTAAAACATATAAACTGTCACATAATGAGATGCGTCTATGGCTAACACGCTTGGTCGGTGATCATGCGGTTGCGGGTTCGACTCCGTGTAACGACATTGGGCAAATTGCTTCTCTGTTCGTTCTTTATGTTAATAAGCAGTAGAATTTCGTAGCTGGAAAGTAAACGGAAGATACTACGAGGCACTAGAACCGTAGCCAGGACCTTGGGACTAGTTAATTGCTGACAAGGGCTGAAGAGGAGATGAGCGTCTCCCCGATTTGGGACACAGGACATTTACGCAGTTAGTCCGTCCAACTGTCGTTAAAGTAAGAATGGTCTCAGTTCGGGTTAAAGCCGTTCTACAAACTACTTCCATTTTGATAGTGAAGAATTCTTAGTTATAAATCTGTACAGATAGAAGATAGTGTGGAACAGATATAGCAGCTGTTGCATTAGGCGGTACATGATTTTGCGTTGGATCTATGTAGCCTATGTACAACAATAAAATACATGATGAAAAGATCTAATATGTGTAGGACTGGTTCGAGAGAAGGATTGGAACGTTTATTTTCCTCTTCAAAATCGCATCTTACCATTATAGGAATTTTCAGGCAAAATCGATGAACAATCACAGCAAAATAAGAACTGAATATAGGCCCTACTTGATGCAACATTTTAAAAGTTTGTCCATTCGTATAGCTCTGATCATTGCAAATTGCAAATGGCGAATAGATGAAGTGAGTATACAATGGTCCGAAAATCAAGTTCCGAAGAAGTAAACGGCAAGTCAAGCGATGCACTGGCCTCGTGTTCGGGACCTTGAGATTCGTTAATATAGCTAATTAAAAAATCTACTATATGTGTGAGACGGACTTCACATAATTATTTGTCTAACTTTTTCTCTGGTTATTAGATTGAGTAAATCACCTGATAAAATTCTTACTAGCAACGCACTCTCTAACCTGCCAGCAGGCCCACATGACGCCGATATAGGACCCATATTCCCACTACGGGTTTCATATCTAGTGCCCATTGATATGCTGGAAGGATATAAATTTCAATTATGTTGTGAAATAGTAAAGTCGATCTTTTGCTTCTACTTCATCCACAGGTATATTAATTAATTCATTCATTCATTCATTCAGATGACTTATATAGCGCCCCTCTGTTCAGAGGCGCTCACAGCTCAACCCCGGCGATGAAGAACAGATTTCAGATGCTTGTAAAAGTTATACCAGTTCATCAGTTAAAAGAAAACTCATATATAAATATAAAAGAATGCTATTCCACGTAGTTGGCCCAACCACTGAAAAGACAATGTTGTGTCAAGAACATTCGAAACGAATCCATGTAGAAAACCTTTACCAATCAGCGATCAGACGATCTTGAAAGCCGCTCGAATGCGTCGCAAGCAAAACCATGGCAACGTTTTCCCTGCTTGGTGAAGAATTCCTACATGTAACTGGAAAACTGCAGGGAACGGATATATGTTGTGCGACAGTTTTAGTAGCTATTGCAATATGTTGGGTGCGATTTTTCGTTGGATGACAACATCATGGGTGTTCACAATGGCATAATATACGGTAAAAATGTCTACCATAGACAATTGAACAGGGCTAGTTGAAACTAGGGATTGGACCTCATCTTCTCTTCCGCATATCGAAGCCGAACATAATAGGAGTTCTAATAAAAAATCCATAATCAAACAAAACAAACAATGACTGTCGAATACTTATAAACAATTTTTCAAAGTTTGTACTTTACTTTAGATCTATCGTTGTAAATGCAATGGCAAAGAGATTAAGTTCCGCAGCGCAGCTGAAAGAACTCGATGAATTGATAAAGTGTTGCTTCTGTACGCAGACCTTTACTTCCCCAAGAACGCTGCCTTGCAGCCACACGTTTTGTCTGAAGTGTTTGAAATCCAATACAGCGGACAAAAAGGAAGGAGACAAGATTTCTTGTCCCATGTGTCGACGAGAATGGAAGATTCCTGTAGATGGCGTTGAAGGCTTTCAACGAAACATCTTTGTAGAAAATTTAATAGAGTTATCTCAAACGTCAGATTGGGCGTCGAAAGAAGCAAGATGTGATGTGTGTCGAGAAAACTTGAACAATCCTAATGATGCAATACCAGCTGCTGAGAAACATTGTATAGAATGCCACCAGAGCATGTGCATAGAATGCGCGTATCATCACAAAAGATATAAAATCACCAAACATCATGAAATCATTAATCTAGAAAGCTTGCATGAGTCCACATTGGCCACGATTACGTCTAAAGCATGTGATATGCATCCGAAGAAACCATTGGTTGTATACTGCCTAGACTGTTCCGTTCTAGTCTGCGAGGTGTGTTTTCAAGAAAAACATTCGGATCACAGATCTGAAGACGTCAAGCAAAGAGCGGATACAGTGAAGAAGCAATTGGAAGAAGCTGTGACCAACTTCCCACGTCTGTCGGGCGAAATGAATAATGTTTT
>OY744605.1:10057325-10424825 GCA_963556255.1 Allolobophora icterica | reverse complement strand
AGCACGGACCAAGGACAACAGAGAAAGGACCGAGGACAATAGAAAACTGACCAAGGACAATAGAAAACTGACCAAGGACAATCGATAACGAACCGAGGACAACCGAGAACGGTCCGAGGACAATCGAGAACGGACGAAGGACAACAGAGATCGGACCGAGGACAATCGAAAACTGACCAAGGGCAATCGATAACGAACCGAGGACAACCGAGAACGGTCCGAGGACAATCGAGAACGGACGAAGGACAATCGGGAACGGACCGAGGACAATCGAACACTGACCGAGGACAATAGAAAACTGACCGAGGACAATGGAGAACTGACCGAGGACAATCGAGAACGGACCGAGGACAGTGCAGAACGGACCGAGGACAATGGAGAGCGGACCGAGGACAATCGAGAACTGACCAAGGACAACAGGGAACGGACAGAGGACAACCGAGGAGAATCGAGAACGGACGAAGGACAACAGAGAACGGACCGACGACAATCGAAAACTGACCGAGGACAATAGAAAACTGGCCAAGGACAATCGAGAACGAACCGAGGACAATCGAGAACGGACCGAAGACAATGGAGAGCGGACCGAGGACTATCGAGAACTGACCAAGGACTTACCGGGAACGGACCGAGGACAACCGAGAACGGCCCGAGGACAATCGACCACGGACCAAGGACAACAGAGAAAAGACCGAGGACAATCGAGAACTGACCGAGGACAATCGATAAATGACCAAGGACAACAGAGAATGGAGGGAGGACAACCGAGAACGGACCGTGGACAATGGAGAACTGACCGAGGACAATCTAGAACTGAACGAAGGCAATCAAGAGCTGACCTAGGAGAATCGGGAACGGACCGAGGAAAATCGAGAACTGACCCAGGACAATGGAGAACGGACCGAGGACAATGGAGAACTGACCGAGGACGATCGACAACTGATCAAGGACAATCGAGAACTGACCAACGACAACGGAGAATGGACAGAGGACAACCGAGAACTGAGCGAAGACAATCGAGAACGGACCAAAAACAACAAGAAACGAACCGAGGACAATCGAGAACAGACCGAGGACAAAAGAGAACTGACCGAGGAAAATCGAGAACTGACCTAGGACAATCGAGAACTGACCGAGGGCAATCGAGAACGGACCTAGGACAATGGAGAACGGACCGAGGACAATCGAGAACGGACCGAGTACAATCGACAACTGACCAAGGACAACAGGGAACGGACAGAGGACAACCGAGAACGGCCCGAGGACAATGGAGAACGGATCGAGGACAATCGGGAACTCACCGAGAACAATCGAGAGCGGACCGAGGACAATCGAAAACTGATCGAGGACAATCGACAAGTGACCGAGTACAATGGAGAACTGACCGAGGACAATCGGCAACTGACCAAGGACAACAAGGAACGGACAGAGGACAACCGAGAACTGACAGCAGGACAATAGGGAACTGACCGAGGACAACGGAGAAGGGACCGTGGACAATGGAGAACGGACCGAGGACAATCAAGAACGGACCCAGGACAATCGATAACGGACCGAGGACAATCGAGAACTGACCGAGGACAATAGACAACTGACCGAGGACAATGGAGAACTGACCGAGGACAATCAAGAACGGTCCGAGGACAATGGTGAGCGGACCGAGGACAATCGAGAACTGACCAAGGACAACAGGGAACGGACAGAGGACAACCGAGGAGAATCGAGAACGGACGAAGGACAACAGAGAACGGACCGACGACAATCGAAAACTGACCGAGGACAATAGAAAACTGGCCAAGGACAATCGAGAACGAACCGAGGACAATCGAGAACGGACCGAAGACAATGGAGAGCGGACCGAGGACTATCGAGAACTGACCAAGGACTTACCGGGAACGGACCGAGGACAACCGAGAACGGCCCGAGGACAATCGACCACGGACCAAGGACAACAGAGAAAAGACCGAGGACAATCGAGAACTGACCGAGGACAATCGATAAATGACCATGGACAACAGAGAATGGAGGGAGGACAACCGAGAACGGACCGTGGACAATGGAGAACTGACCGAGGACAATCTAGAACTGAACGAAGGCAATCAAGAGCTGACCTAGGAGAATCGGGAACGGACCGAGGAAAATCGAGAACTGACCCAGGACAATGGAGAACGGACCGAGGACAATGGAGAACTGACCGAGGACGATCGACAACTGATCGAGGACAATCGAGAACTGACCAAGGACAACGGAGAATGGACAGAGGACAACCGAGAACTGAGCGAAGACAATCGAGAACGGACCAAAAACAACAAGAAACGAACCGAGGACAATCGAGAACAGACCGAGGACAAAAGAGAACTGACCGAGGAAAATCGAGAACTGACCTAGGACAATCGAGAACTGACCGAGGGCAATCGAGAACGGACCTAGGACAATGGAGAACGGACCGAGGACAATCGAGAACGGACCGAGTACAATCGACAACTGACCAAGGACAACAGGGAACGGACAGAGGACAACGGAGAAGGGACCGTGGACAATGGAGAACGGACCGAGGACAATCAAGAACGGACCCAGGACAATCGATAACGGACCGAGGACAATCGAGAACTGACCGAGGACAATAGACAACTGACCGAGGACAATGGAGAACTGACCGAGGACAATCAAGAACGGTCCGAGGACAATGGTGAGCGGACCGAGGACAATCGACAACTGACCAAGGACAACAGGGAACTGACCGAGGACAACCGAGAACGGACTGAGGACAACCGCGAACGGACCGAGGACAGTCAAGTACGGACCGAGGACAATGAAGAGCGGACCGAGGACAATCAAGAACTGACCAAGGACAACAGGGAACGGACAGAGGACAACCGAGAACGGTCCGAGGACAATCGAGAACGGACCAAGGACAACAGAGAACGGACCGAGGACAACCGAGAACGGCCCGAGGACAATGGAGAGCGGACCGAGGACAATCGAGCACTGATCAGGGACAACAGGGAACTGACCGAGGACAATCGAGAACGGCCCGAGGACAATCGAGCGCAGACCAAGGACAACAGAGAAAGGACCGAGGACAATCGAAAACTGACCGAGGACAATAGAAAACTGACCAAGGACAATCGAGAACGGACAGAGGACAATCGAGAACGGACCGAGGACAAACGCAAACTGACCGAGGACAATCGAGAACGACCGAGGACAATGGAGAGCGGACCGAGGACAATCGAGAACTGACCATGGACAACAGGGAACTGACCGAGGACAATCGAGAACGGACCGAGGACAGTCAAGAACGGACCGAGGACAATCGATAGTAAAAACTTACTCCCTTCGATTACTTCACTCCGGCTTTTCGCGAGCTACATTGGCTCCCCATACAAGCTCGCATTAATTTCAAAATCTGCCTCCTAATGTATCGGGTATTACAAACTCATCTCCCTCAAATGTTTCTTCACTAATCACACCATGTTCTTCTTTTCAATCCAGACGAGGACTACGATCATCCTCCCTAGGTGATTTTGCCGTCACTCGTTCATTCAGGAAATCTGGAAATCGAGCATTTGCGCTAGCTGCATGAAACAAACTGCCGGATTATATTCGTAAATCCTCAACACCATTGATTTTCAAAACTAACCTTAAAACTTATCTTTTTAAAATGTACTATGATTAGACTTTCTACTGTTACGCGCCTCTGAGTAGTTCTCTTGAAGAGGCGCTATAGAAATCAATGAATGAATAAAAGTATGAGTGAATGTTACGCGCTTTCGCCCAATTTCTTATCTTGTTTGGCGCGCTACAAATGCCAGATTATTATAATTTTTATTATTATTATTATTATTATTTTTTTTTTTGTCGCCCGAGGTACCAAGGATCCCTCAGGCTCTAAGAAACTATATAATATTATTATTACTATTATTATTATTATTATTATTATTATTATCATCATCATTATTATTATATTAATAGTATTAACCTTATTATAAATATTATTTTATTATTATTAGTCTGCATTTTTAAAATCTTTTTTCAATAAAATTAAAATGTCCATTCGATGTATTTGGAAAATCTATATAAATAAAGACAAGAATCTGTCTGTCTGTAACAGCGATCTTTGACTGCGATGCATTTCTACAGCTTTGGACCTTTTCACTCCAAACCTTCACTACGGTCTCGGAGTGGGCATTACACACCCAGTGTGAGGCTTCGCGTCCCCCGTTTTCACCACTTCCATGGTCTTCCGGGCCAAAACCTCTCCCAAACCCCCACTTTTTACAAATTCGAGTCGACCTATTTTCATTCGCCAGATGGCGCCGCCCGAGAAGATTCTGTGTGTTGTTTGACCGCGATGCATTTCTACAGCTTTGGAGCTTTTTACTCGAAACCTTCACTGAACTATTATTCATTTGTTGCGTTTTGTTTCCGTTCTCAGTATTTCCCCTAACCCGGGCAACGCCGGGTTCACCAGCTTATTCGCTACAGGGATTGAAACTTATAACCCCGGGCAACGCCGGGTAAACCAGCTAGTATGAAATAAATAAAACAGGGAGTGGCGCCAATTCCATAGTTCGTCTTGGGCGCAAAATTTCCTGGCTACGCCGCTGACAAACAGGGTAGATTTATGTTGAGCTAGCTTAAAAAGACAAATTGATGTGAAAAGTTGAGTTGTTGCGTTGAACTGAAAAGAACACTTCGAAAACGAATATTGTGAATGTTACTCAACAGCCACGCATTACCATAGTAAAGTAACTCACAGGTCGAAATGAGCAAATAAAATTCAGCTATAGCCATAGTAGTGATAGAATAGGCAAGAAGGCAAGACTATACACGTGTAAGAGATAGTCAATGTGAATGAATGAATTGAAAATTTCGTTATTAGGTATATTAGGATTTAATAAAGTAAATCTTTAATATGGGCCTAGATTCATAACAAAATACTGCATTATGTATTCCTCAAATTGAAGGGCACATCCTTAAGCATAGGCGGCAGAGAACACCAATGAGAATTTGCAGTCGACGTCCGGGAAACACAACTGAGGGCAATAAATTGATGTCGCTCTAACACGTTCATCATTGATTCGTGAAAAAAAACACCGCATTTCTTCAGAGTCCACCAAGGGAGACAGTCGAGAGAATTAAAAGAGAGTTTTAATTATGATATTCTCATACGGTTGATTGGTTTATACCAGGCAAAATCCATCGAGGTGGTTTCGGAAGGATTTGTTTTAATTTGGAAAAATGTAACATTGAGTTCGGGGTGATCAGAAACTTATAATAGAAAATCATGACTCGCAGCAAATTGGAGAGCATAATAGGTGCACGTGAGAGGGATCCGAGATAGAAAGTATACCACAAGGTTAAGAATGTTTAAAAAGCCTTCTTGCTGTTACTGTTGCAGTTGTTGTATCCTACTGTTTTTCCGTCTTACAATTTGAAATTTTATCTACTGCATTTCAGTCTACATACGATTACTTATTGCCATCAGAGGTTCGTGATGCACATCAACCACCGCTACAGCCAAGACAAATGCACGGCAACACAAATTCTGGATATTTGACAAGTTCTGGAGGTACTACATTGAGAAAGATTCTTCTTCCATCAAAGCAGCTTTTATCTTAGCTGGTTAAGGTTGAGTTGCTTGGCTGAACTGTACATTGGCTTTCAGAATGTCCCGTTTACTTTGGCCTACTACTTTTATTGAGTGTCCCGCTTTCTTACTACTTTTATTGGACGCCCATATTTTGCCTCACAGATGCGATACTTGGTTGCGAGATCTTTCAGCTGAGGTATTGGTAAATCAGTGGCTTCATCTATTGCTTTGCTTGGTCAACAGCGAACTGGCAACTTCACGGGAAACATCAGAGCTGAATCTTGTATCCAGCACAGAGAATATGATATAATTACACACTGTCATCGCTTGCAACATGTGACAGTTTAAAGGCCTACAGCGAGATATCCGATAATACTAAGCTCAGTAACTGTGAGTTATTGCTTGTATTAGGCAACACTACCTCGACTGAGATTCAACCGTCAGCCGTGGTACTACATGACAAACTCTGCCGAGGAAAATATACGGAAATTTGGCACGGTAGGTATAAGCATGTCTTAAAGTTACAACTGTAGCACATGGATATACCAACGTTGCTCACATCTTATTTCCAGTCAGAAACATGTTTCAGTATTAGTTAAATTGCCGCCGAATGGAGAAATGCGCTGTACCAAACTAACTGGACCTATACAGTGCGGGGTTGTAGTTATGAAGATTGTCACTCACATGATTGTCATATCACTAAAGGCTCTGACCGAATGGCATGACATATTAATGATAGTTACCCTAACTTACCCTAATCGGCCCCATTAAAACTGGTTTCCCATCATCAAAGAAGCCAGTTGGGTACAACGTTTATATCTTGGAAGCCAAGTCTACGTCTTGGATGCAGCTTTTAGTGACATCCTAGAACATTCATACCGAGGGAAAGCTTACAGCATAGAACCAGCTTCTTGTCATAATCCGAGTTTTTAGAAACTATTGGCTCATCAATCAAGAGTCAATTGGCGTGAAAACGCGAGACAATAGGATACCTCATTTTCATGGTCATCCAGCATCTCAACGTAACTGTTTTCAAGATACATTCACTAAATCGAATGACAACTCATAAAATATTTGTTAAAATAGGTCTAAGTATTGATGAACATTCCATTTAGGAAAGCTGAACCGCACTCTTGACGTACATGTCAAGACTTTCACTCCAGAGGCAACGAAAGAGCAATGGATCGTTACTTCCTGTGATTTCTTTCGTGAGGCGGGCATTCTTCAAAAGTTAAGCCATCCCAAAATAGTCAACTTGATTGGCGTCTCTACGCTCTCCGACCCATTCTACGTGATCACTGAGTTTACCTCACATGGCTTCCTTGACAAGTTCCTGAAAAAAGAAAAGGAAAATAGAAACGCGATCCAGTTGAAGGACGTTGTTCACATGGCAGCACAGGTTAAATGATCCTAAAGCTTTCTATAAACATTTATAACAAACCAATTAACAGCCAAATCAATGCAAAGATGCATAAATATAAATTCATCCACGAGAAACATAATTAAAAATTAATCCAGCATTCAGTAGCCTAGTTAATACAGAATTTCTTTGCGGTCACTTAAACTCTGGTATCATGTTTTCTCCAACTATAATCGGGCAACTGCCTGGACAGTATAATAGCAGTTCGAATTTGGCGGAGTACATTCGTGGGAGGCGTTCAAAGTAAACCCTGGCACCACAGGCATAGACTTGTACAAAATATTGGAGGAGGGGTATTTGGTTGGGGGTATTCTGCACTTGTGGCATTGGGCGCACAGACCATCTCAATTATTGAGGACAAGTGCCCCGGCAGCCCACCCCCAGAGTCTACGCCTATGCCTGGCACATTCATATCTATTTAGTTATCATTTATATCAGAAACCTAAAACTGTGCTCTCGTAGCAGTAGACTTACAGCTTGGTACATTAAACATATATATGCGCTATTTGTTTGTTTTTAAGATTTCTGACGCCATGCATTACCTGGATACAAGAAACTGTATTCATCGGTTCTTGGCCGCCAGATCGATCCTCGTCGGAGAAAACTATTCACTGAAACTTGCCAATTTTGAAATGGCTATTTTTCTTAAACCAGGAGTTCCAGGGAGGATGCAAACACACACCGATGTCTGTAAGTTTCTTATATATATATATATATATATATATATATATATATATATATATATATATATATATATATATATATATATATATATATATATATATATATATATATATATATATATATAGGCCTATATTATTACGTTATAAATGTAAGGCTACATTAATACCTTTATATAGTACGGAGAAATTGAGAAACGTTTGTCACCGACAACACCACAGAACAATCAAATTCTTGACTTCAGCAGCCGTCTCGAGACAATATCATTCAGAATACCAGCAAGTCTAACAAAGACTTAAACGCCTGTTTTTAAACTATTACAAGTTCCTCATAGGGAGATCGACAAAATTACATAGCACAAAGGTCAGCCTGTCTCTGACATCAAAAACCTACTTTAGTCTCCACTGAGCTACGCAGCGTAAAACTTATATATATATATATATATATATATATTTTAATTCGTTTGGGGTTTATTCATTATTCGAGACTTACAGATACCGGTTTCGGTTTTTGCATCATGCGGTGTTTATGTTCTTTATTTGACAACTTTCTCTTGAATAAGACATATTGCAAAAAGGAATTTAATTCGATCATCTTGCACCATCGCTACATAATTAATTTTGATTCGATTTTTCATTTTCTATCATTTGTTTTCCGACAAAGATGAACTGCTTGGAAGTCCGATGAAGACGCGAGCTCCGGAAGTGATCGAATCGCAAAGATGGTCAATTAAAAGCGACGTCTGGTCATTTGCCATCGTAATCTACGAAATACTGACATACGCTGCCAAACCATATCCAGGTATTTCTCTTTGCGGCCTTAGTTTTTTGTC
Source organism: Allolobophora icterica (assembly GCA_963556255.1). Lineage (NCBI taxonomy): Eukaryota > Metazoa > Annelida > Clitellata > Crassiclitellata > Lumbricidae > Allolobophora > Allolobophora icterica. Next base: position 10,416,296 of record OY744605.1, on the reverse strand, counting down.
CGCATAGGTATTGTTCATAAGTCCACTGATGCTTAAACGACATGTAGAAAGTATAGACTAAATCCATATTTCCAAATAAGTGAGTGGTTTAAGCTAGTAGCTACAACAGCTAAGGGGGCGTAACTATATATATCACATGTGAATGCGAATAACATGCATCAGCTATGCATCGAACTGTCAAAATGGCTGTTAAGTTGATACAAAATTAAAATTTTACTCGTAAAAATGCTGGTTTCATACGCCTAACTGTAGAATAGCGCGTTAGAAATTTGCATTTTACTATTACGACGTTACTATTCCGAAAAATTCAGTACAAAAATACCCCGTTTCATAGACAGAAGCAGATAGCTGAAAACACTGGCTGCTATTCACCGAAGTCTTTGATATAATATACAGAGATCACTGTATAGAATACACCCTCATAGGCGGCTGATAGAATTCTGCATGTATCTAGGGTTGCCACCTCCTAAGGATACAAATCCGGGAGATTCAAGAAATTTTTAACATTTGCAATTGCACCGATAGAACAGAATCTAAGTATAGTTTTAAAGCATTTTGTAAGCTCGTCACGATTGTATTCTTCTTCATCTGCTTCACATTTTTGGTGTGTTTCTCCGATGTGGCGTGCTGTAGGCCTACTACCGATCTGCGTCCCTCGTATTTTACTGATAATGTTTGCTGGCAAATTTTGCACTCTGCTTCCAACTCGTTTTTCTTAGCCAACCAATCCTTAAAATCGTCTTCTTTGAGCCACTCATCGTTGAATGAACAGTAATACTTCTTTTTCTTCTTTACTACACATTTTTCTGGATTAGACTCAGACTCAGAGTCAGAATTTGAATTCGCCATTGCGTACTTCACGCGTACACTGCACGCGCAGTCATAAACATAGATATCTCAATTGAAAAGTGTCCGCAGAAAGTTAGAAAAATACATAGATATATAAATTGAATTTGAAAAGTGTCCGCTGAAAGTTAAAAAATACAATTTCGATCAGACATTGAGACTCTGTCTCTCTGACTCGATGTCGAGCAGTGACGCATTGTGCAGTTGTAATAGGACTTTTCGGCATTCCGGGATATTTCAAAGTTTTCCAAATTAATTCCGGGAGACGGGAGATCATATCGAAATACGGGAGACTCCCGCCCAATCCGGGAGAGGTGGCAACCCTACATGTATCACGACGTGAAAAACTCTATGAAAACTATAAGAGAGTTTACGAGAGAAGTGGATATAAAGAACGGGCATGTGGTTCGTATGGAGAAGGATAGCAGAGCTAGCTAAAAGATAATTTCAATTCCCGAGGAGGAATGAAGAACAAAACGAAAAAATTGACCGGAGACCATCAGATAGGACTTGAGGTATACTTGGGGAAGTTATGCCAGAGGCCTGGCGATGGACAGCGATGAATGGAGAAACTGCTCTGCCCAAGGCGTCGACCTGCACGGAAAGGATGAAGTAAATAAGTATTTAATTGTATGCAATATGCTGCAATAGCAATCATAGTAAAAGTACAGTTTCCAATCCTTAATTACTTACATCTTTAATGAAGATGTAGGCCCTAAGTGTAAGAAATAGCAGGTTCGCGCGAAGTTTGTGCCTGGATTATTGGGTGTCAATCTTCGCTCTGTATATAATACGCTAAATGACATTTATATTAAAATCCAATGCCTTCTAAAAAGGATCATTTATGAGGAATACTATGCTTTCGAATTTGTTTGCAGAATTTTCAGAGATTGAAGTCATGAGTCGTATTCTTACTACACATGACTTCCTGTGCCCTGCCGGAGCCTACTTCAATTATCCGGATCCTAAATTGCGCAGCATCATGGAAAGCTGTTGGAAGAAGGATCCAAATGAAAGACCAGACTTCAAGTACCTCTTCGAAAGCTTCCGTGATTTTTTCAAACAGCAAGGTAATCTTTTATTGTAATGCATCATGGTAGTTTAATTTTTTTATTAAATACATTACAGTGAAATACAGCGGCATTGTTCTCTAAGAGTTCAGAAGTCCACACACGACCATACGACAGAAGAAGCCGTTGAGCAAATATGCGTGAAGGACTTGCTTCGTTCACAGTGACCGCAAGCCTGGAGGATCGAACCCGTACTCTGCGCGTTACAGACAGAATGCTCTACCCTGCGCTGCTACCGTGCCTCTGCTACAAAACAAATTCTTATTTCTTGAGTGACAGCGATAACAATTAATATTTATCTTAACATTATTGTCTTCTTTGCTCTAAGGATCTGAGGACGGTAGGCATCGGTGATTTGAGCTGTGTTAAAAAAGCGTTGCTTTGAAATTACAAGTTCTCACAATTCGAAATAATTACCTGCCGTCTGGTATTTTACGTAAGTTTTTGTGGCACTGATGAGCCAAAGAGACGTGACGAAACTAGGCCTACTTTCTTCACTTCATTATCTTGAAATTTCAAATTTATTTAACAGCCTTTGTCTCAATTTCAATCATCACAGATTTGATGGGTTACATGCGTCGTCCGAAAATAACCAAAGCGCTTAAGCTAAAAGGACCGGTTAGCGGAGTCACAACGTACAAAGAAGAGATATTCATCATTCGCAGCGAATCAACAACCGTCGGCGCCTTCAATTCTTCTACTTTCAAGCGAAGCAACCCAATTTTAACGGCCGAAAATAAGAAGAAGTTTCCAATTCTGCGCAAAAGAAATAAAACTCAAAATTCCAATGGTCTTCAAGACATTACTTCGTGCAAGACTAGAGGCTTCATCTATGTAAGCAGTTGGCAAGATTGCCTCATTCATCGAATTAGCCCTGCTTCAAGGTCAGTAACCGGGTCTTGGGAGGTGAAGAATGGAGATCCAACAACCCTTGCAGTAACACAGAGTGGCAATCTCTTGGTTAGCTGTGCCAGTGAAGGAAAAGTCTTGGAGTATGCGTTTGATGGAAAGTTGGTACACGAGATCACCTTTCCATGTGATGGTGAAGGTCCGCTACATACGGTGCACTTCGCGAATGAGCAATTTGTTTTGTGCCACGGAAGAAGAGAAGCTGCAAGGGTGAGCGAAGGAGTGACCATTATCGACAAATACGGGAATGTTATTCCAGACGCTAAGCCTTTGACTGTGGCGCAGCCCTGCCATCTTGCCATTGACTCCAGCAATAAAATTCTAATCGCCGCAAGAGGTCGCAACAAACTCATCCTTTGGGATCCGGTAAAGGGCTCGCAACGCGTTCTCATCAGTTTGGATCAGGAAATGAAAGTTCCGACTAGAATTCACCTGAACGAATCCACCGGTCAACTACTAATGCTTTTCCGAAATAACACATTAATGATATACCAGGTTAAATCTACTGAATGGAAAGCCACAACTGATGACTCTGACGATTACTGTTCTTATACTCCGCTCCGTCCAAGTGCAAAGCCAGCACCACCGCCAGTATTTGTTACAGACAGGGTTCCTCCACCAAGAGATGACCGCTACGATTTATACGAGGAACTTCCATTCGACTAGAACTAAAGCATCATAAGTTTTCGATGCCACCACGCACATTCTTTTGAGATTTAAAATGCTTTGTTCAGCATTGGAGCACCTTCAGTGCATATGAATATCGTGAACTGGATTACTAACTAGGTGAAGACATTCCTAAGTGAAGGAATTCCAATTAGCCTATACTAGTGACAAATGCATTTTTAAAGAGTCTTTACTTCCCGCGAATAGTGAACTTATCTTAATTAGTGTTCGGTGTTGCATAATATATCACATGTTTCTAATTTATTGTTTTTAGATGTCTTAACATAACTTAGATCATTTTCACTTGGCCTAGCCAACAACATTTAGATTTAGATTCTAACTGGAGCAGCTACAGCATATCCTTTCGTATACGTTTTCAACTTGTGCTGCTGTTTGGAACATGATTTGCTCTCAAGTTAAATCCAAAACAGTGCGACGTAAATAAAGCTACAATGTACAGTACAGATATGTTGAAGACCAATCCAACAGAGATTCTTCCATGCTCGAAAAATTGCATGGGAGGAGACAAGAAGCTACGTATTACCCACGGCCAACAAAGTGTGGCGAACAACAAACTGGTTGAGTTCAGACTAAAAAATAGTTGTCAACCTTTTCTTGTGGCCCTTGCGTAATGAGATTATGACATTTATGGAGACTAAATGGCTGTTTGGGGACCATCTTCACGATGCTCACTGGAGCATCTATTCATTCTTGCTTTATTAGGCGAATAGGCAATTTAGTTAAATGACAGTTAAAATCGATAGGGTTTCGTTAGTGTGCTTGTACAGTGAACGTTGACATTTCTCATCTACATCTGACTCGCTAGGCGTTCCAGGCATATCTCGTGTGAGAACGTAGACTCCTCTCCAGTGTCGACTCCCATTGGCTAAAGCGACCTGTAGTCTGAGGTTTGCAAGTGGCGGTATTAGCCTCATAAACTTGTTCAACAATGAACTCTTCTATTGTTTCACTCACAACAGCAGCGTGACAATATTGAATCTCGAACGCTGATAAAATAATATGCACTGGTGTTCGAGCAACCATGTTGTTGTGGTAAGTTATACGATAGTGTTTCAGAATCACATTGATGGTCTTTGACAACGATTACTAAACTTCTTTTCTGTTTGCCATCAGTCTGGTTACATTCGTATCTGCTCCTTCCATTTGCGCTTCGATGAGTCTGTACCTGCATGGAGACAACCGAGAGGGTCTAGACTCTAGAACAACGATCCCTGTAACGACTTGGGTTTTCGGTGGTCGTAAGGTCTCCCGGATCGGTCTGATGTTGAGCCCCAGAAACAAAACACTTTTTTCAAAGATTTGAGAGGCCAGGAATCGAAACCGTCGAAACTAAATAGTATTTAAAATTAGAAAACCGTGTTTTGTTGTACATTGCATCTAAGCGAACTCACATAATCTTATTTGTAATTATTTTTGAATTTTAACGACTGCATTATATGTGACCGGCTGGAAGAAAAAGTAACACATGTGTGGTATTGACATTTTACCATTTCTATGTTCATGTTTAAAAACAACATCAAACAGTGAAAATTTCATGCAGATATCTTGCACCATTCCACAGATATGCCCTTTTGAGGAAAAATAATGAAATGTGTAAATTTCGAGAAATTTACCGTAAAATTTATCATGCTTCAATACGCAACATTTAATTATTTAATTTTTTTTTAAACAAATTAGTACAAATATCAAATCTGATATCATGATTTGGAAGTACAGGCTGAAAAAATAATAATTTTTACCATAAAAAATCATTGTCCATGTTTTTCTCCCAGCCGGTCACATAATTATTATGTCACTGAGTGTAGCGTTAAGCTATTTAATTTATTGACCATGCATTTGACGTCTAAGACCAGAAATTTGATAAACATACTTATTCTGTTTGGCAACTTTTGAGTACGATATTATTGTATGCTTCTACCAGTCGTGAATGCACGACGCTAGAGAATTTAATAAAAGAATAATCACTGCGGGCTGTTCTTGGGCAATACTTCAGTAACACGCATGAGAGTAACTTTATATGGTCTTTCAGTTGGATTAGAAACAAAATAAATAATATTTCTGAGAGTGTTGAAAGGTACTTCTCATTTCGTGTTTAGCTGGTTTATTATCTGAGGGCAATTGTAGGCCCTACTTCAACCCATACGAGCTCAAAAACTATGTTGTCGTATTCAAATAATGGATTTCATATGTGCAGATGATTTCAGATTAGGGACTAATCCCAGCCTAAAGGCAAAGAAGAAGAAGATCATTGCAGATTATAACTACACTCAAGTTCGATTTACGACCTTTTCATCAGTTATATTGGTGGACCAAAAACTTATTTGAGGTTCATCGCAAATGTTTCTCTACATTTAAAATACGGGACAGCCTTTTCTTTACTAATCTAATGGCTTCCGTGGCGCCAATTACAAAAGACAAAAAATAAGAGTAAAGAAAAGCAGGAAGTAAGATAGTTAGAGAAAAGAAATCAAAATATAAACTCGACTAAAATTGTGTCCTACTAAGCTGCACTACTGTAGGAGTTAGCCTACTGTTGGCTGTTTCTAAACTTCATGACAGAGAATGGAGTGCTTGTTTTAAGTTGCGACGTAGAAGTTGTTTCTGAAAATGTAAAATGTTTCCTCATATAACTTTGACGTTGTCGGAATGTTCTACCTGAGATAGCATTGGCACTATAGCTTCGCAGTCAGACTCAGAGAGCTTACGACAGTGAACGGGAACGTTTGCTATAATCAGTTTTAAGCGATGAAGTAGCGCCATAAATATGACTTTTGTGACACAAAGAGATTTTCTTGTTGTGCTTCGGTATTTCTGAAAAGTTTAAACTTTTAACGACGTATAGCCGCCACATATGGCGGAATGTTGATCATAACCCACGCCGTACGACAGGACTTTGAGGATGATATCGGGGCTGTAGTTGAGTGTAGCCTATACGCGGGTACACAGCGTGTACTCACCTCTAGAGACCGTATACTCACCTCAAAAAATACTTGTACTCACCTTCTAAATTGCTTCGGAAAACCAACCAATTGCGTATACTCACCTCCAATTTCTTTCGGAAAACTACCGGTAGCGTGTACTCACCTCTAATTTTACCACTACTACAGCCCTGGATGATATTGTCCTGCCTGGCAGTAGGTGTAGCGTCGTGAAAGTACTAACTCAAGGACGAAGAAGCGAAGATGGGACTCGAATATGTATCCGGAAAAGAGCAAGATCGCCAAGATGGAAAAATCAAATCAAATGGACAATATTCATTATTAATAACAAATTAATTACAAAGAGGTTGAGGTGATAAGTTGCTTTATATCGGCGAACAGTAGTAACAACAGGGAGGTGAAGCGCCTCCAGTTACTAACGGCCGAATTCGCTCCAAAGACCCGACCTGCTCCTCCACCGAGCCGAAAATTTACCGGCTGCAGATGGCTTACACGCACCGTATACAACCCAGAATTGGCCTCACAGATAAGGATGGTCCTTTCTTCCTATGCAGGCAAGAAGGCCAAGATGACATACGAACAAAACACCATGAAGCCGTAAAATATCCGGTAAGCAAAACACCACAATGGTTAAACCCAGTGTTAGAAATTACTGTGCAATTCTGCACTGAGACAAAGTATTCCGCCGAAATGACACATATCTTGAGGCGGAATAACAATCGACATGGCCGGCGACATGTGCGAAACTCCAAGCACCGAACATTTACCACAGATATATTATATCCATGGCGCAACAATAAATTAAACAGTGGTAGAAGTTCGCAAGAGAATAGTTTCTCAATGATTTACGCTAACGGAAAACGAAGACGCCAAAACCTTTTGTTACACCCCGTCACATATGTCACCAAAAATATCTGGAATATGTGTGTGGTTTGCTTATCGCGAATGGTTGTCAGCCGGCTTATCATTTACTACTTGTCAACGCTTGACTAGTCCTATAAAAGCCACTTTTGCAACGCCAAAGTGTCTTTCAGAGGACTAGTCAAGCGAAGACAAGTTAGTCAAGTTAACTATACCCCAGTGTTCAATCAATGCAGGGTGAACCTGGATGAGCCTTCAACCTTCGTTTTCGAATCGACGCGCACACTTACACGTTCGCAACATCACAAGATGGTAGGCGGAATTCTTACAATTTAGATTGCACATTTTATATAAATTTTCACATAATTATATGTGCGACACACAGGTAACGTGCTTAGTCAATGATTATGCAGTTGCAGGTTCGAATACGTCTAACGACTCTGGTAAAATTGTTTGTCCGTACGTTCCTATGTTACCAAGCAGTAGAATTTGATATCGGCCATAAGTCCTGCGATACGCTGGCTCCGTGTCTAGCTGTCCGTGATCTTGGTATTCATTCATTACTGGGAAATAGGCGCCTACTCTCAGTCCCACTCTCGGACACAGGACAGTTAGATAGTCCCATCTGTATGTGAAAGTCAGATTGGACTCAGTTCGGGCGAACTACTTGTAGGCCTACCGATGATTATTAAATAACATTGGGTTAATCACCTGACTAACTTCGAGCTAGCGATTCAATCTCTATAATTTTCAGTTTGCTGGAAAAAGTTACGCTTAGGCCTATCTTTCTCGACACTTTCGACACTGTAGTGTTCGCCTACACGTAAAAACGCTTTAAAGACTCGAAGTTAGCTGCAGCCATCACCAACCCGTGGTCAGACGCTTTTAAAAGCTGCTCGGATGCATCGCAAGCAAAATATTGGCACTTTTCCCATGTATCACTGAAGAATTCTTAATTAGAAATCTGCAGTAAAGGGAGATATATTGTGTGGCGGTTTTATTAGCTATGGACTTATGCTCCGTGCGATATGCGTTGAAATCAATAGGCAACAACCTGCAAGTGTTTAATAGCGTAACGTATCGTGAAAATGTTGACCATGGGTAGGGATGGTTGGAGCTAGGTAGTGCACCGTTTCTTTTAGTCCTACAAATCGAACCTCAGCATTTATGAGGTTCTAACGAAATAAAACAAAATAAGAATTTCGTAAACTTTATACAATATATTAAAACTTTGTGTATTCGTATAGGTCTTCTAATTATAAATGCAATGGCGTATACAAAACTCAAAAGAACGCGTTTCAGAGCGCAGCTGAAAAAATTCGATGAAATGACAGAGTGCTGCATCTGTAGTACGCAGACAGTTAAGTCCCCAAGAACGCTGCCTTGTAGTCACACGTTTTGTCTGCAGTGTTTGACATCTTATGTAGCGGACAAAAAGGAAGGAGGCAAGATTTCTTGTCCCATATGTCGACGGGAATGGAAAATCCCTGTAGATGGTGTTAAAGACTTACAGCAAAATATCCTTGTGGAAAAATTAATAGAGCTAGTTCAAACGCCAGATTGGGCGTCGAAACAGGCAAGCTGTGATGTGTGTCGAGAAAACTTGGACAATCCTAATGATGCAATACCAGCTGCCGAAAAACACTGCATAGAATGCCACCAGAGCATGTGTAAAGAATGCGCGTATCACCACAAAAGAAATAAGATCACCAAACATCATGAAATCATTAATCTAGAAAGATTGCATGAGTCCACATTGGCCACGATTACGTCTAAAGCATGTGATATGCATCCGAAAAAACCATTGGTTGTATACTGCCTAGACTGTTCCGTACCAGTCTGCGAGGTGTGTTTTCAAGAAAACCATTCAGATCACAAATCTGAAGATGTCAAGCAAAGAGCAGATACAGTCAAGAAGCAATTGGAAGGAGCTGTGGCTAATGTCATACTTCTATCAGACGAGATGAGTGTTGTTTTAAACCAAGAACTGCCAAAGTCGTTACTTCATAGCATCGCTAAAACGGAATCCGAAATTCATAAGCGAAGCGCTGAATTAAAAGGACTGGTAGATCAGCATGAAAAGCGATTGCTTGAATACCTCAACATTGTGAAAGAAAGAAGACAGAAAACATTTTCAGCGGAGAAAACAGAAGCTGAAATTTGCCTAAGTGAGATGGAAAACTTTTTGATAATGGCGCGAGAGTTACAAGAACTAGATTCAATCTCTGACTTAAGTTCAACCGGAACAATGCTGGTATCAAGAGCACAAGACTTGCAGGCAAAGTACGATAAAATGTACAAGAAGTTTAAAACCCAGGAAAACTTGCCATTCACAGAACTCGTGGCAGCTAATATTGATGACCTTCTCTCGTATAGTTCCGGCAATCTAATTGGAAAAATAAAAGGTAAGTCTCAAACTTTCACTTGGAGTTTTGTCGGTTGCTGAGCTAAAATCTTTCAAAACTAATTTTTTACAGAATCAATTTTAGAATAACAGCAAGTACTTGCAATTAGCGGAACCCAATCTGGCAGATACAGTCAAATTGGATTATACTACTCTAATATTTTCAAATCGGCTGAATAACTGATCGATTAGTTGGTTGATCTTTGAGGACGGGCAACCCATTTATTTAATCAGTAGGGGATTATGTTTTATTTCTTTTTTTATTTACGAACCAACGTTGGCTGTAGTAGGCATAATAATTGAGCACAATAAAATTATTTATGGTTAAAAACCGCATATTTGATACTAAAAAATCAATGTTGCTGGTGATGATTGCGGTTATGAAATTTATGCAAGCTTAATTCGAGATAGCTCTGATGGAATGCAATGCACTGTCTTTTGGTTGGTTATTTCATTGTTAGGCATAAGGCAAGTAAAACCATTCTGCATGATGTTTGTTTCATTCTTAGTCAACGTCGAGGAGGAAGATTTGAGGAATGACGGTGACCCCTGTATTTATCCCACACAATACGGTGAAGATGATTACCCCTATGCCGACTGTGTGTATATTCCTGAACCTGAGCATTCGCCGTACCTTAAGGTAGGAATGTTTTATTTGATCTATTCGATTAATATCCTGGATTTGAAAAACAAAGGATGCTGTTTCGAGCGGATTCCATGTAGGGTACTAGGCAAGATGCTTGCTCAGACATGCCTCTTTCATACAACTGCATCATAGGGACCGGCGCGAGCTTGGAAGTAAACGCAAGTCCAAGGATGCGCTGGCCTCGTGTCCAAAAACGTCGGATTCTTCCGTTGCCTGCGCAAAGATCTATGTTAAGGAATTGAGCGTCTCCAAGAAATCCCACTGTACAGTAGACATGAGACCTATACTTTCTTTAATTTAAACTGTTGAAAGCGCTAGCCACTAGGCTGCTGGCGCTTTCAACCGTTATTATTATTGATTGACCGATCGAGTGACTAATTAATTCACTCACTGATTTAATGCACGACTGTGTGGTCAATTGTATTTGTGCTCCATCGGTTCATGTCTTGTGAATCAGACGCCGCAGCGATAGAAGTGGCCATTTACAATTACAAAGGGCAATGATATGACACTTGTAGATGTCTGCAAAATTACATGGGGTAATTTATTCGTAAAAGAACAACAAAAGCAAACCTTAATCAATAACTAGTTTAACATAGAAGACATAAAAGTTAACCACAAAATATACTCAGGGCTTAACAAAATTGGACGCACACCCCTCCCGTCTCCTCCTGTCCACACCCTTCCCTTGTCTGCCACTCGTAGTCATACACTGAAAAAACTTAGAGTGACTATGACTCATACAGTATAACACATGCATATGATATCATATGATAGTATTTATATATAGGCCTACTGCATACGGTAAACCAAAATTAGACAGTGAAATTGTCACAAATATCGACGCGATGAATAATCCTTGTATGGATTTGATATGGTGGGTGGACGCACGTGCGTCCAGTGCGTCACGCTGGCGGCGCCCCTGAATATACTGCATTAGGCTTCAAAAGCGATAAGAAAATATACTTTAAGCTTCACTCTAATGGGAACTGGCGTTTCATTGTTCAAGATTTCAACAGATGATAATACACCGTTTCAATCATCCTTCTACATAGCGATTAAAAATCCTCACTGACAGATATAATTCTGCATATCAGTCGATTTATTAACATCATTATTCACAGTTTTAAATGTGGTCCATAAGAGAACATGTTAAGAGGACTTCCAAGGTCGTACCACTGGACCTGTCAGCTGCTTCATAACAATTCAGTGTTGTAGGGCAAATGAATTCAAGAGCAAATTGTCTCAATTAGTATATCAATACTATGTTGTGATGTATCGTGCGATCCGCTTCGATTCAAATGTGTTTATCATTAAATGTTTTAGCAACCTCCGCATTAATTTTTCTTCAGCGTCCGTATAGATACAGGTAGAGAGTCGACAAACTTCTAAGAGAATTCTAATTCTAATAATGGAATCGATCAGTATCTTTCCTATTCATCAAAGAATTCGTTTCAAATTAGGGCTCATAGTTTATAAAACTGTAATCTCTGGCCAGTCATAGTACTTGAAGTCAGTTCTTATTCTTCAGACTTATCATTATTCAACGAGGTCATCTGATTATCTTTGCATATAGGCCTATGTAGGGCTGTGAAAAGGCATGAGTGCTTTCAGGTGTATAGGCATAAGTATGTATATGTGCATATGGGCTACTCTAGCATGAAAGTATGTATGTAGGTGACTGCTTATGAATAAGCTGAGGTCTTCTCTAAAAATTTATTCCACTGAATTATTATAAATGTTCACAGGATTGATCACAGGTTATGTTATCTTGGCGTTAGTTAAGTATTTGTTAAGAACAATGAAAACATTGTATAATGATAATTATACTTACAGGCTCTAATTAAGTACTGAGTTAAGAATGATGGATGATTGACTGGTTTTCACTTACTGTGCTACTACCCAGGTGGCCCTGGTAGCGGGGTCATTTGACCCCTTTTGGGCCTCCTGTGTAGCCAGACTTTGGAATATAATAATGCGTGTTTCTGCTGTATCTGTATAAGTTTGGTTACCAAATAAACAAGTGTCAAGTGTCAAGTGTCATGTCTTGTCATAATACTTAAATCATGAATTGTTCTTGGTGAACGAGCTTTCTGGAACTCTCTTCCTGTGTCTGTTCGCTCTGTTAAATCATTTCGTTCTCAACTTAAGACTTACCTCTTTCAAATTGCTTATCCACCCTAGGCTGCCTCAGAACTCTGTCTTGCGGACTGATATTCTGGACTTTGACCTGAATACGGCTTGGTATTGGTGCGCCATAGGTTGATGCCTTTCGCATTAGACACCTATGCAATAGAAGTAACTGATTACAATTAAAACTCCATGCAATACCAGTGCAGACGTTTTGGTCAGAGTCACTCTCACGTCAAAATCTTAAGTAGGCCTACAGATACTGAGACGGTGGCTGAATGGCTTTGTTTTAGGCTTATAGTCGGAGAATGTAGAATGAGAAACTGCAAGAGGATAGGGTTGATGAGAAAATACTAGGACTTCTGTTAAACCAGGCTGCTGGGAAGATGAGGAATAGTAGGCCTAAGATTTAACATGTGCAGGCGCTTGTGCTTGCGTTGTGTTATAATAGACAATACTCTTTTTAAAATACGCTCTTATAGCATGGTTGACATATGAAGGTCTCATATTTTACTCGACTTAAAGATGTTACGATACGAATGAAAAAAATATATTAGGAGTAAGTAGAGCAGAAATCGGCATAATGAGGTCTTGCATCAAATGGGGGGGGGGGGGTCACGAGAGGTGTCTTTAAGATTGATAGCACTAGTTATATTCGTTGGACCCCACAATCAAAGAAAAAATCCTCGGTATTTAAAAAAAATAAAAACTTTGTTGTTGTCATTGTCTTTGTTCTTGTCATTGTCTTTGTTGCTTTTGGTATTGTCTTTGTTGTTGTGTTGTTATTGTCTTTGTTGTTGTTATTGCTAGCCTCATTTTATTCCGCTGTAGAATTGAAATGCTATCTACTACATTTTAGCTGATAGGCAGGGAAAACAAAACAGCAGAACCACATAAGAGACCACGACCACCACCGAAATTTAGTCAGATGACCGCATGCTCTGGATCTGTGAGAATTTCCAAAGGTACTTTATCTAGAAAGATTCCGTTTCCTTCATTACAGTTTTCTATCTTGGCTGAATAATAATGATAACGATGACGATGACGACGACGACGACGACGACGACGACGACGACGACAATTGAATAAAAATAAAAATAAAATAAAAAAATAAAAAAATAAAAATAAAAATAAAAATAAAAATAATAATAATAATAATAATAATAATAAAAATAAAAATAAAAATAAAAATAAAAATAAAAATAAAAATAAAAATAAAAATAAAAATATTAATCTTTGTTTATTAATTCAAACTGACAAATACGCAGAAAAGTTACACGATGTAGTAGTAACAGACGATAACAAGTTTAACATGAGTCGAATTCAACTGTATGGCAGCCATGAAAGGCGCCCATCTGTCCTACTGCTATTGCTAATAACCTTCCATCAGATCTGCGTGTTCTTTTAACTAGGGAATCTGCATAATATTATACCTTTTGCAAGCATCTGAAAACTGTTTTAACGCCTCTGACTAGCTATCTGAAGGGGCGCTATATAAATCATCCTTCCAAAATTCAGAGGTGTGCAAAAGGCCATACGACAGCACGTTGATTGCAATGAGTTACTGTTCTATTTTTTTAAATAGCAGGGTTTTTTATTTGCTTTCATCCAATAAAATGATGATACATGGCGGCAATAGATCCACTAACACAAAACCTCAATAGATCAACCTGAAAAAGTCTATAAAACTGAGCGTTGGTCACAGCAGATTCTCCATAGCGACTGACGTTTCTTTGATCACTGCTGTCTGTGATAAAGCAACAATTTAACGATGGCAGGCAACAGTGAATTGAACTGCATTTAAAATTGTGCTTTAAATTGCAAGGCCACTCAGTATCTACTGCCTAGCACTTTTGATCAGCTTTGCTCATCATCAAGAGGCGCCACTTATCAATGTTTTGGTATGGCGCTATTTAACTGCTCGACAGCATTATCTTGAAATTTTAATTGTGCTTAAGATTTTTTATCTATATTTCAATCGTCACAGATTGCATGGGTTATATGCATCGCCCGAAAACATTCAAAGCACTTCAGTTACAAGGATCGCAGTTAAAAAGATCGATTTGTGGAATCACAATGTACCAAGACGAGATATTCATAATTCGAAGCGCATCGACAACAATAGACACCATCAGTTCCACTAGTTTCACGCAAGGCAACCCAATTTTAATTCCCGGAAACAAGGAGTTTCAGATTCTGCGAAAGAGAAAGCAAGCTCAAAATTATTGTGGTCTTCAAGACATCACTTCGTGCAAGACTAAAGGCTTCATCTACGTGAGCAGTTGGCAGGATTGCCTGATTCTTCGAATTGACATCAGGACAAGGTCAGTCTCCGGGTCTTGGGAGGTCAAGAACGGAGATCCAACAACCCTTTCAGTAACACAGAATGGCAATCTGTTGGTTAGCTGTGCAAGCGAAGGAAAAGTCTTGGAGTACACGTTTGACGGAAACCTGGTCCATGATATTAGCTTCAATTGTGATGGCAAGGGTCCGCTGCACACGGTGCACTTCAAAAGCGAGCGATTTGTTGTGTGTCACGGAAGAAGAGAAGCTGTGAGGGAGAACGAAGGAGTGACCATCATCGACAAATACGGGAACGTTATTCCAGAGATGCAACCTTTGGCTTTGCCTCAGCCCCGCCACCTTGCCGTCGACTCCAACAGTAACGTACTCATCGCCGCCAGAGGTTGCAACAAAGTCACCCTCTGGGAACCGGTACAGGGCTCGCAACGCGTTCTCATCACCTTGGATCAAGAAATGTATGATCCGATTAGAATTCATCTTAACGAATCAACTGGACAACTACTAGTGCTTTTCCGGAATAATACATTAATTATGTATCAAGTCAAGTCAACCGAATAGAAAGCCTCAGCTGATGTTTATAAAGATTACTCTTTGTATCCCCCAATCCCCTAACGTCCAGGTCAGCACCACCATTTTCCCAGACAGGGTTGCAGCAGCAGATCCAGACAAATGACTGCTCGAACGCCCAAACGACGACTTCAATTGAAGCATCACAACTTTTCTATTCAACCATGCGCATTCTTTGAAATATTTCACTGACTTTCTTAGAATTGTATAGCACTAGGAGTAGGCCTACATATGAACAACGTGAATTCAGTGACTACGTTATAACCAAATAAGCCTACTGATATGTCGATATCCTGTAAGAGTCTGTATTCTGTAAATTATTTGTAAAGAGTATTTACGGATCGTTGATTGTTGATACATACTTCGAGCAATTAGTCATTAGATTTGCATTGATAGAACATCACGTATAATGAATTGAACATTACTTCGTTAATCACCCAAAACCGCATATTATTGAGTTCCTACTTAGGAGAGAAACGTATATAAGGCATTCCTACTCATCTTAATTAGTCTTAAGTTTTGCATAATATATCAAATATTTCTGAGTTTTTGTTGTTATTTGTCTCAACATTGCTAAGTTCATTTACTCATGGACGCGCAAACGATATTTTGATATAAAATCCAAACGGAGCAGCAATTACAGTTACCATCTTAATCATTGGTTTAGACCAGGGGTTCCCAACCTTTTCTATGCCTCGCACCCCTTGGAAATATTTGAATAGCGCTCGCACCCCCTACAAAAGTCATATCACATTTGAAGACGACTAAGTCACATTTCTATTTTTTTAAACAGACTGAACCACATACACTCATACAGTACTGTGGGTGAACAAACTGAACTAAAAATGAGCCTTTAACTCAGTGCATAAAATGCACATATAAATTCATAACGCTACAAAAGAATGTAGTAGGATTTTTGCAAGTCATCATTTCCTGTTGTGCAAGTGAAACCAAAGCCCACTTATACATCATTTCATTTCCTTCTTTTTGACATGATGAAAAATGAAGGGTTAATCTGCGAACCAGTAAGAGGAAATATGAGCTAATGTACCTGTTCATAAAGCCCGTTTTGACAAATTTTTCCTGCGCATTGCTTCTTTAAAAATATAATGTCAATATGACATTGCACTCAAAGCAAAAATAATGACCTACAAATGCCGGCACACTGCAAGACACCGGTTGCACTAAGATACAAATACTGCTCAGTAAGTATACACACACAATTATTACATTTATTAATATCAAGTCCTGTTGTAATAAAAAAATGTGACCTCACCTTCAATGCAAACAATTTTTGTACTGAGTTAATTTCGTGACATTTGCATAAACATGACGAATTTTCTATCAGCCGATAAAAAAGTTTACCTGTATACTCTTTCTCGCACCCCCTGAAATGCCTTGGGCACCCCTGGTTGGGAATCCCTGGTTTAGACTGTAAGCTCGGATGTTAGGACCATGTTTTGATCATTCTCAAGGTCAATCCAGACAAGATACTATGTAAAAAAAGCTGCAATGTACTCGTAATCGTAATCTCCAAACTTCTAAAGCGCCACTCCAAAGCGCTACATAAAAATAGAGGGGGTTTTCCAGAGAGTAGTCCAAAAGAGTCCCGAGTCCGGTTTCCAGAGGGCCAGATCAACAGAGCAGCTGTTAAGGCTGGTGTCGTTTAGGGCGAGAATTGGAAGGCGGAGGCTCAGATGAGTCAGGGAAGGACCATGGGCGTCCGGAGGGGACAAGGGGCATTTGCCCCCCTGGACTTTGAAAATATTTTACAAAAATAAAATCTTCTGATTATTATGATTATTCCAACAGTCCCAAC
The DNA here is from genome assembly GCA_963556255.1 of Allolobophora icterica. NCBI lineage: Eukaryota > Metazoa > Annelida > Clitellata > Crassiclitellata > Lumbricidae > Allolobophora > Allolobophora icterica. The sequence continues at coordinate 10,399,114 of OY744605.1, read as the reverse complement.
ACGATTTTCATGCTAAAAACACTAATTATTTAAGTAAGCAGCTATTATCTGAAAAAAACGTAATTTTTCCCACCCCCTGCCAAAAAACTTTGCCCCCTAGAAAATTTAACCTTCCCAGAAATGTTTGCTCCCCCTATGAAAATTCCTGCGGACGCCCATGGGTAGGAGTACTTGAAAAGGTGAGACTTCAGTTTTGAGTGGTAAGCCCGAGGGTGATAGAGGAACATAGGAGGAGGAGGAGGAGGAGGAGGAGGAAGAGGAGGAGGAGAAGGAGGAGGAGGAGGAGGAGGAGAAGGAGGAGGAGGAGGAGGAGGAGGAGGAGGAGGAGGAGGAGGAGGAGGAGGAGGAGGGACAGGTTGCAATAATGATAGAGGAACCGAAAATCTGCGTAATCCAGGGAGGGAGATCCTTCCAGAGGCTTGGTGCTGTATTGTATATAGATCGATTGGAGAACCTGAGATGAGTAGTGACTGGGGATCGAGAAAGACTGAGATAGCGAGTAGAAGGCTGAGTGAACCTTATGGAGGCTACGGGATTCGATCTTGGTACCTTCTGCACTTCACGCCAGAGTGTTATCCATTACTCTAGGGGCCCCACGTAAATGGGCCACACGCAGTTACTTGCGATGAATCAATGGATTACTCACTACACTAACTGCGTGCTAATAATAGCCGCGGTAATTTACGTGGCCAGCACGTCCTAATTATTGGTGGGTAACGAAGACAAAAGGCTCCATTGACCCTTAATATCGATCCAAGCCATGTTCCATCGCAATTCATTTATCATGTCCACAATCACTTGGTTGTATCTTATCGCGCACTTGGTGTGCATTAGCTGATTAGCCCAGTTCAGTCTAGTTTGCAAAGACATCTTCCTGTTCGGTCCACTGACTCACTTTCTCAAGATCGTCGCTCCCGGATGTTCACTAATCGGCTGAACCTTGACTCCTCTAAAACCCAACTCATTTGGTTCGGTACAAAGCAGCAAGTATCTAAACTCGATTTCTCACTTCTCTCAGCTCAATTTCCGACCTCGATTGAAACCCGGGTTTCAACAATGACATTAAATTTTTATTACTATTTTATTATATGAAAATGTGGCGTAACTCGAATCAATGTTTTACTATACAATACAAATGTAGCCTATTTCGGATGCATATCATTATCATTAATTTACATGTACTACAAACGCAGCCAAATTCGAAAGATTAACAACAACGGAGGCCTACAGGTGAAACATTTATGCTTGGGCTTAATACATACTTCGAGCACCACATAAGCCACAACAGGTAACACCCTAGACGAAGACAGCTTCCGCTTTTGAGACTGGACGGAGACAATGTCCCCATCGTGACAGGTTGGCCCCGCACGTGCAGTCTTGTCCTCTGCATCGAACGCAAGTATGGGGACTCCCACAACCAAAACGAGGGATGGACACCTGCCAAACTCGTCTATGTCATCGTAAACCTCAGTTGAAACCCGGGATTGACGTGATTGAAAAGCGTCATTTTCATCGTCGTTCACGCCGTGAAACTCACAAATGCAGAGTAATGGAAATATAACGATAGTGTTGCGTTTGTTAAAGGGTTACGTAATACTACTTCTACATACTTATTTTTCGGCTCGTTCCATGTGTTATTGGTGACGTTAACCTATATGAGTGAGGCCTCACATTTCACACGACCAGTTAGTAGGCCGAATATTGAGTTTGTTGACTAGTGGCATCCAGTTCGTATATTATTGGTAAATTGTTCTTATTTAAATTTAGTGACTTAATGATCAATGTTTACATCAGTGTGGGGCGTGGTGGCTCAGTGGTAAGTTCGGCGCCTTGTGACCGGAGGGTTGCAGGTTCGAATCCCACTCTAGCCGCTGCGTACGGACCTTGGGCAAGTCCTTCACTCGCAATTGCTCGTGGCGCTTCGGCGTGAAAATTCCGGCACAGTATCAATGCTGTAGTCGGGAGCGCCTCTGAGTAGTAGTTGACTTCGAGAGGCGCTATAGAAATATCCGGAATAAAATGAATAATAATAATAAAGAGCGGTGTTTGTTAACACTTTATCGTCTGCGATTCTGTGGGACAGACGGCTCGGTGCCAGTTATGTAAATCGAAGCTGAATATTGTCAGCGGTTCAACACTATGTATGCCGAATCATCTCCTGTCGAAGCATCAGATGAAACTGCCCAAACACAAGGAGTTGATGACACTTGTCGTCTGCAGAACCTTGGACTTTGTAGCTATGGTTTTAACTAAACTATTTTTTTAGTTAAACCTCATCTGTGACGCTCCTCTGCAATATATAGAGGTCTAGTGCTGATCTGCACTCACGTTCACTTAAAGATCAATCCAAAAGAAGCCCCCAACTTTAGATGCAATTAGGCAATGTCAAACAGCTGTGTAATGAAAGAGGTATCCATCGTATGGTTTAATATAAAATGCATGTAATCAATTATACATCAATTGCTTAATACAGTAAATCAATTCATGTAATTATAATGAACTACTTTAGTTGTCTATTTAATGTCTAGTAATCGACATGGATATGTATTTCTATATTGATCATAGGGCCTACATAGCCAGCACCTGACTACAAGTTTATTCTAATATTATGGCCTACCTAACCACCCCATGTAGATTTGTATAAAGGAAAGTTTCTCACGCAACCGTCCAGTATTTCTAAAGTAATCGATTTGACCTTTCCTCCGTTGTAGATTCCTTTGGCGATGAGAATTTTCATTTTAACGTTCGTTTTCTTGGTCTTTAAATAAATATAGGCCTACGTACAGGCGTTGTACTCCCAGACATCTCGCACTCGAAGAAGACAGTTCTTTTCTTAAACGTAGGCCTACTATAATTCACAAAGTGTTCAACAGTGCGTAAAGTCACTTCTCCGACTTTAGTCACTTCTCCTACTTTTGTTCATTCAAATAGTTGAAAGAATAATCGCTTTCGCAACTGAGCTGGTTACGACGCAAATATCAGTTCGATGTACGATTCGAAACGATTGTCAACGCCCAACCGTTCGCTGAAGTTTCACCAAAGTTCCGCCACTTAATTTCACTATTCAACCGTAGAGGTTTCAACGTTCAACCTCTCAAAACAACTATTCGTTACCAAAGCGAATTACGAGTTTGCGACGGATTATTTCATAGATGCAACCATCTCTTCACCATAACTCAATGTTCAGTTCCACGGATTTTTTATGTCTACGTCAGCAGCTTTGCAAACGGCGCTCCAGGAAAGCAGTTGATATATATTTGATTCACTCAATGAGGCATGTCTACGTTTCTCTCTTATTAGCCTCAAAGTCGTAATATAACCCAAAAGTCCTAAGCTAAATTTTATAACCCTTATACTGCCAGGTGCTGTTTCTAATTAATAAACATTAATATTCTAATTATTACACATAAAGCTGAATATAACTTAATTAACACCATTTACATAGATGAAAGGCTTGTGTAATATGGGGACATAGCTACATCATCCTTAACTAAACAATTTTAGTTAAACTAAAAGTTAGCAACTTTTTAGTTAACTATTGCTCATCACTGAACTTACATAGTCTAACGTATCAGAATTTATAACTGCATTGAGTACAAGAACTACGGAATTAGAATTTGTCATAATTGTATTTGTTTTATTCACCGTTGATGTAGTAGGCTAGGCCTATCTGTACAAACATTTACTTAGGTCTATGTACAACAAGGCTATTTCAGTTGTGTCATCAGATTTAAAGATTCATTTCGGACAACAGTCTGTAATTTGAATTTTATTTTTATTTTTAACGAATACATTATTGCCCTATAACTAAGGTTATAGCCTCAATTTATTTAGATAAATTTTACTCCACAGTTGACGACTAATATCTGAATTACATATCCAAATTGGTAATTTCCTATGCCTGCTTCCATTTAGTATTGTTGTATGCATCCACAAGTCGTGAAATTTTGCAATAAAAACTTCATTCCTTAGCTGATTTAGAGCAAAGCCTTCGCTAATACTCAGGTGGACAAGAAAAAAAATAAAGTATAATCTGGGAATTTTGAACGGCATCTTCACTTCTTATCCATCGGATTTATTATATAACTGTATTAGGCCTATATATTTATTTTCATCACCTCAAATTTCAAGGTAGAGCTTCCTCTTTAACGGAAAATTTACTGATATACGCCTGTTCAACTTTTCGAACAATAAAATAATCTGGCGATTGTACTTTAACCCATACGAACTCGATCAGATATGTTCGCATATTAAATTAATCAATTTCGTGCGTGCTTGAAACTCCAATAGAGGTCAGGGCCGCCGACAGAAATTCCGGGCCCCTAGGCTGAGCAGTCACGGGCCCCTGGGCAGAACAGTTACGGGCCTCTAGGCAGAGTAGTCAAGGGCCTCTAAACTATCTTTAGGCTTTAAGCCTATATAAATATAATATCGTACGGTCGTACGAAAAAAATAAATAAATAATTGAAAATTGAAAACAATAAAAGTGTGCGTACGACCGTATTATACTATATTTATATATACATTATACAACTATGATTTTATTCAGATGCTTATAGTTTAAACTGATAGTAGTTAAGAGTCAGATAATATATTTTAAAAGGCATAAATCATAAACTTAGTATAACTGATTATAATATTTTTCCTAAGTTGATTGTGGGCCCGGCCCGGCCCGGGCCCCTAAAAAGCCGCCGGGCCCCTTGGCCCCCTGCCCCCCCTCTCGGCGGGCCTGATAGAGGTGTCATTATATAGGCCTAGTCCTTGTGAGGCGTTAAGCATGATTGTAAGTCATGGGGAATTTTGTTATGGATGAGACTGATTATATATTGTTATAAGAATACTGCAAGATAAGATATAAGCATAAGATATTTTCATATAATAGATACGCTCAAGTTCGATTAATAACATCTGACTGTCAGTCAAATAGGTGGACCAAAAAGTTCTTTGAAGTTCTTCGCAAATGTTACCCTACAAGTAAAGTGCAATGTGGTCTTGGCTGTATTCGTTCTTAATATATGTTTAGCCAGTGCTTTTTTTCTGGAAGAAAAGGTTCCGGAACGGAACAATAGGTTCTGGAACGGAATAATTATGGGTGGGCTAAAATCCCGAGAAAAACGGGATTGGGGGTTGGGAGGGGTCTCAATAAACACTGAAAACAGTTCAAAACACTTAAATTAAATTAAAATAACTAAATTATTGTTTTATTATTGAAATAAATAAATTATTTTTTAGTACCTGAAAAAAGGTGCCGGAACGCCATTCCGGTGCATTCCGGCTGAAAAAAAGCACTGTGTTTAGCCAATTGCAATAGACTCACAGAAGAATAAAGAAGAGCAGGAGGAAAAGGGGCGGGTAGAGAAACTAGAAGAAAATACTACATCTAGAATGTGTTTTAAGTAGCGAGGTAGAAGTTGTTTCTGAAAATGTACTGATAATTCCTCATATAGATTCGACACTGCACGAGATAACAATGGCACTATAGTTACGTCGACCAGAGATTTGTATTCAAGCCACTTCGTTGTCTACCACCAAGCATTCCACTCACGCTCGAACCCATCCGGAAAATTTAGATATGCTTACTCTGGCCAGCTGCTTGTTCCAACTTGCCTTAACAGACTGGACCTTATCTGTATTATGGAATCGACCAACACCAGCTTTGGGGAACGATTTTGTATCTTAAATTTTATATCAACAACAATTTAAGACATCTTTTTCTATCTACACGCGCGCTCTAGGTTAATTCGTGAATTAAATACGATATAAATATATAATTATTGATTATAGTAATAGTAATAAGAGCGTAGGCTACCTCTATTCTATAAGCATTAAAAACCATTTTGCTTAGTTTTAGATTGAAAGCCTCTACTTGAATAACGCAAAGGAACCAAATTTTGATAGCATTGTAGTCCGACGGTGTATGATAGAAAATGAGTCCCGTGTAACAGTTAGCTTTATTGGTGCTTTATTGGTGCTTAAAGTAAGGAAGGGAGTTTCTTGTACAACTTCGACTTTTTGCATTAAGGCTTCAATTTGAACCAGGTATATGAATAGCGAAGGAGTAGCCCTAAACTTAAGCAGTAGGTTGATTAGTGAATATTTCTCAATGATTCGCGATAAAAGCAAAAGAAGATTGCTCAAAATGTTTGTCACACCCTCTCACGTACGTATGTGTTTCGCTTATCGTCAATGGTTGTTGTGTAATATTGCAGTCACTTGAAACGATGAAGTGGCTCTCAGACGACTAATCAAGCCTAGACAAGTTAGTCAAGTTTGCTCATGCGCCAGTGTATAATAATTTCAAGACACATCTGGAATTGTTTTTGCTTTTACGCGGAAGCTCAGTTTATTACAACATCACAAGGTGGTAAGCAGAATTCTTACAATTCAACGACATAGAAATTATATAATTTTCACATAATTAGACGTGCGACACATGTTGGTTACCTGTGACATGCTAGGTCGATGATCATGTAGTTGTTGGCTCGAATCCGCTTAACATCACTGGGCAAATTGCGTGTCCATATGCCTGAAATGTCACAAAACAGTATCGTTTGATACTGGTGCAACCTAGTAAGTAAACGGCATGGCCTGCGACGCCATGGCCCCGTTCCCAGGACCTTGGATTTGTCCATTGCTGATATCAACGCCTACGAGAAGGAAATGAGCGCCTCCAAAATCCTACTATGAGCTGATATATATTTACATATTAAGTACATTGTAGGTACGGTAACATTGGGTTCAGTTTGGGTGAACCACGTGTATCGCTCGTTAATAAATTGGTTAAATCGTCTGACTAACTTCTAACTAGCAATTCACCACCATTTATTAATTTTGTAGGAAAATAGTTACGTCAGTCTTTTGCTATTGTTTGAATAAATCTGTATTGCTGTGTCAAGGACTTTTAAAGTGATTCGAAGTTAGCAACTTTCATCAACCGGTGATCAGACGATCGTAAAAGCACGTACGGATGCATCGCAAGCAGAACCTTGACTACATTCCAGTTTCGTTAGTGACGAATTCACAGTGAGAAACCGGCAAAGAAGGAAGGTACTGTATGACAGTTTAAATAGTTGAAGCATTATGCATCGCTCGTGTATAAGCTGGTGCCCTGCGCTTAGCTTTTGAGTATCGCTTTAGAAATGTGGACGATTACGACTTCGATGCTGAGTGCGATGTTTCGTTGAAAGCACCTGGCATCGACCTGTATGTGCTCAACACCATTAGGCACGGTGAAAATGTCTACCTTGCACAGTTATTGTTTTACCTAGGGATTGGACCGTTGCTTTTCCTCTTGCAAATACAATACAGCTGTAGTTTGATTATGCACCCCACTTTACAAAGTTCTGAAGTGCATGTTTAAACCGGGCAAACATTCGAAATTCTAAGCAGACTGGAAAAGGTAAGTTTTCAGTTTAAAGTGAAAGACTGTCTCGGTAGGAGAGTTGCGAACATGAGCAGGTAGAGAATTCCAGATGGAGGGACCGGCAACTGTGAGTGAACGCCGGCCGAAGACAAGACGTGTACCAGGAAGAGCATACATTCCAGTAGCAATTGATCGAAGAGAGAATCGGCCTTTGATATACATGTAACTGTAACCTTTGAAGATACGTAGGATGGCAAATCATTCGCATGTGCTTCGTAAATGAGGAGTGCCAGCTTGAAGCGGATACGCTCAGTCGCTCACATTTAGGAAGTCAGTGTAGAGATAGAAGAACAGTACGTGTGATATGGTCTCCGTATAGATATCAGTCTGGTGCATTATTCTAGTTCGAGGAAGAAGTGTGCTTTCTAAGAGGTAGGAAGTATGTCAGTAGAAAGAGAAGGTTAATAAGGAAAGGTAAGATAATGTCAACGAAGTGAGGTTGATATTTTAGAAGCCATGAGAACACAGGGTCAATACTAAATTTCGGAGTGTTTGGATATAGAATTCATCTGTGGCTCAGCAATGATGTCAGGCTTGGGTTGAGATAAAAGGATTTGGATGGACACGTCTGTAAGTGTGACGATAACATCCATAGTTTGTCCTCTATTCAGCGTGGGAACATATATGTGCTGTACAAAAGAGAAAGAATCGAGCAGATGCGTGATCGTGCCATGTGGTGTCAGAAGGGTCAGCATTGTCGAGATGTATGTTAAGGTCACAGAGTAAGTAGACAATCCGAGAGAGTTCAGATAGATGAGAAAAGAACTCTGAGAATTCATAAGAAGATTTTAGGTGTTATTCCCTGAGAGCAAGGCGGTATGTGACTAGAATTGAGAGGTGTTCATAAATCCTATGGGAAAGGCTTCCTAGCTCGTGCCTGGTGATGCGAAGAGTTCTGTAGTGGAATATGCATATCCCACCATGCGGACGACTCTTGTCTGGCCCGAAAGGTCGGGGCTGGTCAACGCAGAGATATCCCTCAGGTGAGAGAATGACTGAGGGAGAGTTGCTAGGTTCATGCCAGGTTTCAGCAGCGCAGAAAACATCGTCCAGAGGAAGCGATTTATCCCTGCAATGATGAAGATTTGTTCCCAAGCACGCGAACATTTAGGTTGCGGACACGAAGAGGCGATGGAGGTTTGCTCGTGGAGCACGAGGTGTTTCATTGCAGTCTCCATAGTTGATACTGACAGAGTGTCCTTCAAGGTCGACTGTCTGTTGGTCCAACTGAACTTCGAAGTGCGTGGAGTTCGTCCGTCAAGTACCTAAGAACCAGGTGTGAGTACGCGATCGCCGACAGGGAGATAATAGAATAACTTATCCGTTAAAACACAATAAACCGTTACCACAACTCGTAAAGAATATCAAGGTTTCTACAACGACTTGTTGCTATTTTATCATGTAGAATATAGCGACAAGAAGCAATCGCAGTTTCGAAAAATGTACGGTATCTAAGGAAAGGCTCAGCCTAATTTCCGAACTACCAGTGACAAATATGACCACCAGAGAGGTGTGCGCACATAATATCAATTTTGTTGAAAATAGATAGCCGACAACAACAAAATAAGAACTTAATATACCTTATAGAATATATTCAGAATTTGCATATTCATACAGGTCTGATCATTGCAAATACAATGGAGTATACAAAACTCATCAGATCGAGTTCCAAAGCGCAGCTAAAAGAACTGGATGATTTGACTAAGTGCTGCATCTGTACGCAGACCTTTACTTACCCAAGAACGCTGCCTTGCAGTCACACTTTTTGTCTGAAGTGTTTGAAATCCTATACCGTGGACAAAAAGGAAGGAGACAAGATTTCTTGTCCCATATGTCGACGAGAATGGAAGATTCCTGTAGATGGTGTTCAAGGCTTTCAAAGAAACGTCTTTGCGGAGAAATTAGCAGAGTTAGCTCAAACGCCAGATTGGGCGTCGAAAGAAGAAAGATGTGATGTGTGTCGAGAAAACGCGGAAGATCCCTATGATGAAGTACCAGTTGCCGACAGCCACTGCATAGAATGCCAGCAGAACATGTGTAAAGGGTGTGCATATCACCACAAAAGAAATAAGATCACCAAGCAACACGAAATTATAAACCTAGAAGGGTTGAAGGAGACCACATTGATCACGATTAAGTCTAAAACATGCGATAAGCATCCAAGGAAACCACTGGTTGTATACTGCCTAAACTGTTCCGTTCCAGTTTGCCAGATGTGTTTTCAAGAAAGTCATTCAGGTCACAAATCTGAAGATGTCAAGCAAAGAGCAGTTACAGTGAAGAAGCAATTGGAAGGAGCTGTGAGCAACATCACACGTCTGTCGGGCGAAATGAGTTATCTTTTAAACCAAGAACTGCGAAAGTCATCTCTCGATATCATCGCTAAAACGGAATCCGAAATTCACGAGCGAAGCATTGAGGTAAAACGAATGGTAGACCTCCACGAAAAGAGGTTGCTAGAATACCTCAACATTGTGAAGAAAAGAAGACAGAAAGAAGTTTCAGCGGAGGAAACAGAAACTGAGATTTATTTAACTGAGATGGAAAGTTTTTTGATGATGGCACGAGAGCTAAGAGAACAAGGTTCGATCTCTGATCTAAGTTCAACCGGAACAATGTTGATGTCAAGAGCAGAAGAGTTGCAGGCAAATTATGATAAAATGTACAAAATGCTCAAAACCCAGACAGCCTTGCCAGTCACTGAACTCGTGTCAGTTGATATTGATGACCTTCTTTCGTACAGTGGCGGCAATCTTATTGGAAAGATAAAAGGTAAGTCTGAAGCTATGAATTAAATTTGCTTTCGTCTGCTGAGTTAAAACTGTCCTAGAGGTAATTTTGTATATGGATCGGGCAAACTTTGTACATGGATGTGAATTAATTAGTTACAGGGCCTTGCGTTTTTGCAACTTCGGCAAGAAAGATGAATTTGTTTATTGCTATTTATATCCATGGACGTCCGGAATGGGACAAGATGCCCCTTAGAGTTTGCAAATATTTTTGGAAAAATAATTTTTTTATTATTACTTTTATTACAACAGTCCCAACACGATTTTCAATGCGAAATAAAACACTTGATTGCAGGCCTATATGTAAAATCCTTGATATCATTTATTTTTAATTCATTTTCTATGCAATTTTTTTCTACGCTAAGACGTCATTTTGTCGCCACCCCAAAACATTTTGCCCCCTAAAATATTGTTCCCTAAAAATTCCTGCGGACGCCCATCGTTTATGAATCAATAGACTGAAATTGTTCTAAGTAATCGTTTACTGACATAAGTTAATCTGAGTTATTAGGTGTCACAATGTGCATAGTGCATTCAGCCGAAGTTGCGAAAACGCAACATCAAAATTTCGCATATTGGGGTATCAGCATACAATGAGACATACTATAAATAAACAAATGATATGAAGTACTCACATACGAAACTCCAACGAGACAAAATAATTGTTTCTCGGAAATATAACGTCTTATGATAGAAGAAACTCTTTGAACAGAACCACTAGTTAGACGTGAAAAGAACAAATTTTGAGCAACTCAAAAAATATGACAGGCAACAGCGAAGAATATATTTGATACCAGCAGACGTAGTAAACACCCAGGAAGTCAGACAAAGCGAAATTGTGTAGGTTTTTCTTGTCTGTAATTTTTTCCAATTTCCAAACAGTGCGTTGCGGTTTCGTAACGTTGGCGGTAAACGGGTTAAGTATTGGTTATGGCTGTAGTCAGAATGCTGAGCCCTCTGCAGCTTCAATATGGTTGATGTAAAAATTTATTTAGGGCTTTGATGATGCCGAATTTTCAACGATTGCATTTACTAGATATGCGGAGTTGATAAATGAACGAGCTTTTACACATGGTTGCACTGAAGGCAGATAAGATTGGCAACACCAATCTTAACTGACTTACTAGCATCAGAATAGTAGAGTTGAACCAAGGTCGAGGTATGCGCTCTACTACCCTCTTACTGCTACAAGTCCGGTATATCAGGTAAAAGCAGATAAAACCATTTTGAATGATTTTTTTCGTTTCTAGTCAACATCGTGGAGAAAGGACTAGGGAATGATGATGAATACTATGCATTTTCCATACAATACGGTGACGACGATGACACATACTCAGACTGTGTATATATTCCTGAACTTTATTCCACGGAACTTTACCAGGTAGGCATGTTTCTATGTGCGATACGCAGTCTTGTTGTCCTCGAGACCAAGGTCTTGGTCTCGAGTGCACTCGAGTTCGTTTTTAAAAGTCTTGGTCTTGGTCTTGAAACCAAAAGTCTTGGTTTTAGTCTTGAGGTTCAAAGTCTTGGTCTTGGTCTCGGTCTTGGGGTTCAACGTCTTGGTCTTGGTCTCGCAATACCAAGACCAAGACTCGGCTGTCAATATGAACAGTCATTTAACAAACTCAAGAAATAAAATATTTATCAAGCCTGTTTGCGTCATACGACAAATATCTACGGATGGATACGAGTCTTGTTGGTCAGGAAAACCCATCGGTTGCAGCAACAGATATTATGCTGTATCTGCTTGTTTGGCAGCACTGTTTTGGAGAATGTGTATACTGCGCTATTTTGGGCAGTTGGATATTGATGTCCATTTTTAGCCGTGCATATGTAATTAGGTAGTTCTACAGGTGTGTGTGTGTAGAGTCGCACATAACATTGGAAAGAATTCGCTGGAGTGAGTTTAGATTTGTTACAGAGTAGATTTATGCTGAGCTAGCTTAAAGAGACAATTATTGATGTGTAAAGTTAAGTTGTTGTGTTGAACTGAAAAACAAACTCTACGAAAAGGAACTGTGTGAATGTTACTCAGTAGCCATGGCACGCGCTATCATAGTAAAGTTAGTCGTAGATCGAAATGAACAAATAAAATTAAGCTATATTAGGTGATTGAAAAGGCAAACGAAGCAAACACCAATGTGAAGTTGCAGCAGACGGCTGGAAACTATTTCCAGCCGTCTACTGCAACTGCATTGCCAAAAGTATGAGGAAAGAAATGACGTCTAACGTGTTCATCGTTAAATCGTGAGTCCATCAAGGGAGATGGCTGAGAGAATTCAAAGGGAGTTCTAATTATAATATTCTCAGATGGTTGATTGGCAAAATCCATTCGGAAGATTCGGTCAAAGTCACTTCCACATCCAATTCTTTATTATATAGGCCTACATTTAGATGGTTTTTGGAAGGATCTGTTTAATTTGGTGAAATGTAAGTTTGAGTCGGAGCAAGTAAAAACTGATATATGGAAAATCAGGCCTCGCAATACATTGGAGAGGACGATAGATGCATGAGACAGGGATCCGAGATAGTAAATATACCACAAGGTTAAGAACGTATAAAAACCTTGTTGTTCTTTTTGATGTCTATCTTGGTGTTAACCTACTGTTATTCCGTCTTACAATTTGAAATGTTAAATGCTGCATTTCAGTCTACATACAGTCACGAATTGCCAGCAGAAGTTCGCGATACATCAAAACCACCACTACTGCCAAGACAAATGCACGGCAACACAAATTATGGACCTCTGACAAGTTCTGGAGGTACTTTATCGAGAAAGATTCTTCTTCCCTCATAACAGCTTTTATCTTAGCTTATAGATGAGTTGCTTCACTGAACTGTAGGCCTACTTTCGCTTTCAGAGTGTACCGATTTCTTACTGCTTGTATCGGACGCCCATGCGTTGCCTCACAGATGCGATCCTTGGCTGTGAGACCTTTCAGCTGAGTTATTGGTAAATCAATAGTTTCATCTGTTGCTTTGATTGGTCAACAGCGAACTGGGATACATCATACCTAATTCTTGTATGCAGCACAGAGAATATGATATAATTACACACTGTCATCGCTTGCAACATGCGACAGTTGAACCGTTGCGAGATATCTGAAAAATTTAAGCTCAGTAACTGTGAGTTATTGCTTGTATTAGGCAACACTACCCCGATTGAGATCCAGCCGTCAGCCGTTGTTCTACAAGACAAACTCTGCCATGGAAAATATACGGAAATTTGGCGCGGTAGGTTTGAGCATGTCCTAATAATAATAGTACTAGTACTAGTAGTAGTAGTAGTAGTAGTAGTAGTAGTAGTAGTAGTAGTAGTAGTAGTAGTAGTAGTAGTAGTAGTAGTAGTAGTAGTAGTAGTAGTAGTAGTAGTAGTAGTAGTAGTAGTAGTAGTAGTAGTAGTAGTAGTAGTAGTAGTAGTAGTAGTAGTAGTAGTAGTAGTAGTAGTAGTAGTAGTAGTAGTAGTAGTAGTAGTAGTAGTAGTAGTAGTAGTAGTAGTAGTAGTAGTAGTAGTAGTAGTAGTAGTAGTAGTAGAAGCAGCAGCAGCAGCATGACAGTACAATCAAGATCTTAATTAAACACACGGTTTGGAAGCCATGCAAGGCGCTGTCCTAGAGGGGAATACGGGTATGCTCTCCTGGCCATGAGTGTTGCCATTACTCTATCCCCTCCCCCAATATATCAATACCAACGTTATTCCCATCTTACTTTAGACAGAAACATGTTTTAGACGTAGTTAAATTGCCAACTATGGGGATATGCACCGTACCATACTAACTGGACCCTTAAGGTTGTCCATTAAATGTACGGTTGGAGATTTGGAGATTGGCTGATTGGGTGGCATAACATAGGCCTATTAATATTGACTCTAATTTTCAAAGCTCCATTTAAGCTGGTTTCCTGTCACCAAAGGAACCAGTTGCGGACAACGCTTATTCCTTGGAAGTCAAGTGCTTTGCCTGGGATGCAGCTTTTATTGAAATCACTGCTGAACAGTCTGGTGCCATTGCTTATATCGCAGCACAAAGAAATGAGTTTCAGTTTTATAGCATCCTACCAGCTTCTTGTCATAATACGAGTTTTATCAAAAGCCAATTGGCCTGAAAACGCGAAAAAGTAGGATACCTCATTTCCATGGCCATCCAGCATCTCAGAGTAATTGTTTCAAGATACATTCACTGAATCGACTACAAGCGAAGAACAACTCAAATTCCGAAGGATATTCTCTTTTCTGAAGAAAAGAAATTACAATAGTAGGCTAATAATAATTATATAAATACCGGAAAATATCACTAACACGTGAAATCTCATACAGATTATAAACTGGAAGATTTTGTTATCCATAATTCGAATTAACTAGTTGCTCAAATAAGCTCAAGTATTGGTGAATATCTCATTCAGGAAAGCTGAACCGCAGCGTGGACGTATCGGTCAAGACCTTCACTACAGAGGCAAAGAATGAACAGTGGATCGTTAATTCCTGTGATTTCTTTCGTGAGGCGGGGATTCTCCAGAAGATAAGCCATCCAAACGTAGTCAACTTAATTGGCGTGTCTACTCTTTCCAGTCCGTTCTATGTGATCACTGAATTCACTTCCAATGGCTTTCTTGACAAGTACCTGAAAAGAGAAAAGGAGCGAAAAAGCATCCAACTGGCTACAAACGTCGTCATTACCATGGCAACACAGGTAAAATGCTCTTAAAGGTTTCTGTAGATATTTGTAAAACACAAATTTAAGAGCCATCTCAAAGCAACATTAATCCACGACGAACATGAAATAACTAAAAATTCCGTACAGTAATGGATAACACACAGGCGTGAAGAGCTGAAGGTACCAAGATCGAACCCCGTGGACCTCCGTAAGGTTTTTTCAGCCTTCCACTCGCTAGATGGCGGTGGTTAAATGAATAGTAGGCCATGATGGCGCCGGGTGGCTGCCGCTTAAATACGGTTAACTCCTGTAAAACTGTTATCATGTGCTTCTACTTACATGTATGTAAGGCGCCCTGCGTGGCTGCCGTTTCTGCTATATATGTATGTTTACTGTACAGCGCAGTGCGTTTGCATGCGCTTAATTAAAGAATATATTATATATTATATATATATAATGCAGTAGTTGTTTCTGGTCACTTGAACTCTTCTATCATGATTTGTTCAACCATAATCAGGCAAATGCATGGGCAATAGCAGCAGAATTTAGGGACATACGTTCGTGGGTGGCGTTGATTGTAAACCCCTGCACATGGAAGTCCATTTAGACTTATCATTTGGATCAGAAACACAAAACTCTGCGTCCTGGTGCATTAAACACATAGGCGTCATTTGTTTGCTTTTAAGATTGCTGACGCCATGCATTACCTGGATACGAGAAACTGCATTCATCGATCCTTGGCCGCCAGATCTATCCTCGTCGGAGACAACTATTCACTGAAACTTGCCAATTTTGAAATGGCTGTATTTCTTAAATCAAGAACTCCAGGAAGGATGTCAACACACACCGATGTCTGTAAGTTTCTGATATATATATATATATATATATATATATATATATATATATATATATATATATATATATATATATATATGTTCTTTATATGACAACTTTCTTTTGAATTGAATTGAATTGAATTTCTTTTGGTGAGGGGATAGAGTAATGTTAACACTCATGGCCAGAAGAGCATTAGGTTCGCGGTTCGATACCCGTAATCCCCCTCTAGGGCGGCGCCTTGCATGGCTGCCAAACCGTGTGTTTAATCAAGACCTTGATTGTACTACAGTAACTGTCATCTTTCAATGTAATCTTACTGCGTCTGTCAGTTTGAAATAATAAGGAATATTATTATCATTATTATTATTATTATTTTAGGCCTAATTAATTAGACATATTACAAAAAGGAAATTATTTAGACCATCTTGCACCGTCGCTGCACAATTAATTTTGATTCGATGTTCCTTTTCTATCATTTGTTTTCCTACGAAGATGAACTGCTTGGAAGTCCGATCAAGACGCGTGCTCCGGAAGTGATCGAATCGCAACGGTGGTCAATTAAAAGCGACGTCTGGTCATTTGCCATCGTAATCTACGAAATACTGACCTACGCTGCCAAACCATATCCAGGTATGTCCTCTTTTGGTCTTCTTTGTTTTGTTATGCTTATACATTGTTCGTGAGTGCGGTGACGCGCTAAGGAAATGTAGAATTGTTTAGGGCAGAATAGATGGAATCCATAAATCCAAATTAGTAGGCTATGCATGAGTGAATAGTTTCCAGTTAGTAGCTACAGCGGGAAAAGGGGCGACACTAAATCACTCGCATGTGAATGCGAATAACACGTATCAGCTACGTATTGGCTGTTATGTTTATAAAAATAATAATATATTTCACTCTTGTGAAAGGCTGGTGTCCTACTCTCAGATGTAGAATAGAGCTTTAGAAATTTCTATTCCATGATTATGATGTTTCGATTCGGAATGTATATAGTACCAAAAATACCCCGCTCCATAGACTGAAGCAGATGGCCGAAATCAGTGGTTCCTATACCACGAAGTCGGTGATACAATGCACTAAGATCATTGTATAGAATACTCTCTGATGGGTGGTTTAGCAGAATTCTGCATGTATCATGGCGTGAAAAATCTAAGGAAACTGTAACAGAGCGAACGGCAGATGAGGATATAGAAAACACTATTAGAATGAGAAGATTTGGTTAGACAGCTCATTGCAGCCAAAAATGATGCCACGTTTTCGATCTCTGTGTAGATCTTTCAGAGAGTGAGGTCATGACTCGTATTCTTACTACACATGACTTCCTGTGCCCTGCCGGACCCAACTTCCGGTATCCGGATCCTAAACTGCGCAGTATCATGGAAAGCTGTTGGAAGAAGGATCCAAATGAAAGACCAGACTTCAAGTACCTCTTCGAAAGCTTCCGCGATTTTTATAAAAAGCACGGTAATTTTTTTAAATTATAATACATTACAATAAAATAAAACTGCATTTGATATTGCCCTCCGTCCAACGTTCAGAAGTGTACACACGGCCATAAGACAGAAGATCGATGGCACTGAGCAAATATGCGTCAAGGACTTGATCAAGTTCCTTACACAATGACCGCATGAGTGGAGGTTCGCGTTACAGACAGTATGATCTACTCTGCGCGGCTACCGTGTCCCTCATTGCAACAACAGTTACAACATAGATCTACTACACCACAAATTCTTATAGCAACTTATATTCGTCTTTCTTGCTACAACGATTTGCCAACGGGCAACAATGCATTAACTGTGTTTAAAAGTGTGGCTTTTAAATTGCAAGTTCCTGATATCGGAAATAAATACCTACTATCTGGCATTTTAAATTAGTTTTTGTGGCACAGATGAGTGTCATGGGAATAGCGCTAAGTACCTTCTGCACTTCATCATCTTGAAATTACAAATTTATTTAACAGCCATTGTATTGATTTCAATCATCATAGATTTGATGGGATACATGCGTCGCCCGAAAATAATCAAAGCGCTTAAGCTAAAAGGACCAGTTAGCGGAGTCACCATGTTCAATGACGAAATATTCATCATTCGCAGCGAATCGACGACCATAGAAGCCTTCAGTTCTACTACTTTCAAGCGAAGCACCTCAATTTTAACAGTCGAAAATAAGAAGAAGTTTCCAATTCTGCCCAGAAGAAAGAAAACTCAAAATTCCAATGGTCTTCAAGACATTACTTCGTGCAAGAAAAAAGGCTTCATCTATGTAAGCAGTTGGCAAGATTGCCTCATTCATCAAATCAACCCTGATTCAAGGTCAGTATCCGGATCTTGGGAGGTTAAGCATGGAGATCCAACAACTCTTGCAGTAACACAGTACGGGTATCTCTTGGTTACCTGTGCCAGTGAAGGAAAAGTCTTGGAGTATACGATGAATGGAAAGTTGGTACACGAGATCAACTTTGCCTGTGATGGTGAAGGTCCGCTACACTCGATGCACTTCGCGATTGAGCAATATGTTTTGTGCCACGGAAGGAGAGAAGCTGCAAGGGTGAGCGAGGGGGTGACCGTTATCGACAAATACGGGAATGTTACTCCAGACGCGAAACCTTTGGCTTTGGCCCATCCCTGTCACCTCGCCATCGATTCCAAGAATAACGTTCTAATCGCCGCAAGGGGTCGCAACAAACTCGTCCTTTGGAATCCGGCAAACGGATCTCAACGCGTTCTCATCAGTTTGGATCAGGAAATGAAAGTTCCGACTAGAATTCACCTTAACGAATCCACCGGTCAACTACTGATGCTTTTCCGAAATAGCACATTGATGTTATATAAGGTCAAATCAACCGAATCGAAAACCACAACTGATGATGAAGATTACTGTTCGTATACTCCGGTAAATTCAAGTACAAGGCCACTGCCACTGCCACCGCCAGCATTTTTACAAGGCAGGGCCGGAACTAGAGATCCAGACGACTACCTGTACGACGAAATTCCGTTCGACTTGAACTGAATCATCATTAGAGTTCGATGCAGCTACGAACATTCTTTTGAGTTTAAAAAAAACTCTGCTGGGCACTGGAGCACTTTGAGTGCATATGAGCATCGTAAATTTGGTGACTAATTTGTTACCAACTAGGTCGACTGAATTCCGAATAACGTATATGTGTCTGAAAAGTATTTTTAAAGAGTTTCAGTTGATCATCAGATTGGCATTGATAGAACACTATGAATAATGAATAGCATGTTATTTAGTTTATCTCACAAAACAACATATTGCTTAGGTATTGCTTTTATACGGAATCGTATTGTAGTACTTGCTTATCTTAGTTAGTCTTCGGTGTTGCATAATATATCAAATGTTTCTAAGTTATGGTTTTTAGTTGTCTTAACATCGCTTAGATCATTTGCTCTTGGCCTAGCCAACGACATTTAGATTTAGAACCCAAACGGAACAGCTGCAACAGATGTTTTCTGTGGTTTTCATCATATGCTGCTGTTTGGACCATGCTTTGCTCTAGAGCAGTGGTTTTCAACATTTTCGTAGAGATGGAACATTCCACAAAGCACTCGTTTGTTCACGGAACGCAGAGCATTTCACCCGTTCGATATTTCAAGAAATATAATTTAACTTGTAATGTTGGGTTAATGTTCAGCCTTTAAAATTTGCATTCCTGGTGCAGGCTATAATATTACATTACAAATAGGCCTACACCGTAGCGTCTATCGATTGGAGATTGGGGCTGTGAAAACGATCTCCCATGGTTGCAAGAAATGGGGGAAAGGATAAGTTACTGGTCAGAAAACAGTTCTAGTGAACATTTATAGTATAATAATCTCTTATTTCAGGTTTTAGCTTGTAATAACTTTTGTTATCGACCATGCATGATATAGGCCTATATAATAAATTAATTTAGAGTTATGAGCGACTTCTCTTATATATATATATATATAGGTCGGCCACAGTGGGGGTTTGTTCCATTCCAGGTCGGGGTTAGACGACACTGGGTCTACACAGGGCCTACTTTAGCACTGTATAGTGTAGTTCACAGAAACAATATTATTGTATTTCGCCAGTAACTATTTCTGACAGGTGGATAGAATATGGAAAATATTCTGCTAGGTTTATAGAAACGCGGGACTACATGTAACGTTCATCGAGTTTAGTGCAAAATTTGTGCCTGATGGCTTCGGCATAGCAGTTAAATTCTCGGATAAATCGTAGAGAGACATACCTGTAATAATTTGTCCTCAACAGACAAAAGTCGATCCCGCTTTTTGTTTTTATGGCGGTTATAGCAGAAAATTCGAACTCGAGGAGGTAAATATAATCAAAAACTGCATTAGAATTTGCAAAGCTTTCTGAACAATGAATGTATCTTCCTTTTCGACCAATATCCAAAATGAGTCCAAGTCCAGCTCTGCATGCTTCAACTTGACCGTTCCATTAGTCGCGATTTCAGCAAGTTTCTTCCTACTCTTTTAAAACGAACTTACCCAGAGAAGAATTAATTCCTATGAATGGGTTTCTAACCCAGTCGCAGGCCTACTGCTCAACATAATTATACTGATCGAAAATAGTTACTGCTGCTGATTTGAGCGTCTAAATGGTTAAAAATCAACGGCAAAATGTCCTGTTACTTTGTCTAAATGAGATATGGAACATATCTAGATTACCATTTTATGCATGCCTCTTTCAAATTACAAGTCATGGGCAGAATCAAACAACATAATAACCGATGTACGTCTGTCTGTCTGTCTGTCCCGTAACAAACACTATTGTGACGTCACTATACTGCCGCCTTGGCGACGGCTGTCTTGACGACGGCTATAGGCCTATAATATGACGTCATAATATAAGGGGAAGTAAGCTTAATTGTTATCACTGCAATAATCAACTTACATAATAACCGTTGTACGTCTGTCTGTCTGTCTGTCCCGTAAACAAACACTATTGTGACGTCACTATGCTGCCGCCTTGGCGACGGTTGTCTTGACGGTTTTCTTGACGACGGCTATAGGCCTATAATATGACGTTATTGTTATCACTGCAATAATAATTGTTTTTTATATACCGTGATTTTTCACGGGTTACAGCTAGTAAGCTTATATAGTATAACGACATATAAAGCGCAAAAATACATTAACGTAATACGTATAACTTTCTAACATAGGACCGTGTCAGTGTGATCTGTAGTGCATGTCCTATCGATCTAGCGATTGATTGTGTCCTCTTCCAAAGGTCAGGAGTGCTCTTTGCACTTTCCCAGTGTATATAGGAGTGGCATTAAGAATGAAACCTTGGATTGGTGGCCTTCTGTCTGTTGTTGATTATTTCCTGTTATCCGCATAGAATGTGCACTTCTGACCTTTGTAGATGATGGGAATGCAATCAAATTACAGTCGCATTGTATTGTATTGTATTGTATTGTATTGCATTGTATTGTATTACACCTGGGTATTAAGTTGATTGTGGTTTGGCTTTGGTGTGCCATCGCTTAATATCTTCTACATTAGACACCGACGATATGGAAGTTTCTACATAATCACACTGCATTGTATTCTTTTCTAATCAGAACCGCTTTTACAAAAGGTATCATGAGATCAAGAGACAGTTAATCTTGCCGTAACTTCTGCAGGATCCGAGAGATGTTCTATTTATCCTCTCTTTTAAATTCCCTTAATACATTGACGCTAAAAAGTAAGTTTCGATTTATTCGCACTGAAGCAGAATGATGACTGAACAAAGACAATTCCGAAGGATCTCCTCCAGAAAGCCTGTGATAGACGGATTCAAAAATACCAATTATCCCTCGTTCTTGATTATACCTTTCATGCCTCTCGGGTAATTAACTTGTCCAACGAACACCTCGTTTTGATTTAATTAAACCAGTAACGAACGATAGATGAGCCAGCGCCTTCAGAAACTCGCAATCATAAACGTTTCGTAATTGTTGCAAAACATTTATTCGAAATTGGTTCTCAGATTCGGTCTTCGTTTGGGCAATTTAGGAGGATAATCCTCGCGACTGGCATCTGCTCTCAATCTCTAGAGGAGCAGAATCTCATTAGGGTGGCTCTGACGACAGGTGGTCGTTGGTACAGCGAGAGATGAGGCTACGTGGATTCGTCGCTCTTCTCCCGGTTGCAGACATGTTCTCGAGTCTTTATTGCCTGTAATAGCACCAGCAAAAGATGGGCTTTAAAGACTTTATCTATAGAAAATCCATTGTAATACATAAAATAGGGCTGAAAAGGAGACCAGCTTATACACCGGCGCTATATAAATTCAAGGTCTCAGGAGACAAGTTTTGGTGCAAGGACAGAGTCCGGGGAAATAGTTAAGTTAATTTGCCACAAGCAATTATCGGTTAAGTAAGTGTTAGGTAAGCAAATTTGTAACAGTAACTGTTATCTCTTGTAGAATTGCTGGACGATTTTTCGGTTAGCTTTGTTCCTTCCTGGACTAAATGTTACACTAGTTTCCTGTTTCTTTTCTTTAGAATTTTCTGTGTTTAATTATCCTTCTACTTCAGTGCGAATAAATTGAAACTTACTGTTTAGTGCGAATGCATTAAGGGAATTTAAAAGAAAGGAACATTAGAACGTCTCGGCGATCTCGCGGGTCCTACAGCAGTTACTGCAAGATTCGTTGTCTCTTGAGCTAAAGAGAAACATGAGAGCGTTATGATACCTTCGGTAAAAGCGGTTCTGATTACACAAGAACATAATACAATACAGTGTAATTATTTAGAAACTTCTATAGCGTTGATTTCTAATGCACAAGGCATCAACCGATGGCGCACGAAACCAAACCACAATCAATTTAATACCCAGGTATAATGCAATACAATACAATGCAGCTCTGATTTGATTGTACTCCCATCATCTATACAAAGGTCAGAAGTGCACATTGTATGTGGAGACCAAGAAATAATCGACCACAGAAAGAAACCAAGGTTTCATTTTTAATGGCACTCCTACACACAGGAAAAGTGTAAAGTAAACTCCTGAACTTTACATTGAATATCATCATTCTGACACGTGCCTCAGTTGTCACTGCACCGGCATAAACCAGGGAGCTCTTTGTTCCAATCTCGAGTAGTCAGGCAGGGCCGCCAATAGGGGCAGAGGGGAAATGCCCAGGGGCCCGGCGAATTTTATGGGCCCGGCCGGTCGGGCCCGCAATCATCTTATGAAAAATAGTATAATCTGTCATACAAAGTTTATGATTTATGCCTGTTTAAATATAATATTACTGAATAAAATCAGTTGTATATATTAATATAATATCGTACGGTCCTACCCACACTTTTTAATTTAAGTTTGTTTTTTTCTTTAAATTTTCTCATTAAGCATAAAGATAATTTAGGGGCCCTTGACTGCTCTGCCTAGGGTCCGGAATTTCTGTCGTCACCCCTGTCGTCAGGGTCGGCGATCGTTGCGCTTTTTCACAAGTGGAGATAAGCAGGTGCCTCGCTGCCGCACATCAACTCCAGACCATCTTATATCCTGGACCTTCCTCCTGTGACCGTCCCCCATCAAACTTACGTACTGTTGCCTTTCACTGTGTGTAGCATACATTTGCAAGCTGTCTGAAAGCGCATTGGTTTAGATCTGTTAGATAGGCCTAGTCATATGAGCTGCAAGGCTTTTGCAAATTGCATAAACTGCGCTATATTAAGTGTCTTGATACATACATAAATATATGTGTATTATTGCTAGTATCATTACTTAATAATGTATATAGCGCCGGAATCTAATGCACAAGCTAGAGCTCCAACCCCAAGTCCTGATCAAGTCAACATCCAGAAGATCAGTCCGTAAAACAGAGAAGCAGCCTACAGTAGCTAAGCAATTTGAAGAGATAAGCTATAAGTTGAAAACTAAATGACATAAACGACACAGCAGAACGAAGCGACATAGAGAGCGAAATCCAAAATCTAGGCTCAGCAACCGATAAAGCTCGTTCACCAAGAACAGTTCCAGTTTTAGGTACAACCAGAGAAAGAGAATCAAATGACTTCGTTGAATAGGGATAAAATTATGAAACAAGTTCGGAATATTTAATACTGTAGTCGGTCGTAGTTCAATGTTTAATCAACTTTAAGTTCCAGTTTAAAAGAGATTCTTTGCTGAGCAGAAAATCATCGCAACGGTTTAAGAAAAAGAAACTTGTACGGCTCCTCACTGTTGCACTTGTTTCAATGTAAAACTACCAGTACTAGGTACATGTTCAGTGGGCGTAGGTCTTTATATAGGGTAACTTGGGGTTATATGGACCCCGGGGCTATATGGACCATAGTGAGTTACCAACTGAAGGAAGTAGTCACTGGCATTTAATTAAGCCTGTTATAGTTTATTATACTACTCTATGCTGTGGTCGCGCCGGATATTATTACCGATGTTGTTGGACCGATTTACAATTAAAAGAGTGATAGCACGTACACAGTTCGTCAATTGTTATTTGTTGTTGACATCTGCCATCCAGAATACCGACTAGTTGTAAGCGACAGGTAAATATAACCAATATATCATTTTTTTCGTTGAAATGTTGCGCTTTTCAGGGCTACATATTTTTATGCAACACGAGCGATAATATGTTGTTTAGCTGTGGTTATAGTCGTGTACCCTGTTTGGGGTTGTATGGACCCACTGTGATGGGGCTGTATGGACCACGGTCCATGCAACCCGTAGAGCCTATCTCAGTTGAATTCTATAGTGTTTGAATGCAATAGTGATTGAATCTATTTGTATTAGGCCATATTATTGTATTATTATTATTATGATTATTTATTCTTCTGATTATATATTGTATCAATTTGTATGTATTATTGTTATTTCAAAAGCAGCAGACATGGTGAGAACATTCAAGTGGAAGAATGTCCGAGCACAGTGAATGAGACTGCAGGCGAGAATGGAGATACGTGTGGTACTGATGAAGGTGCTCTGGCTGCAGCAGTGAGCAGTACAGCTGGTATTTCATTCTCTTCCATTCTCAAGATTGACGAAACACCATACTGCAGGCCAAAAGCAATGGAAGGCAAATCCAAACACAAAGTCGCCCATGTGGGTGTGCTAACCACTTCTCCATAATTATAAGAAGGAACTTGAGGCCATGAAAGCTAAACAGTTGCAAAAACTGCTGAAACTGCTGTCAAAAGAGAAGCGCGAGTCCGATTTGCAGAGAACCGAGAATAGCAAGTCGACGAAACCGAAAGTAGGCCTAACAGAGAACTGGAAGCCAAAGAGATCTGGGGTTATTAGGCCTAACACGACGTAAGAATCAGCGGCAAGTTCAAGCGTAGGCATACAGAAAGAGAAGTCGAGCAAACGCAAACTTCCACGCTCCAGTGGTGCTGCTGCTGTCTTTACTGTGGTGACCTGTTTGGAGCAACAACAGAGTCGTGGATTCAGTGTCAAATGTGCAATGGATCAGCACATTTCGAATATGCCGGTGCCAGCCCAAACCAGCATAGTTTTGTATGTGAACGTTGCACATAGACCTAAACACTGAACCCGTTGAACTCTTTTGCGGACTTTTAGCTGCTTGTTATTGTTTAACAAAATTTGTACCTTTTACCCTAGTAGGATAAGTTTTTATAAAGTGCATATATTATACAGTATTAATAGCTTGTCTAGTCAGCAGTCTTGACAATATTTTATGCAGCTTTCTAGTAGCCTACTTTTGCATTTTGGATATTACATATTACCAGTATCAAGTGATAATTGATACTTTCAAATCTGTTCACCGTGTTGTAATCTAGCCATGTAGCCAATTATATGCCAATGAACGATTTGATTTGATGATAAATATTATGATTAAGGAAACTGACAGTAATTTTATAACTAGTATTATGTACTATGCTAAGATCATTGGATAGGGGTAATATGGACCTGGTCCATATTACCCCATATTACCCATTTCAAGTGTGTCCATATTGCCCCGACCATGGGGAAATATGGACCTTTTTGTAAGTTTTAATATCTTCTATATTTTGAAATAAATTGATGTTAATTGTTCACAAACAATTATGTTTTTGCTTCATTATAATGAAAGCATTTGGGTGCAATTTAATTGGACTGTATGGATGCTTGATTTTGCTCAGAAATAGTCATTTATGTTAAGGGGTCCATATTACCCCAAGTTACCCTACGCAAAAATCACGCCATATAAAAGAGCATCTCGCTGTGCAAGAATGTTCAACTCCCGGTTATCGAATACAACAACTCAATAAATCGTTTTGTCGCTACTACGAACACATACGTGCAATGCTCTACAGAAATCAACCGCGTGCACTTC
The DNA here is from genome assembly GCA_963556255.1 of Allolobophora icterica. NCBI lineage: Eukaryota > Metazoa > Annelida > Clitellata > Crassiclitellata > Lumbricidae > Allolobophora > Allolobophora icterica. The sequence goes on along the minus strand of OY744605.1, from coordinate 10,373,114 downwards.
CTGCAGCGATCACAGACCCGGATCAAGTAGAGAGTTGACACGTGACACTTCCTCGACCTAACGACGTGACTAATAAGCCAAGTAGTACGTCAATTACTGGAGACGGTTCGTTGGACGTGAGCAGTGATGCAAAGGCATCGTCTAGGCAAAGCCGTGGAAAAGGTCGTGGGGTTTGATCGCAAAGTGCGGCAGTTATACGGTAGGTGGCGCGTCATACGGCTGGTTGCGTTCTATCCGGAATCGTCTGCGTAAGAAAAACGCCATCTTGATCCAAAAGGTGTCTCGGTTCTAGACTCTCGTGATTAAGATACTATAGTTGGTGCATCCGTGTCGTTGTCAGAATCATTGCTTTCTGACGGTTCTGACCCAAACAACGAACTCAACAAAACTGCACCTCCTGCAATTTCTGCTTAAGTCTACTGCTCAAAACGGAAAACAATCCTCTTCCTCAATTCCTATCCTGATTCTTCCTCTTCCCCTTCCCTCTGCCGTTCCTATTCGAAACATCATCCACACTGGCCGTCCGACTACCTATCTTCTTGACCTTCAGATTCTGACCTTGAACCGAACCTGACCTTACCCACCTATCGATTCTTATTTCACAGAGCGCTTCTGAACAACCTGCAGTGTTTAATCTAGTCCCCCTCTTCTGGGAGGGGAAACAAGGTTTCTGGAGGGACCAAAGAATTTACACAAGATTTTCTTCATCCATCGTCAAAAAGTTTCTAACTTTTCCTAGTTTCATCTTCAAAAAAAGTTGATGACATTTTTTTTCCTTACTTTTTCTACACCAATTACTCTCTCAAAAAGGTTGATGACCTTTTTTAGGAATTCTCTCTAGGGGGAACATGTATCCACATGTATCCTGGGGGGATTTTCCTCCCCTAAAAGTCTATGCATTGTAATATTGCTGGCCTCTGGGGGAAACATAAATCCTGGGGGGACATCCCCCTAAAGACGTCTAGATTACACACTGAACAACCTGGTACCCGCGACTTTGTTTGTTTAGTGGTCTGTAGATATTTCAACGTTGCGATCACGATTACGATTAATGTCATGCCATCCTGTCCTCCGCCTTTCAATAATTCTCGCCCCATAAGTAATCGCTCCTCGGCCTCCTTCTCTTACTGGTCCTCTGGCAACCTGACTTGGACTGGTATCTCTGGACATCCTCTCTGATATGACGCAGCGCTCGTCAATAAGCTGGTGTCCTGCGCTAAACTTTAAAGTAGCGCTTGAGAATTTTCGCTTGCGAATATTGACATCACATCAGTGTCAAAATCGTCTTCTTGATCATGGTAAAAGTCATTATCAACACTGTTTTCGGTTTAAAGACATTTTTAAAATGCTTGAAGCATTAGATAATCTTTTTCGTAATCCTTCTTATGCTAATCATCATACTAATCATAGTAATCATCGTGTTCATTAGAAGAAAGTCTCGCAAATACAAAGCAAAATACAAAAATACAATAAATCACAGAATTAAAACAGAGATTTGGAACATACAGTACAAATAGAACAAAGGCAAATCGTAAATAATTGGAGATTCAGAACAACTAATTGGACAGACTGTCCAATTAGACTGTCAGTCTTTCTGTCTGTCTGTCAGTCAGCCTTTCTGTCTGTCTGTCTGTCTGTCTGTCTGTCTGTCTGTCTGTCTGTCTGTCTGTCTGTCTGTCTGTCTGTCTGTCTGTCTGTCTGTCAGTCAGTCAGTCTTTCTGTCTGTTTGTCTAACTGTGTCTGTTTGTCTGTCTGTCAGTCTGTCTGTAAGTCAGTCTCTCTGTTTGTCTGTTTGCTTTTTACACAAAACAAACGGAATGAGCCGAACGAAAACTAACAAAAAGATCAATTCATATAATATGTATATATTCTGTTGGTTTAAATAATAGAGCAAAGATTTATATGGATCAGTCTAGAATTAATAAATCATTTCAGTATCATTTTTCGATTTTCTGAAACCGAACTAGAAATGCTCTGGCTCGGTTTAAGCAAAATAGAGAAATCAACAACACTGATATGATTTATTAATTCTGCAGAACGTGTAAAGAAGAAATCGGATCCTTGATGCATTTAAATAATATAATGAGCATAACAGAGTACACGAATTATTTTACACATACTTAATGCTTACTATAGATTCAAGCTTGGCTGACAGAACAGGCGACAGGAAATTAGTAAAAGAAGGGAAATGTAGTGATACTCGGTTTTGTATAACTATCGTATGGCCTAGAACCTGCTCATTTTTAAAAGAATCGGTCGGAACAAAGAAAAAAGATAAAGAAAACAATTGAGGAAGAACAGAATATGATCAAATGACAGAATGAATGAATTTATTTATTTATTAATGACCGACGAAACGACCGAACGAATTAATTAACTAATTAATTAATAATGACAACTGGATTCATTTCTTACCCGCACAGCGTTGTAAATTCGATTCTTGGTCTCTATCTCCCAGTAAGCACACGTCGACGCTGACGTAGTCTGCCGTTCTTCCCGCCCTCTACCGTCAACCCCGGAGACCTCCATCCCCTCTTCGTTTCCCGTTGCTGACCTCTGTTGACCTCCTCCGCTGACCATTCTCTTTCCCCATCCACGCCGCTTGACCATCGGTGTCTTCTCATCCAGACACAAGTCCTCGTCATCTAGGCTGTCCCATCCCATCCAGAAGGTTCTTGACGGACCGTCCACAACGCCCACCTTATTGAAGGGATTCGAATTTCCTTCGGTCGCCGGATGTCGACGGGCCCATGACGTCACTTCCGCTGTGTCATATTTTCCTTTGTTCCTGCTGTCGGCTAAGGTTTCGAAGGTGAATTGGACGATTAGCAGAATGATTCCAGTAGTGAAAGGAAGTATGGTTCGCATGGTTGATCGAAAAGGAGGAAGGCATAAAATCCACGCTGGTAAGGAGCTCTAGTCGAAGCTTCGAGTAGTCGCCCTTTTATATACTCAGCGTTCTATAGGGGAATCGGGGAAGCTAAGCCAACGGAGCTGACGGCTGCCGTGAGGAAAGATTGGCTCGCTTGAGTCTTCGAGACATTTGGTCTTCATCCATACACTGCATGACGTAAGTAATATAATGAGGCGCAACAGCCAAGCATACGCGCATGCTCACTCAACCCCATAATGTACGCATGCGCAGAAGAGTGCTTTTCGAAAGTTGTCCTAGAATTGTGCTAGTAAAATGCTTGACCGACAGACAGACAGGTAGATAAACAGACAGATAGACATACATACATACATACCACATGCATACACATAATTATACATACCCAATCATGCAGACAGACAGACACACAGGCAGACAGACACATGCATACATGTATACACACATATATGCATACATACATACATACATGCATGCATGCATACATACATACATACATAAATACATACATACATACATACATACATACATACATACATACACACATACATACATACATACATACATACATACATACATTACATACATACACACAGACAACCCAACCGAAAGACAGAAAGGAGATAAAGACGAAGTATAGGCTAAATAGAAACTATCATCGTTCAAAACCAGATCAGCTTTAACACTTTAATGTCAAGATATACATACGCATATCAGAAAGAGACAGCACGAAACACGGACAGATACACTGAGAAAGAAACACACAGTAAAGCATAGAGACATTCAGAGAGTATCGGGCGAATAATGTTTTAAAATATGTTTGACACAGAGCGGTTCCTTAAGCAGACAAAACCATTTTGACCAGAATTGGTTCCGACCAATTTTCGAAAACTCGGGAATATGCTCAGCACCATCAGCGCTTTTAAGTGGCCGAATAAGCGCTATATAAGTATTCAGGATACATACTTACCTACTGTTAACGATGTGCTTAGCATAAGCGGTTTAAACGAGCCGAAATCTCTCCGGCTTTTTGTACCCGATGTAATGTTTGACCCCGCCCTTAGCGATGCATCGGCAGTACCGGATTTAGGCTTGTTGAGGCCTTAAGCTATTTAAGCTTGGAGGCCCTTGTTAAAAATTACACCAGAAGATCTCACAAAACTTGAAAATATATATGCCTTTAAATTATTTAAATGCCAAGGCTTGCAGTGAAAAATTCCAATTATTTTCAAACGGATGCATTTACTCAGGCGAGGTGGAATTTGTTACACAAGCCATTTAAAAAGGTTAAACATTCGCGTTCCCTAAAGGCATTTCGGTTTCCCCGGTGCTTCAGTGCTGAGAGCGCCTTTGAATATTTATTCTGTGAGACGCGCTTTATAAATTTCTAAATACAATGCAATAAAAAAATTTAAAAGCCACCCAAAGATATTATACATATTTTTAGGCCCCTGCAGATTGTGAGGCCCTCTGCTGTAGCTTTTTTAGCTTTTAGGTAAATCCGGCACTGATGGTCTAAGCAGCATCGTAACCTCCAAATTTCTAAAGCGCTACTCTGAAGCTAAGAGCAAGGCACCGTATACCACTCCACCCAACTATCTCGTTTATGTTTGAAAGTGTTTAAGCTTGGTGCAGATACACTTTTCTATGGTAAAGCTGGTGCCATTGCTTCACAATCATGCAATGTCAAATCGCAACCTCCTTTGATGTAGTTTCATACCATGTCCGCATAGATTTTCAGTTGTTGCCCTCTGAAAGACTGTTCAACTAATATTTTCGATTCCTTGTAGGCCTAGAATGACCTTCTGCAGGTCCTGCTTTTGTCAGATTAATGTCACCAGGCTAAATTTATCTTATTACCCGCTCCGTATTCCTCCAGCGCTCGTGAATAAGCAGGCTCCCTGCGCTTTAGAAATGTACGGTTTACGATTACGATTACGATTCATTTTGACGCGGTTGGATTACTATAGTTCTGTTCTAGCAGGCTTGTCTAAATTCCGAATCGACAGCTTCAGTCATCCTATTCTGCGCCGCTCGAATCGTCGCTAAGCAGCAAAATTGTCATATGTTGAGCTATTTGTGAACGACGCTATGCCACGGACTTACAGTCTAGGAGAGGATAACCTTTGAGATACCCCTCAATGTCTTCATAGGGCGATTATAGCGCAGAAATATTTGAGTATCTTCCTCTATACTGGCAGAGATTTGAATCTTACCATCGATTTTCGCATTTCTCATAAAGACACGCAGTCATTATGTTAATCGCAAGAGGCAACATTGAATATGAATATGAATATGAATATGAATATGAATATGAATAATGAATAATGAGTAAGTGTGATGAGTTAGCAGATTAATTTTTTCTTGAACTCGGAATCTAAACGTTGACCAGTCTTGTTGTCCTCGAGACCAAGGTCTTGGTCTCGAGTGCACTCGAGTTCGTTTTTAAAAGTCTTGGTCTTGGTCTTGGTCTTGAGACCAAAGGTCTTGGTCTTGGTCTTGAGGTTCAAGGTCTTGGTCTTGGTCTTGAGGTTCAAAGTCTTGGTCTTGGTTTTGCAAGACCAAGACCAAGACTTTTGTCAATATGAACAGTCATTAATTTTAATAAACGGCAAGAATTTTAAAAATTAATCCAATAATTACTCATACAGTTATTGCTTTAGTAGGCCTATTTACACGGTGTGAATGAGGCACTGTTGTTTTGGACAATTATTTTGACTTCCGGTTATTTACCATGGAATGATTTCGAAACAGACTCATGATTAATTTGTACATTTACATCTGTCGCGTGAGGAGATCGACGACAACGACGAGATGTCATCATCATCACGATGGAGTCGTCGTTGACGGTCGAGATAGGATGATGACGGACGAAAGCCAGTCTCCACTTGGTCAACAATGAAGGCAGCGAGGCCGAGGTGTAATCGGACACCACACAGCCAAGGTGTAATAGGACACCTCGCGGCTATGGTGTAACCAGACACCGCCCGCGCTGCAGGCGAGCGACGACCCGCGTCTCGAGGAGCAATCTGACACTAATTGACGATAGCATGACGTGGGGAGGGGGCTGACCGATGCACGCTGAAGTTCCTACTTAACGGAAGGAAAAGGAGAATACGGGACTTGTACTACTGACGAGCGCGACGTGAGAACAACGGTCGAGCGATCAACATCGAGAGGAGCGACCAGCGGCGGCGGCAGAGTATTAGTCCGTCAGATTCAGAGACTGACGCGAAAGAACGATCTGTAGTTAGGCTGTACGAAGCAACATTTGAGATAGTCCGATTTAATATCTAAACGCTTTAATACTACGTGGAAGTTCCCGTAGAGTTAGTGTATATATTTGTTTCTTTAATTAAATTCATTTATTAATTAAACAAAGTTCGTCGTGAATCTTCTATAGAAAAGTTAGGCACGTTAAATAAAAGTGCAAGTAAAAGAACAAGCAGTCGAGGGTCGACATCAACACACGGCAAACACACGACAAGGCGACCTTCGATTGCGACAACATCCGGTTCTTGAAAGCTGCTTTGTGTGCAAGGGATTTCAGCACTTGTAGACCGTGTTTTTTCACATGGCAGAATTTTAATGACGCCCCACAGGTCACGTTTTGGTCAGAAAAATCTGAGCAAATTGGTTTTTATCAAATTCAACAGGCATTTGGAATAACATTTCGCATGAAGGACTTTTGTAAATACGAATTCGGAATTCTCTGCAGTCTCCATTTAAAGTTGTTTTGCTTGAATAAAAGAAAAAACTAATGTTTTCATTAAAATAACGAGTAGTCCGACTGGACAATTTTTAGTAAGGAATAGAAGTCTGGATACGACTGTGATTTTTTTGGGCCTTGGTCTCGGTCTTGGTCTTGAGGTTCAAGGTCTTGGTCTTGGTCTTGGTCTTGAGGTTCAAGGTCTTGGTCTTGGTCTTGGTCTTGAGGTTCAAGGTCTTGGTCTTGGTCTTGGTCTTGAGGTTCAAGGTATTGGTCTTGGTCTTGGTCTTGAGGTTTAAGGTCTTGACAACAAGACTGGCGTTGACCACGCCTCTCTCTGTCTGTGTCTGTGTCTGTGTTTGTGTCTCTGTCTGTGTCTCTGGCTCTCTCTCTCTCTCTCTCTCTCTCTCTCTCTCTCTCTCTCTCTCTCTCTCTCTCTCTCTCTCTCTCTCTCTCTCTCTCTCTCTCTCTCTCTCTCTCTCTCTCTCTCTGTGTCTCTCTGTGTCTCTCTGTCTCTGTCTCTCCCTGTCTGTCTCTGTCTGTTTTCCTCTCTCTGTCTATCACACTCCATGTCTGATATTTCCATTCACAGTCAAACAATTCCAGTGTATAGCTGAATTCGCTAGGCGGCGCAGGTGGTATTAAGAAACGAGATGTGATATGCATACATGTCATACATACTTTTATACATGCATACACACACAACACTCAAACATCCATACATACAAACAATGATACAAACATATATATGCATGCATACATACATAAATGTATCCATATACACATACATACATACATACATACAAAGATAATATTATACATACAACATGCAACATGGGTGCGGTGTGCCATCCAGTTTTTCTCAATAAACGAATATATATATATATAACATACATACTTACATACATGCATAAACACATTCATACATCCATATATACGTAAAATGATACACGCGAATATATATATACATGCATACATACAGTATACATTCTTCCTTGCACACATACATACTCATGCATACATGCGTATTTGCATTTCGACGGTTGAATGCAAACTCGGTAGATGTCTACAGTCGGCCCTTGTGCTGAACTTGGCGTAATGTTTTAATCGCCAGGGACGCCACTGTTTTGCATGACTTACACACTGCCTATTCTGTTGCACTATTAGCGAAGTATATGGTCAGTTTACATTATACTTCTGTATCTATCTATATATGTATGCATGTATGTATGTATGTGTGTGTGCATATATTTATGAATGTAGGTATGCATTTCTGTACGATTGTAAGCATGTATGTATGTATGTGTGAATGTATGGTTGTATTCATGTATGTGTATGTATGTCTTTTCTGTAATCCTGTTTACAGTAATAGGTGCTCGGCTGAGCCATGCTGATCATCTGATGCATTTTCTGTTCGGTTTTTTGTTTTTGTTTTGTTTGTTTGCATTTTCTTGTATTTTCAACTAGTCTTTTTACTTTTCATTCATACTATACCCCAAGGACATTATTTTCAGGGCATGGTTTTGTTCCCATCATTTTCTTCTTTTTTTGGTGCCATCTTATTGCTATGTAACAAATAGGCAGCCCTAATTAAGCGAGACGTATGTCCCTTTTGGGCTTTCCCTATTGTATCCCGAATGTTTTTACATTCCGATTGGTGCCTACTGTTCTTTTGTTTTGAATTCGGATCAATAAAGTTGAATTGAATTGAATTGAATTGACATGCAGACTATGTATTATTTATATATGCAGAATACACACATGTATATGTATGTATGCACGTACGTGTATGTATGAATATATTATCTAATATGAATATAAGCATGTATGTATGCTTGTATGAGTGTGGGTCTGTATCGTACTATAATGTATTGTATTCTATTGTTTGGTGATGTTTTGTCCTATCGTTTTTCACTGTAAATTCGGTATCTATAGCATAAGTCGTAAGTGCCTCCAGCAGTTGATATCCAGGACTAAGTAGTCATGAATTTGTCGTCTGTTAAAATCCTGCAGCATGACGGATGTCGAACATACAAACTGCCGTTAATTTTACAACCCCAATTACAAACGAGCACCTGCAGCGAACGACCAGAGATTTCCCGCCGGCGGGAAAATGACTCCACTTAACACGGGATTAGGCGCGAATGCTCGATTAGACAAGAACACCGTCAATTGTGGCTGCTATCTGTATGCAATACAACACAGTATACGTAACGATGTAATACTATACAATACAATACAACTTGATACAATATAATATGATGCAAGCAATATAATACAATAAAATGCAATGCAATGTAATACGATACACTACGATACAATACGATACAATACAATACGATACAATACGATGCAAAACAATATGATACAATATGATACAATACGATATAATGCCATGAGATACAATACAATACGTACAATACAATACGAAACAATACAATATGATATAATACAGCACGATATGATGCAATACCATGCAATAATACAATGCAATACATTATAATTAATGCACAATACTTAGTTGAGCAAGGTAGCCGATAGGTTAGGGGCTCGCCGCGTTACGCGGACAGTGCGGGTTCGAGTCTCATCCGAATCATTATCTAAAGGTAATTAACAATCACAACAACAGTGACAGTAACAATTGTCAACTGCAACTAAAACTTAAACAACAGCCGCAACTACAATTACGACAATGAGATACCAATCTCTCGATACAAGAACCCAAAGACTGACCACAATTATAACGTTCTAACGACTTCATTTGCCCAGCCTCGGCCTATACGAGAGTGGGTGGTCCAAGTTCCGAGTCCAACAAGTCTGCCGGCAGCCTTTCCGATAAACGCTAAGTCCTTCATAAACGCAGCATCTGGCTCGCACGCGTCTCCAGTCCGCGCCGCAGCGAGGGGCGCCATCCTGCGTCCGTCAACGCACCAATAGCCGGCGTCTGGGACACCACGGGCACCTGTCGCTTGAACGGTGCGTGGCGCGGATCGTCTGCCGGGCGGGCGGCCGTCCTTCCCTCGAAGCGACGTGTAGAGATAAACCTGTCGGCGACGGGAATCAATTCTCATCAGGGGGACTTTAGCGATCGCCCGTCGGGACAGCCTGGCGGATATATCTTGGGAACAAATTGAAAAATAATGCCGGTAAATGCGTCCGAGGTCGGCTGGCTAAACCGGCGTCCGGATTTCAATTCAATTAAAGTGGTCTTTAGCAACGGCGATTAATTGTCATTCTGTTTCGTTTTCCCCCGTTCAATTATTCAGCCCCGTCCGAAGGGTAGGAGCGACGCTAAGACCCGGTCTCACCTCGCCTCGTACGGTCGCTCATCCCGGCCGCTACGTGCCCGACTTACCGGTGTCGCCGGACTCTGGAAGGAGGGGCGTATAATGACTTGTAATTTAAGTGGGAGATGGGATACACCGTCGCCACTGGATGATCGGCCGAGATGGAAGGGAGATAAATACCCTGAAAGGGTCGATTCGATAAGAACGCCTGAGGGTAGAAGACTGAGGACGTGATAGGATCCGGGGTAGATTAGAAGGGTTGTACGAATGGGTAACAGCCCCCTCTAATGACTACTTAACCGTGTTAAATTGTTAATTGAATGTTCCCGTTTTAAAGACTGAACCGGGAGTGGGGTAAGCGATGGCGTTAGCGGCCAGTAATTGTAATTGCAAATTTATATAGCGCCAACTCAAGAGAGACTCATTAGAGTCCAACCTCGTCCAATCAGATAGCTACTTGAAGGTACACAGCAATGGTAGCAATGCTAATTTGAAGTCTGCATCATTCGACGGTAATTTAACTGGTTCGAGTCGGTTGCGCCACTGTTGAGTTTGATCATTTTAACTGTAATTGTAACTTAACACGGTAAAACTTGTAAATGTATTCGTCAGAGTATATAAAATAATCGAACCGTTTCTCTTGGATTTGCAAGGTCAGCGCTCAATTGTAATTGTAATCAGAGGCGTAATTATGGTCTAAACAGTGGGGTGCCAATTTCTTCTACACTTTCGCTTTTCTCGTGGAGACCATTTTTTGGACATATTACCCTGCCAGTAACTGGTTATGAAACGCTGATGAACTTACCTCCATAACGGCAAATGTCATCTACACGTTTTCTATTTAGAACACATTAATTTTATTCATTTTCCGTATCAAAATCAACGACGTCTTAAATGTTTATATTGTGTAACGGAGGGAGCCTTCTTCAGCTAGCAGGTTTGGATATGGTGACCTGTGTGGTTGAAAGTCTGCCTGTCTGATTACCTGTTACTCTCTTCGTCTGGCTTTCGGTTTATCTGCGTATTTAAGTACTTTCGTACTTTTGTTTTACCTACTCCTCACTGTGTCTACGCACATGAAGTAAGGCGGAGACTGCGATCTCTGGGAAGCCACAATAATAAAATATTGATTGACATTGTTTAAAAAGTGGGGCTACGGTATCCCTGTCCAAAATGTGGGGGGCTATGTGTATCCCCACATAAATTACGCCTATGCGCACTATCAAAAGCTTTCTTATATTAAGTGAGCCTTCATTCGTTTGCTGAATTCTGCAGATGTCCGTTTCTTCAACTTAGTAGGCCTATAAAGGAAAGTACTACGACTATGAGAAAAATAAACGTCGCCTATTGTCACAATGAAGGTCAATATTACAAGAAACATGGTTGTAGGTAAATCCCGAGCAAATCGAAAAAACCCAAGCGCTACTGCAAAAGCAAACCGTTTACGACAAAGTTGTCTAATACTTCAAAAGTAGGCCTAAATAATTTTTCAAAATGATATTCAAATTAAAGAAGTTGTCGGTTTAAAATAGGCTAGATAATGTCGTCTGGAAACCATATAGGCCTACTGTGACGTCACACGATTGACGTGATGTAGGCCTACGTCCTAAATTTCTTATTCATTAATGCTGTTATTACCGTTATTGTATTTATATATAGGCCCTTACTAGCTGTAACCCGTGAAAAATCACGGTATATAAAAAACAATTATTATTGCAGTGATAACAATAACGTCACATTATAGGCCTATAGCCGTCGTCAAGACAACCGTCGCCAAGGCGGCAGTATAGTGACGTCACAATAGTGTTTGTTACGGGACGGACAGACAGACATATATATATATACTAGCTATACATATATATACTAGCTATACATATATATGTATGTATATATATCAACTTACATAATAACCGTTGTACGTCTGTCTGTCTGTCTGTCTGTCCCGTAAACAAACACTATTGTGACGTCACTATATACTGCCGCCTTGGCGACGGTTGTCTTGACGGTTGTCTTGACGACGGCTATAGGCCTATAATATGACGTTATTGTTATCACTGCAATAATAATTGTTTTTTATAGGCTATACCGTGATTTTTCACGGGTTTACAGCTAGTATATATATAATTTATTGGAAATATTAATTATGATTACAATTGTAACTGCAATTTTTATATAAGCTTATGCTTTTTGTTGTATTGAACATTATAAAGCGCCTCTACGAGTATTCGATCGTTATTCAGAGACTTTATGAAAAGTAATAAGACACTGATTATTATAGGTATACTTTTTTCATCCCTACTTTCCATTATAGATTTATTTCTGTTACTACTATTACTCATACTACTAATACTAAAGCAAAGCAATTTTGAAAGTGATGAGTCATGGGTCATGGTAAACGCTGGAATTGTCTGCCGTAACTAAATATATGTAGAAACTGTATGGTATCGACTCTGTTCATTTTTCAATGATATGATCAGATGAGCTCCTTCATCACCGCTGTCCGTTTGATTGGGTACCACCCCATGCATTTAAGGTCCCATGTACTACAAACTGTGTAAGTCCAAGATTCAAATCTCTAAAATAAACCGGCTAGGCCTAGGCCCTACCATCGGTTTGCGTACCGCCATCCGCACGTCCAGAGGAGCCTCGTCCATGCAGCGTCTATTATACTCAAGGATGCACCCAGCGTGCATCATTGTAAGCATAATATACCGGAACTAACTTAACTAATGCTATACTAGCTGTCCTAACCCGTGAAAAATCACGGTATATAAAAACAATTATTATTATAACGTCATATTATAGGCCTATAGCCGTCGTCAAGACAACCGTCAAGACAACCGTCGCCAAGGCGGCAGTATAGTGACGTCACAATAGTGTTTGTTTACGGGACAGACAGACAGACAGACAGACAGACGTACAACGGTTATTATGTAAGTTGATTCCTACAACATAGACGACGACACATCGGTAAGAGCATCAGACTTGTAGCATTGTCCTCACAGCTGAATGTCGTCTTCGTCCTAGTACAGTGTTTCTTAACCAGTGTTCGACCGAACCCCAGGGGTTCGGTGAGCCAGTGCCAGAGGTTCGGCAGAGGTCCTCTGAAATATATACATATTCAGGGTCAGTGAGTGTGAGTAAAATCATTTGCTATTTTATTTTAATTTCTGGACTTTTATTTAATAAATTTTGTTAACAGTTAGTTAACTGTTAGTAGTTCATGTATTGTATTGAATGTATTAATATTGTATCACATTTTGGTACAATTTTTTGTTTCCTTTTGTTCTCATTAGTTAAAAAATTGTTGTTAAAACTTGAGGGGTTCGGTGAGTGGTCATGGATTTTTCTTGGGGTTCGCCTCCCTTGAAAAGGTTAAGAACCACTGTCCTAGTATATTATCGTGATGAGCTTAGTCAGTTCGGCCAAGTATAGAGTGTGCAAAAAGGACCCGATACTGAGTCATGTCGGTGGGATTGGTGTCCAACCCGTGCAGTCTGAGTCTGTGGTAGCCTAATTATCGTTTCCGGCTATCCAGGAAGGAACGAAGCAGTACAGGGCCATCCTCAAATTTCAAAAGAATTTCCAAGACTAATTGCTGTAAAAGCTATTGTATACAAAAAAGCCTGTATAAGTGGATACAAGAAATTTTAAGTTTGTTAGCGCCAAAGTACACAATATCGCCGTATAGTTCCAACATAAATTAAAAGCCTTTTCAAATACTGTAAATCGTCATTCTGGTATGCTGTGCTATTTTGTGCAAAGTAGAAATCACAATATCAAAGCGTTAAAAAAATCAAATCAATGCTGCAAGAACCAAGTCACCACCAGAAATTTATAAACCAAATTTATAACAATAATAATAAAAAATTAATACAAGAAACTGAAATCAATCAGTATGCCATGAAAATAAACTTTGACTGAGCTATATGTAATTCGTAGAATCACTGCTTCCTTCGAAACTCTGCAACATGTAATTTCTCAGAAATTAAAACAGAAAGTAACTGTTTGATGCTTTTGTAGTTCTGACAAAAAAAACAGAATACGTTGAACAAAATGCATCCAGTGGAGTATTGCCATGGTTGGAACATTGCTATCTAAATTCCTGCTTTATTTAAAACAATTCACTGAATAACCCACATTCATAAGGTCATGTCATAAATGGTCCTCATCTTCAATTGTTTACACTTTGTTGAAATAGATGCTATCACCAGTCACAACCTTCTTTAACAGGTCGTAAAAATCACAATTCAATTAGGCAGATCAGATATTAAGGTTTCTAATAGCCTCTATGAATCAGATAGCTTTACTCCAGCATGCCATCTTAGGTGCTTGGTAAGTGTGTCTTTCTCTCTAAAAGCTTTACTGCATAAATCACATATATAAGGCTTTTCTCTGTGCGCTTTCATGTGTCTTGCTAGATGACCAGATTCTGTGAATAATCTCATACATAAGTGGCACATGTATGGTTTCTCTCCAGTATGTGTTCTCATGTGACGAAGCAGCTTGCTACTTTTGGCAAATGCTTTCTGACATAGCTGGCATTTGTACTGTCTTTCTCCAGTATGGATTTTCATATGATCATTCAGAGTACTACTTTCGGCAAATGCTTTCTGACATAGCTGGCATTTGTATGGTTTTTCTCCAGTATGGCTTCTCATGTGAGAATTCAGAGTATGACCGAGGACAAATGATTTTGGACATAACTGGCATTTGTATGGCTTTTCTCCGGTATGGGTTCTCATGTGACAATTCAGAGCACTACCTTCGGCAAACGATTTATGACATAACTGGCATAGGTATGGTTTTTCTCCGGTATGGGTTCTCATATGACCATTCAGAGTATTACTTTCGGCAAATGATTTTGGACATAACTGGCATTTGTATGGCTTTTCTCCAGTATGGGATCTCATGTGACGATTCAGAGCAGTACCATCGGCAAATGATTTCTGACATAACTGGCATATGTATGGTTTTTCTCCAGTATGGGTTCTCATGTGACGATTCAGAGCACTACCTGCGGCAAATGATTTCTGACAAAACTGGCATTTGTATGGTTTCTCTCCAGTATGGGTTCTCATGTGACGATTCAGAGCATAACTTACGGCAAATGGTCTCTGACATAACTGGCATATGTATGGTTTTTCTCCAGTATGGGTTCTCATGTGACGATTCAGAGCACTACCATCGGCAAATGATTTTGGACATAACTGACATTTGTATGGTTTTTCTTCAGTATGGGTTCTCATGTGATCATTCAGAGTACTACGTTCGGCAAATGCTTTCTGACATAACTGGCATTTGTGTGGTTTTTCTCCAGTATGGGCACTCATGTGACGATTTAGGTTACTACTGATGTTAAATGTTTTCTGATATAGCTGACACTTGTATGTTTTTTCTCTGGTATGGGTTCTCATGTGACGATTCAGAGCACTACTTTCGGCAAATGCTTTCTGACATAACTGGCATTTGTGTGGTTTTTCTCCAGTATGGGCACTCATGTGACGATTTAGGTTACTACTGATGTTAAATGCTTTCTGACATAGCTGGCATCTGTATGGTTTTTCTCCAGTATGGGCACTCATGTGACGATTTAGGTTACTACTGATGTTAAATGCTTTCTGACATAGCTGGCATTTGTATGGTTTTTCTCCGGTATGGGTTCTCATATGACCAGTCAGAGTACTACCTTCGGCAAATGTTTTCTGACATAACTTGCATGTGTATGGTTTTTTTCCAGTATGGCTTCTCATGTGACGATTCAGATTATGACCTAGGGCAAATGATTTTAGACACAGCTGGCATTTGTATGGTTTTTCTCCAGTATGGATTCTCATATGACGATTCAGAGCACTAACTTCGGCAAATGACATTTGACATAACTGGCACATGCATGGTTTTTCTCCGGTATGGGTTCTCATGTGACGATTTAGTTTACTACCGTCCACAAACGATTTCTGACATAACTGGCATATGTATGGTTTTTCTCCAGCATGGGTTCTCAAATGACCATTCAGAGTACTAACTTTGGCAAATGCTTTTTGACACAGGTGGCATTTGTATGGTTTTTCTCCAGTATGGGCACTCATGTGACGATTTAGGTTACTACTGTTGTTAAATTTATTCTGACATAGCCGACACTTATATGTTTTTTCTTCACTATGGGTTCTCATGTGACGATTCAGAGCACTGACTTCGGCAAATGATTTCTGACATAGCTGGCATTTGTGTGGTTTTTCTCCAGTATGGGTTCTCATGTGACAGTTCAGAGCACTACCTTCGGCAAATGATTTCTGACACTGCTGGTTTATGAATGTGTTTTTCTCCTCCATTATGGCTTCTCATGTCTCTTTTGTAAAGACAACGCCCTGGGAATTCAAATATATGTGAGGAGGTTTTCTCCTTTAAGGGTTTATACAATACTATTCTGTGTGAATGAGTTCAGGCATAACTGACATTTGTGTTTTCCTCTGTATGGGTATTTAAGGGTTTCGTCAGATTAGAAGTTAGAACTTACTAAGTGAATGAGTTCTAATATAAGTGCAGTTGTACAGTTTTCTCGAGGGTACTTCAGAGTTCTATATTGTGCATAATGATCTCTGGTATAGGCCTATCTGATATATCTGGCAGTTGCTTAGTTTCTCTTATGTAACTTCTCTCCAGTAATGGATCTCATGATTGTTTAGTAAAATTGGTTCAAAAGAATCGATACAGAGTCATCTAGACATTCTGCTTTTCTATGGGGTAGGGTTTCATATCCTCGTCAGCGATGATACGAAAGGAATAATATATCTTTCCGGTGATGGCACTTATTCCGTTACGGAACTCTACAAGAACAAATATGCCATGTAACATTGAAATGAATGCTTCCATATACGTAAGTCATCAAGTCACTTTTACTTGCACTTTGTTTCTAATAAAATATAATCTTTCTGTAATCCAGCAGCTGCGAGTTATATTTGAAATACGGAAAGAATTACACTGTACGAGACCTGCTCTGCTAATATTCACATTGACAACGAATAGATATAACAAATAACAATATTGAGACGGTCGTTAAGTTTCCGAAACTCTGCTCAGTTAAGAGAAGGCTACATTCTAGTGAAAGCTAAAATGTTAATACGGCTGTAACTGATAAAACTGATTCATTATCGAACGAAAACTTAATTGGTCACCGACAGATTTGAAATCTCACCCATAGTCTATAGAATGTCCTTAAAATTAATGACGTCATAGTTAATTGAGCTCTAAACAAAAACGGAGATTTTATTACGTGTAAGAGGTGTCAAATTCAGCTTCGAACCAGCATCGCACCACCACAGTATAAATAATTACACAGTACGTCGACTCTCATTGCTGGCTGTTGACAAGTTTTTCTGGTCACGTGATTACGTCACGTGATTACGACGCCACCTTGAAAAATAGCTTCTGAATTATAGATTTCAGCTAAAATTAACGTTAAAAATAATATTGCTAATTCTAATGAAGTCCTAAATGTTGTTGTAACGTTTAAAAAATATTTTATTTGATGGATTGCGGTGCATCGGCGTGTAGTCCTCAATGTTGTTTTTAACGTTTAAGAAATATTTCATGTGATTGTTTCCGGTTTATCGCATGGTAAACGGTCTCTTTCAAGATGGTGGACGACAGTGGGCGGGGCTTAGGTATTTATAATGTCGTTACAGTGGGCGGGGCTTAGTTATTTATAATGTCACACATTCTGACTGCAGCAGCGGCGACGAGTTGATGTATTGTGTAATTATTTATACTGTGGCACCACGGTATAAATAACTGAACAGTACATCGACTCCTGGCCGCTACAGTAGTCAGAATGTGCGACTGGCCGCCATTTTGAGAATGAGTCCCAGTCCTCTTTGTTTAAGTCGCTTAGGCCTACACACCGACACACCGGACTCCATTACATCAAATATTTTTTAAACGTTACAATAACATTGAAGACTTCAATAGAATTAACAATATCATTTTTAATGTTTATGTCAGCAGCTGACAGTCAGCTTAAATCTACTGTATGTTTCAAGATCTCACTTTAAAAATGGCGTGACCAGAAAAACAAGTCAACAGGCAGCGGCCGGCAGTCGACGTACTGTTAGTTATTATATTTAAGCTTAATAATATACTGTGATCACACTGTAGACATCTGAGGTTTACCATGCGCAAAACTAGTAATTTTTTTCGAAACTTTTGCGAGTAATTAACCTACAGTCTATTTTTGTCTCTGTAGTTTAATAGGCGTGGGTTAAATTTGCAAAGGACACTAGGTTTGAAGATGATTAGAACGCAGAAAGACAATTAGCGTAAAAATTTCCTTCAATTAACCGTTATTAACGTGAAATCATAAAATAATTTGAGAACTTCTTCAGTGTGCCTGTGATTATTCTCAAGGCATCAGGTTGTGCTCGCCAGCGACAAAAACCGTTATGGTTGCCGAATTCCAGGGTGAGTCTGATCGAGAACCAAAGAGGAAATTTTTCCGACACACGAACAGTTTAGTGAAGAAAAGAGTCCAGGTAATGAGGCTTAGGAGATCAAGCGTTTACTAGAAGAGAGTTCCAGAGTTGAGGGCAGCAGTAGAAAGTACGCGCCTGCCAACTCAGCCAGCACACACACACACACACACACACACACACACACACACACACACACACACACACACACACACACACACACACACACACACACACACACACACACACACACACACACACACACACACACACACACACACACATTGGGTCAGTGGCGTCACTATGGCTGGTGTCACCCAGCGCGGTAAGTCATGGTGTCACCCCCATTAGAAGGTGAAAAAGTAAATAAGCGTAGAGTTTCAGCTTTACTGTAGGTAAATTGATACTGATACAGTACATGTAAGCTGAGCTTACGAAAAAGTTTTGTTGATATCTGTTATTAAAAATTTGAAATAATAAATATCTGCTGAAACTCTGCACACACATTTTGCAGACAGTCATTTCGTCATTTTGGTGTCATCCCCTCTGAAGGTGTCACCCAATGCAGCTCGCATCCCCCTCCCCCCCCCCCGTGACGCCACTGGCAATTTGAAAGAGATGAGTCATAAGTTTGAACCGGAATGACCTCAAGGAATTTACAAAGCGAACTGAATTGGGCAAGGGATTCCAAGGCCAATCCAGTTCAATCTCTAAATTCCTTGATGTCATTCCGAGAGTCCAACACTGTTAGGGTGAGAGGCGAATCAACAGTTAAAGCATTGAGCAAGAGACTTCGTCATCTTAATAGAGAATTAAAAATAAATAGATCATCCAAAGCATTCCGCGTTTGAAGCTGTCGAAATTAGCTATTTTTAAGTGCCCCAAATACCCTCAAACCTCCCTCGATTCCTCGCCTTACCAGACCTTGAAGGATAATGCATTAATCGTCTTTAATCGACAAATCCGTTCAGTTGAAACCGTATTAATTGTCCAGCAGGCGTGGCCGTCTGAGACGAAAGAAAACCGAACAATATTATTAACACAGGGTCCAGCAACATCTTGGACCTTTCGGGCTTCCAATAAAACCGTAATTGGAAATATTTGCCGATCAAAGAGGCTTCCCACGGAGGCTACAGCTTGCGGAACGGCCACGTTTCCGCTTGGAAAATAATAACTTCATAATTCTTCCGAGTGAGAAGTAAGGGGGGAGCCGGGGACGGTCGACCCCTTAGAATAGCTATTAAACGCAGTTGATAGTATTCTGCGCTCAGACTCCAACCGTCTGGTGCTAATTAGAAACGTCGGAGCATCTCTGCTTGGTCACGCTTCGGCTACGCCCATCGCAGCGGGCTGGCCAGGGAGATCAGACAAGCGGTTGGCCCCTTCCAGTAAGTAGCAGCAATTTGCTGAACGCAGGGATCCGGTTCTATAGTTTCTCATCAAACAATAATAACCTATCAGCTATGAAAACCAATCACTGCGTGCAAAGCACCGCTTATTAACTAAATTAGGAGATATATTTATACGTACACGCGTTAGTATATATCTGTATGTATACGTATCTATGATGTATATGTATATATGTGTACGTGTACGAGTGTGAGTGTATGCCCATCTATGTGTTGGTATCCGTGTATGTGCATGTGTGTGTATGTATGACACATCTAGACAATCGCTAATTGATCAGGTAAGGATATATATATATATATATATATATATATATATTAAATAGATTCTATATATATATATATTAAATAGATTATATATATATATATATTAAATAGATTTTATATATATATATATATATATATATATATATATATATCAATTATATTGAAGAAACCACTGCGGACCGAACGCGTTGTAATTGTAATTGTATCACGACATTTGAAGATAAACAACCTTCAAGAGAATTACGCATCAGTATTACGATCTTAAACTCAATCTAAAGTAATCAATTCAGTAAGTAGGCAGAAAGGTAGGTATCATCCTGGAATAGTCTTCCTTCTAAAATCAGAAGTGAACTAATCGGTCTGTCACCTTTCTTGATCCGAAAGTGCTTGAAGTTGGTTCGTGTTTTATCGTCCAAAGTGGTCGGAAGTGCTGCTGGTGAGTTTTCCCTTGACGTTGCGTTTTAGTTTTCACTTATGTTATATTAGGTAGGTATAAATATGTTGGTGAGTAGGTAGGTAGGTAAGTAAGCAGGTAAGTAGGCAGGTAAGTAGGTAGATAAGAGCGTAAGTAGGTAGGTAGGTATGAATATGTTGGTGGGTAGGTATACGTGAGTATGACTATGTTGGCTGGTAGGTAGTAGGTATGATTATGTTGGTAGGCAGGTAGGTATACGCATGAATTTGTTGGTTGGTATACAGGTTCCTAAGTATATAGGTAGGTACGAAGTCGTTAGGTAAGCACTTAAGTAGGTAGGTAGGTATGAATATGTTGGTGGGTAGGTAGGTAGGTACCGTGGGTAGATAGTTAGGTATGAATATGTTGGAGGGTAGGTAGGTATGTAGGTATGAATATGTTGGTGGGCCGGTAGGTAGGTAGGAAAGCAGGTAGATAATGACAAGCTACGTAGGTAGGTTACGGTAGGTAGGTGTGTAGGTTGGTAGACAGGTAGTAGGCATACAGATAGAAAAACATACATAAATACATGTCATGCAGGGCTGTAGTCGAGCGTATACGCGGGTATACAGCGTATACTCACCTCTAGGGAAATTTGAGAGCGTATACTCAGCGCTCTAGACGAGGGTATACGCGGGTATACAACGTATACTTACCTCTGTAGAGACCTGAGTAATGAAATTTGGAGGAAAAAGAGAGGTTTTTTGAGGTTTTTAGGGCGAATGACTAAAAAAAAAAGGTCATCAACTTTTTCAGAGACGAAATCGTAAAAAGTCAGAAAATTTGGAGGGAATTTGTGAAAAGTCTGAAATTTTTCATAAAAAAAGTCTTCTAATTTTTTTACGCCGCTGGTCACCGGTAGCGTATACTCACCTCAAATTTTACCACTACAGCCAGGGCTGTAGTCGAGCGTATACGCGGGTATACAGCGTATACTTACCTCTAGAGAAATTTGAGAGCGTATACTCATGGCTGTAGACGAGGGTATACGCGGGTATACAGCGTATACTTACCTCTGAAGACCGAATAATTGTCACTTTTGGCACTTTTTGAGGAAAAAAGAGAGGTTTTCAAAGGTTTTTAGGGCGAATGACTAAAAAAAAATAGGTCATAAACTTTTTCAGAGACGAAATCGTAAAAAGTCTGAAAATTTTCTGAGAATTGGTGAAAAGTCTGAAATTTTTCCTAAAAAAAGGTCTTCAAATTTTTTTTACGCCGCTGGTCACCGGTAGCGTATACTCACCTCAAATTTTACCACTACAGCCCTGATGTCATACATACATACATACGTACATACATACAGACAGACAGACTTATAGAAACACAGACAGGCTGAGAGACTAACATGCATGCAGGGACTCTCGTTATCGTGTATGAGAACGTACATTACGACGCTAGACATTAATCTCTTTTACGGAAAGTGTCGCATGCAGGATATAGGAACATGGTCAACGGTTTCAAATGCTTTCCTTCTATCAGTATTTTGCCACATAAGTAGACTATCTGCAATTCTACAGTTCCTAACGAGCCAAATAAGGTGAAGGGCGGTGTAATTACGAGTGCTAACACCATTTTATTTGCGGTCCATATAGCCTCACCCTGTTGACAATTTACCAGCAAACGGACCAGGATAGTATCCTCAAACAGCCCCCACTGACCATGAACTGACCGAATCTAAGCCTGATTGCCGACACCAAAGCCGCCATCTTAGCAAGTCTAAGCCGTCCGAGTGCGGAGCAAAGATGGATGTCATAGTTTTATAATTAGACGTCATTTCCTTTTATTTCCGACAGTGGCGCCGCGCCACGACCGACGGAGATAATGAATTCCAAGCGGGGCGATCACAATTCATTATCCGAGGGACAGTAGCGACTTTACCGTAAAGCCCAGCGCAACATTAGCCCTGACTAATTGCCCCACGGGGTCAAATAGATTCGTCTGATATTGGGACGTTTTCCGGCAGAAAGAGGCGCGTGGCATTCTGGGTGTAATTGAAACCATCTGAGTCATTGCCATATGAAAACATTCTAATCGACGGATGAGTTGAAGACGATCAAAGAAAAATCTGGTAACATTTAGAGTGTTACTTTAAGAGTGTTGATTCGTATAAGTATACGAATATATATATATATATATATATATATATATATATATGTTAGCTGATGGTATCTTATGTTAGCCTATGTTAGCTTAATATGTTAGTTTATGTTAGTCTATAATATTAGCCTATGTTATCTTACGGTAACATATATGTTAGGCCTATATACTGTTAGCTTATGATGGCCTATGTTAACTTATGGTAGCTGATGGTATCTTATGTTAGCATATATGTTAGCTTAATATGATAGTCTATGTCAATTTATGTTTGCTTATGTTAGTCCAAGCTATAGTTCTAGTGTGTACAGAATATTTCGATTCCGTATATTTTGGATGGTTTTCTTAATTGGAAAGGAGGAAGAATCTTGCTCAGCAAACCCGTGAAACCGGTGGTGGGGGCTACAGAAATATAGGAAACCATGTTGCCTATCTACATTTCCAACCACTGCACATCATTGTATTTGCGAAGCGCCTATGTTATTGAACCAACTGAGATGTTAACGAGCGCCTCACCTTAGTAGTAAACCATAAAACTAAATTAGCCTAGGACAGAGAGAGATACTAAAGAGATACACATTTGAGAGAAATCTAGAGAGATACATGGTTATAGGAAAATATAGGTGGATATATGGAAAAATGAACAGATGTGTAAATGGAGAGGTTATCTAAACTAAACTAATTCAGTGAATTCTGTAGCGCCATAATCACGATGCACAAGGCATTCGATGCATGGTCGCTTCAAGTGAAGTTGTAGCAGGGATCTACATGTTTTGTTGGAGCAGCCCCCGATTGAAAGTCGATGTAGGTAAGGAAAATCAGAAATCGGGTCACCGTGGGCTACACATGTTGAAATAGGACCTGAACTACATTAACTAACTGACAGAATGGACAGAACTGGTGAATAAATCCCAAAGAGCAGATGAAGGCAGACATTCAGACAAACACAGAGACATACACAAGATATATATATAGAGAGAGAGTGTGTGAGTGTGAGAGAGTGAGTGTGATTGAGAGATAGTCAGTGAGAGAGTGTGATTGTGAGAGAGAGAGAGAGAGAGAGAGAGAGAGAGAGAGAGAGACAGACAGACAGACAGACAGACAGACAGACAGACAGACAGACAGACAGACAGACAGACAGACAGACAGAGACAGAGACAGAGACAGAGACAGAGACAGAGACAGAGACAGAGACAGAGAGACAGAGAGACAGAGAGAGAGAGAGAGAGAGAGAGAGAGAGAGAGAGAGAGAGAGAGAGAGAGAGAGAGAGAGAGAGAGAGAGAGAGAGAGAGAGAGAGAGAGAGAGGGGGGGGGGGGGGAGAGAGCGAGAGAGAGAGAGAATAAGATTGGTACATTTCAGATACATAAGAAAGAAAGTAAACATCGTTGCAGTCATCTATGAGTGGTGCTGATGACGACGGCGATATGTAAATGATATTGATGACGACGGTTATCATCATCACAATGACGATGCATGATTCAGATTCGTTGATTTTGTGCTTAGTCAAGCATTCGAAATTAGCCAATTTAAAACCAATTAAAATAATTAACAGAAATTAACATATTTCTTGTCGGGAAATAGATCACATATAATATATAATTATATTGTATGTGTGTATTGTGTTTGATCATTTTAAAAAACAACCGTAAATGAGCAAATAAATAAAACATTAACTCGATAAATTAACAATGAACAAATGTATAATTTCAATTAGTTAATTGTCAATCAGCTATTAAAGAAATCTCGAGCAAAAATTAACATTAATAAACAAATAAATCAATAAATTAACAGAAAAATCATAGATATATTAGAAGCCACTGTGTGCAAATCTTATCAACAGTGGATACAATTAAAGACGTTCTGCTATTGGACTCTAATTAGTCTAAATAATTTTAAATCGGTGGAAATCCTTCCATTCACAGACGCATCTGTTTCGCCTCTTTAGCCTTCATCGGCAGCCATCCTCCTCCATCCCATCTGCTCCATCCGCAGCCCAAAGGACATCCGATAACAGGAGGGACTTGCAGCAGCCAATCAGCTTCCCGCTACGACGTCCGGCTGGTCATTAGTGGACAGTGCGGACATATTGACCAGCTTCGGCTGGACAGCACGCGATATGATACTCGCTAATGCTATGATAAAACTGTTCTAGACAAATGGGCTGTGAGTGACGAGTATATCAGTTGAAGACCATGTTTAGAAATAAGATAGTTGCGGCGAAGTTTGTGGAATCTAATGATGTAAGGATTTGTTTAAAGGAATTATCTTATGTGGCTGTGCGTTAACGCCTAATTGTTTCATTGCTTCCAAGTTTGAAACAGAGATGACTAGTTGTCTGGAGCGATGTTCTGGAAGGATTCTGGCGAATAGTATGGGAATCACAAACATTGATAAAAGATATGTTTAGAATCCTCATCTGGGCTTAGAAAAAACATAGCGTAGGCCTAATTATGAGGTAGCGATTGCGCTTAGAAGAAGTTGTAATTATTCAATATCAAATTAAATTTGAGTAAACATCATTGGTAAATTTTATTTGAAGAAATTACAGCGGTTTTCCAGACATAGTAATAGCAGCAACAGTCATAATACTCGTAATTAACAGAGACGTGTTGAAGTCTATTATGAGAAACTTGGAAATTTTTAAGAACTAGTTCTTGAGTCATTAAACATTTCGTTTTCATGTGGGATTGAACAAATCATTCGTGAAAAGAAACTTATTTTCATAAATTTCTTGGAACTGGACTTCTAACAACACCTTTTACCTGCTTCACCGATTTTCGCTTGACTAGGTGCACGAGATTGCAATTTGGTTCCCGCGACATTATCTCTTTTGGGCGCTGAAGCAATACGAAAAAATACGATCATGAATTCCTTTCCGAATGGCTTCCAAAGAAGTATATGATTCAAAGGAGAACTGCAAATCAGCATTTCATGTATTTTACAAAGACTGGATACAGTTAAGAGACAAAATACAGTAACGCTTGATTCTACACAACATAAGCATGCACACAGTTACGCAAAGGGCTGCGCACCATCTCTCTTATCAACTCCAAACGTTTTACAGTTAGATGGATCGCCGTAAATAACTACCCCAGCAGTAAAAAAAACTTCAGGAATGTCTTTCAAGGAATCCACAACAACGACAGAACATCGTACGAACGACGCCACTAAAAACGCACCCATGGGTCTCTTCGGAAGTCCATCGACGCACAAATACACGTCCTTCTTCGTCGAAGACATTTTGGCGCCAAAGGAGAAAACGCCAGAGGTGCCCGTTCCGTCCTTCTCATACCAAACACGTCCAGTCACGCACGAAGGTTCTCAACACCGTCAGAACTGTTGTCTTCCTTCAGGGTCCAATGCAAACGAGGAATCCAAGCTGGAAGAACGAACAACTGCAGAGACAGGTCAAGAAAAATGATATGTTTACTTGACATAATTGTATTTGTATTATACTTTTGCTTTGTACTTTGGTGGTATTGTACTTTTGTATTGTAGTTGTGTCTAATACTTTCGTATTGTGTTTTGCGTTGTCCTTTTCTATTGTACTTCGTATTCTTCTGTAGTTCAAGTTGTATTTTGTGCTGACATTTTTTGTTATACTTTCGTATTGTACTTTTGCGTTGTCCTTTTCTATTGTACTTCGTATAAGCTTAGTACTTTTGTTCTGTACCTTGTGTTGTATTTTGTATTTAAATATTTTGTTATAATTTCGTATTGTAATTTTGTGTCGACCTTTAGTATTGTACTTTGTGTTGTATTTTTGTATTGAAATTTTGTATTATACTTTAGTATTGCACTCTTGCATTGTTCTTTGTATTGTACTTTTGTATTGTATCGCCAGCAGCTCCTCAAGCTTGATTATGCAACTCTCGCCGAGAGGTTCCCCTATTCTCTTTCTCGATTAGTGTTAGTGATTTAGGTGTCATTCTTGACCAGTACTCTCAGAGGCGCGTTTACCTGTAGGCGCACTAGGCGCGCGCCTAGGGCCCCCAAATCTCAGAGGGCCCCCAAACGGATGAAAATAATTATTTTTTAATTATGAAAAATGATATTTTTGAATTATTTTAAATATAACCTATTTTCTATTTTTACAGTTTAGTATTCACATAAAGTATATTATTGTAATTTATAATTGTTTTGTTCACCTTGGCTAATAATTCATTTTCAATCTGTGCAAAATAACGTATGAAACTTGTTAGCAAGAAGCCGCAACGGTCGTCTGCTGCAGTTTACTTGTTGAAAGTTTTAGTCTGATGAGTGCTTAATTTGTAGTCTTTAAAAGTAATTAAAACTTTAATTAGTATTGTTAACCCGTAATAATAATTTAAATTTGTTTAATAATAAATATTGATTAAAATCTGACGCAATGAAACGAACCTTGCTATGAATCTGGAGTTGCAAAACGAAAGAAGTGTGAGCATGCGATAAGTGAGCGAAGTAGACAAAAACTAACTTGATGCATTTGTAAGTCGTAGATAGGCCTATGTCGCTCTAACACCGGTTCAGTTACAAAGAATAATTAATTTTTCAAGCATTTCTATATTATATATTGTAGCTTTTCTGCATTGCATTGCAACAAGCGAGTACTGTACAATTATAAATGTTTTAGCGTTTTGTTTACTAAAATCATTAGGCCGAAATCACATTACTTCACATTCCTTGAAAATAGCTTCTATGATCATAATTACACTCACTAAAACGGCTTTAAGTTAAACTTCGCTGGTTTTTCCAGTTTCCACATGATAGGCTGAACACCGCCAGAGTCTCAGACACTTAGGGCCACAGAAATGTTTGCGCCTAGGGTCCTGTTTTCTGTAAACGCGCCTCTGAGTACTCTTTCGTTTTCGAACCACATTTCTAGCCTCTCTCGGTCTAGTTTTATTATCTGATGGATATTATATGTTTATTGAAGTTGCGTGGGCACAATGTCTGTTAGCCGAGATTTTGAAAATGCGTGCTAGCATTCAGACAATGACTTCAAGAAGTGGAACAGCCAATGCGTATTAAAATTAACTGAAAACTCTCATAAAGGTGTTATGTTATTGCCAATTATAGCGGACGTGTGAGTTACTAAAAATACGCTTTTTAAGTGTCCTCATACAAACATACATAAAACAAACTGGTAGCGATGTTAGCCTAGGTCCAAGAAACAAGAAAAGCAAGTGTATCGAGATACTGAAGATGTTTATAATTATGCTCTCTTTTAGTTTTATACTTCCTGATTTATTGTAAACTATATTATCTTAGTAAAACCACATACATAAATATAAATCTTCTTGCACTTTACACTGTAACGAGAAATTTGATGCTGCTACATGAATTCCTTGTCAATCAATCAATCAATCAATCAATCAATCAATCAATCAATCAATCAATCAATCAATCAATCAATATTCGTTTATTCAAACTATAAGCTGACAAGAACGTAACTTATTTACATAACTATTTGCAGTTAGATCAATCCATATTCTATGCCATTTTCACTCCAGGAGATAACACTACTAATATGCATTTCTGTAATCGCTCTACACGACAGATGTCGCAAGTGAGCCAGAATCAAAAGCCGACCAATCAACGGACGACACATTGAAGAAGATAACAGAAGATGATGACGA
Source organism: Allolobophora icterica (assembly GCA_963556255.1). NCBI lineage: Eukaryota > Metazoa > Annelida > Clitellata > Crassiclitellata > Lumbricidae > Allolobophora > Allolobophora icterica. The sequence goes on along the minus strand of OY744605.1, from coordinate 10,344,922 downwards.
CGACGACGACGATGGCTACGATTGCCTAGAGGGTTCTCAACACGGCACCGATGGGGGTTCGACGCCCGGCAAGCCCCGCCGCGTCCGAACGGCCTTCACCTACGAGCAGCTGGTCGCCCTCGAGAACAAATTCCGCCAGACACGATACCTGTCCGTCTGCGAGAGACTGAACCTCGCCCTTGCCCTTCGTCTGACGGAGACCCAGGTGAAGATCTGGTTCCAGAACCGAAGGACCAAGTGGAAGAAACAGAATCCGGGCATGGACGTCAACAGTCCCACTGCGCATGCGTACCCATCCGCTGGTTCCCTACTCTACAGCGAACCGACGAGGCCGTTGTGCGGCACCGCTTTTGGCGCCATCTATCTCAACAGTCTGTACAACAGCGCGAGCGGCTCAACCGGAAGTGCGGTTAGGTCAAACGGAAGTGCCGACCCAAAGGCGTACTCGTCAATGGTGCTGGCTTCCGGTGGCTCATACAGATTCAACCCATACATTTCGCCCGTGTTCTGAACATGGTTCTGACGAAGTTGTTCTATTCAGAGCTTACTGTATATCCGTTCCTTTCAAATGAAGCAGTAAAGGTAATGGAGAAGGTAATACTTCATTAAACGTCTCTATACAAGCTCCTCAGAAGCGTGGTCCAGAGGTCAAAGGTCATTCGGCTGAGGCGCAAACACTACCTTAGTAATCCAACGACAGATGACCTTATTGACCTTACAACTTCGATCCAAAACTGTTTCTTTCATTGGAGTTCATTATTAAGGTTGACGATCATCACTCTTCGATTATAACTCTCTCTAGAGTTGCCCGTCCAAATCATGGATTAAGAAGGAGGGCGATCATGACAGGCCATCGTTAAACAGACAATATTCCTCTATATCTGAAAATCTACCAAAGGAATGTAAGATCAGAGTTAACGACTTTGGCCTCTGTATGATAGTATGTCGTTAAACGCTGGTTAATACGTGCAAAATTCTCTCTTTAGACACATTTTGAAAGTTTGAACCAACACTATATGCCGCTTTCGGACTTTGTAAGTCCCACGTCAAGATAAAGAGGAGGGCGTCGCTAATCATATTCTTTATGAAAGAAAGTTGTTAAACATCAGTTACCTACAGTTCTAAGCGAACTCCGCCACCGCCGCACTCGAGTGGTGCCAGTCCCAAGCCTGGATAAAGGAGGAGGGTGACGCAAACCATCTTCGTTTAAACGAAACTATGCCTACAACTATGCAGTCTAAGGAATTCCGTCCCTGCCGTTTTCTTTTGGTGCCAGTCCCAATGATGGTTAAGGCAAGAGGGCGACGTTAGTCATCTTCGTTATGACACGGTGTCCTGCAGGGTCATGTTAATACTTAGACACTAAAGTTAAACTAGTTAAAACAATCGAGGGTCATTTCAGACACCTTTAAATACTTTCTGCCGACGCTATATAACTCTTCAACCGTGTTTAATCGCCAGACCTTTTCTGTTCATTTTTAATCAAGATAGCGTCGACGTCAACGGCCCTGGAAGCCATACAAGCACCTATGATGAGTCTCTCTTGAGGAGGCGATATATAAATCTCTTATTACGATTACAATTGCAATTACAATGTTGCTATAAGGTAGAGACAACATATGCTACTAATACTACTTTCGCTGGATCGGTTCCATATGAGTTTCTCTTGTAGTGGCGCTATAGGCCTACAAAGTCGTGTTTACAAATACACTTTCATCGATCTGGTGTTGTGCTAAATGGCTTTTGGATTCATTTAAAATGGTTCAAGAAAGAATGTTGACTAACCTTTTGACGCATAAGTTTGTCATCTCTCCCCCTCACCGCCCCCCCCCAATAGAAACTAGCCAGAAACAAAGGCCAGAGTTTGAAGGCCATTAACCTGACACTTAATACTCCTTCAAACTTGTTTCTGTACTCGTTTACCAATAGGAGACTGCATGGAGGGCTAACTGGGCGCTCTTTCTGCGCTATTTCTTGTGTTAAAAAGCTTTTGACTTTTATATATGATAGCGAACTTATATTTACAATGGTTAATTGATTTCGTAAATGTTGGCCCCTCTCTAGGCCTATATAGTTGGAACCATCTTCTGCAGGAATTGCGGCTTCAGCCCCTCAGTCTTTCTCTTCCTCTGTTCCGGAAACGTATGAAGTCCATTTTATTTGTTAGTGATAGCGCTGACTTGGAACGGGAGCGCCTCTGAATTGCTGAGTGGCGTTTTTTATTATAAATGTTCGATTACAAATACAGTTACAATTACAAAAGATGATTAGTTGTTCAATGGTTTCCTTGGTAAAAGATCCGTGGAAATAAAAGAATATGTTTAGAACTTAAACCTGTTCCGGTATCTCATAGAAGTTCAGTCCGTGTTATAGAATCGGTTTTGCCAACAGGCCCAGCACCTGGAGTAGGGCCTAACGGGTCTACAATGGCATACCCTTTTCGGTTCCATATCGTTGAATTCTTCAACTAGACGCCACCTGAACACTTTGATCTCCTCTTGGTATATCTAGATACAAATTATTGTATCTAGACAACCCCTCTGACAGGACACAGCGCTCGTGAATAAGCTGGTGCCCTGTGCTTGACTTTAAGTAGCGCCTTTTAAATTTCTAGATTGCGTTTACCGTTATGAACGGATTCAGTAACTCTTTTAGAATCTGTTTGAGTCTTACTGAATGTACCCAGCGACCATGCATGGACAGGCATCAACCAACACAGATGAACTGTACGCTACATAAATTGATCTGATAGAATTTGGATATAATAATTTGTGTAAATATTAGGAAAGTCGAAATAAAGAGATGCGGACATTGTTACCAGGTATATACAAAACACCTTAGTAATCTGGCCCTCAAATAACAGACAGACAGACAGACAGACAGACAGACGGACGGACGGACGGACGGACGGACGGACGGACGGACGGACGGACAGACAGACAGACAGACATTGATTGGAGATGATTTGCGATTCTGCGGTTCCTGATGGTCTGATCTGTATGAAAAGACTAAGTACCAAGTAAGTACTAATTAAGTATCCAGAAATTACCAAACGCAATTTGGTAAGCCTACAAACATGGTCCTCGGATTGGTCTACATATTTAAGCACAACAAGCCCAAGATCAGCCAAAAGACATTACGCTAAATCCGAGAGCAACATTGTGCTAAGTATCTGACCAGTGACTTCATTTTCTCACCCTCGGCATATGAGGGCGGATGGCCGGTCAACTCCTTCGCCGCCTGGTATTCCTATCGGCAGTTTGCAGCTACATGTAAGTTCGCTGGAGGGCGCAAGTGGCGTGGCATAACCTTCTTTCATTCTTATCAAACCTCAACAGTTTTGTCCAGTTCGCAACTCCTTTAATTCTTATCAAACTCCTCCGTACTTGGACCTCCGTCACAAACTCCCCCACTGCCCGTTGCCAGTCCCAAGCCTGGAGGAAAAAGGAGGGCGACGCTAATCATCTTTGCTACAACACAGTGTCGTTAAACAGCAGCTGACCTCTGTTCATTTTGCTTCACGCATCTGATTTGAACCCCAGTCACAAAGGTAAAATTCCATGCAATCAACCACTAGGCAATCAGCAGACGAGGCCAACTGAATGCTAATTGGGCGTTATAGTGGACGCAAAAAACAGTGCATCGAAACAAGAAAAATATTTATCTCTTTAGGGGTCTTGCATAAGATTTAGGTCTTAAAACTTCAGTAGGCCTAGGCCTGCTGCTGCCATAATTGTCTATAAGTAATTAGATCATACTGTCTAAGTATTTAAGGTATTTAACCAAAGTATCAAGGATACGTTATCAGAGTATTTACGACATGATACCAAAAATATTTAGGACTCTTAGGCTACATAAGTATTTGGGACATGTTAACGATGTATTTAAGGCATCTAACCTAAGTACTTGTGCCATGGCGTTTACCAAAGTATGTAGACGGACACAGATAGAGGGAGACAAATAGACAGACAGACAGACAAACAAATAGACGGACAGAGTTTTAACGACATGTAACTGGAGTATGTCGGACATGTTGCCTAAGTGTTTATGACATGTTACCATGGGCGGCGATCATGGGGGGAGTCGAGGGGGACAAGACCCCCACCTTTAGCAGTGGGGGGAACGCCATGCATCGTACCCCTCCCACATTTTGAAGAATGACCAAAAAAGGTCATCAAATTTTACGCGCGAAATTTTTTTTACCCTTTTTTAGCCAGATCAGGTCAAAAATGTCCCCCTCACCTCTCAAACAAGATAACCGCCACTGCATGTTACAGTATTGGGATATTGTTTTCATTCTGAATGGCTATCAGATGAAAGTCAGACAGACAAACACGGACGCCTAGAGACAGGGAGACAAGCGGACAGAGAGACAGACATAATCCGGGCCAAAGACAGATAGAGAGGATTAAGACAGAAACAGATACATAGTTCTAGATATATAGAGAGAGGAAAATAGATATATTAGGCCTATATATAGGCTTATACAGAAAAGACATACAGAAAGAGAAAGCGACAGAACACAGACAGAGGCAGAGACAAAGAGAGACAGACAGAGACAGAGACACAAACAGAACTACCTCCAAACACACGCAAAGAGAAAGACACAGAGACATAGAGAAATAGGCCTAACGACATAACGAAGCATGTGACAGTGGCTCTTCTGTATAACCACGCAAAATCCAGCTTCCTTGTTGCAGAGGCTGAGAAATTCCAACAGGAATTCCCCTCTCGTTTACCCTATAGGCAGAATTTCCGATGCTTTCGGTTTTGTTTTCTGAGAAATGATTAATGTGTATACCAGGTCCAGTCCCTTAAAACGGCCAACTCAACACCTACGTATATAATAATTAACGCTTGTTCACGTAAAAACAAGATGAGAAAAGAATTACCACATCATAAATGCGTTGACTGCGGAAAATTTAAGGAACTTCAAAACTACACAAAACTAGAAATGATGACAAAAGACAATTATTAGGTGTACAAACAATGTTAGACAAAATCACCCAGCGTAGATTCCGATGGTTATAGGTCGTTTGGAAGAAAGTCAGCTGACCGAATTTCCACTACATGCGAGATTCGAAGGAAAGAAAAGCAAAGGCAGACCAAGACTGCGCGGGATGGATAGACTTCAAAACTGCATCCACAATAGCTACTTCTATAGTCCACGCAAAATTAGATTACTGCAATGCACTCTTCTTAAACATCGACATCACCCAAATAAACCGCCTCCAAGCCATTCAAAATGCACATGCCCGCGCTGTGACTAAAACCCCCAAGCACCACCACATCACCCCTGTCCTCAAATCTGTCCACTGGCTTAAAATACCCGAGCGAATAGAATATAAAGTCATATCTCTCACCTACAATACACTCCAATCTTCCCAGCCCTCTTACCTTCGACAGCTGTTCACGGTCCAACCACTCCGCTCAACCCGCTCCTCTTCTGTCCTAACATTGCTCCGCCCTTCCGTCACCTCATCACTAAATATTATTTGCCAATAGCTCCATAGCCATAGCTGTGCCACCCCTCTGGGACAAACTCCCACCAGAACTGCGAGAAATTTCAGATCCATCCTACGAACTCACCAAAACTTCACCACTTGCTATATCTCCATAGGTCTTTTACTCAAAACTGAAAACACTGCTCTTTCACAAATCCTATCCCGATTCCTCCTCCCCTGTCTACCCCACTCGCCGTTTAAACCCTAAGCACCACCCACCTTAGCCGTCTTACTGTCTTCCTGACTGACTCCTTTGGATCTTGACCTGGAACCGATTCGACCCCCCCCGCCTATCGATTTTGATTTGTCTAAGCGCCTGTGAATAAGCTGGTTCCCGCGACTTCGCTTTTTTGGGCGCTGTAGAAATCCGGAGATTTCGATTACGATTACGATTAAAGATAATTAAGGACGTAATATCACTTGGACTAACACTAAGAAGAGCAATGGACTTGAAAAATGACTGAGGACAAGCGAGGTCATTTATTCGTATACCCATCGCCGCCAAATTGCTGGCGGTAGAAACTGAGATGATGATGATGATGATGATGATGATGATGATGATGATGATGATGATGATGATGATGATGATGATGATGATGATGATGATGATGACGATGATGATGATGATGATGATGATGATGATAATGATGATGATGATGATGATTATTTTTACGCATGGTTTCATTATATATTTCATGTATATTTCAATCATATAATTATGCATTAGCAAGGCTGCATGGTTTCCAGTTGAGGGTATCGGAACAACAGTTACTGACCTCTACTGTGATTACAGCCACCCTAAACAACGGGGTAACGGACCTTAACCACATATACGAAATTATCTGGTGTAATTGCCCTAGACTAGACGCGTCCCTCCTATAACCACTATAAACAACTGCGCAAATATCGTAGAAATACCCAGCATAAGAAATTTCCAGCATGACTCCATGATTCGTGCGGGACGGCCCTGTCGGCTTCATAAAAGGCGGATTAAAGTCCCCAGATTGCTCTATTGAAGTGAAGGCCAATATTGGGTGAGAGTGCGTTAGTTCAGCTCTGTGCATTGACTGACAGCGATGACAGTACAGAGAACGTTCTGGCTTTGGATATGAGTAGCTGGGTCACCAATTGAACAGCTGCATGAATAATTAGACTATACAGTCAGTAGAGGGGATCTCAGCCAGACAGTCGACTGGTCGCTAGACATTGCACGGATTTCCGCAAGAGACATTGCTGAAGTATCCACACAAACTACGTTCTTGAGGTATGTTGTATACATTGTATAATACTACACAGCACTAAACTTTCAACACGGTGGCCGATTGGTTAGATCGCTGGGACTGTAACGCGGAGAGTACGAGTTCGAGCCTCGCCCGAGACAGTTACTGTGTAGGGACCTTGAACAAGTCCTTCACTCGCAATTTTTCTGCGCAATCAATGTTCTGTCTTATGGTCGTTTGCATTTCTGAAGTATGGAAGGAGGGCAATATGAAATACAGTTGTATTGTATTATAATTTGTATATTATATTGCATGCTACATTAAGCCACATTACACAACACTACACGACACTGTACTTACTACACTACGCTTCACAGCACCACATTAGCCACACTATGCAAGGCTATACTATACATGCTGGAATATTTATACTATACCATAATATACTAGATGATACTATATTGTACTACATTTAATATACTACACTACACTATACCATACTTTACTATACCATGCTATAGGCCTACTAAACCATAACTCACAATAGGGCCTACCATACAATGCTATACTTTACTTTCCTACACTATGCTATTCTATAATATATTAATACTATGCTATGCTATACTATAATATACTAATCTTATAATATTCCATAATATAATATGCTACACTGTGCAATGCTATGCTATGCTATATATGTACATTTCAAACACCACATTACTAGTATTCCACTTGCACCAGTAGTGAACACCGGCATAAAGTGTATTGGACGTACTATGCATCGGGACATTTTTTATACATAACGCCTTTAAACAATCTCTTGAAACCACTGTTAACATAGCAGTCTCAAGAGTCAAACAGGTGACATATGGGAAGTTAGAGAATGTATTTAAGGCGTCTAACCTAAGTACTTGTGTACTTACGTATGGCATGAAAACAATAGGAGATCAGTTGTGAAATGCCTGGGCGCAGCTTGAAATCGTTTTCATTTTATCTGTATGTATGTACATTTGTATGCTTGCATTTAGGTATATATATATAAATTATTTAAGTATGCATGCATTTTTGTATACATGTATGTATGTATGTATGTATGCATGTATGTATGCATGTATGAATGTACGCATGTATATATGTATGTATATATGTATGTATGCATGTATGTTTATATGTATGTATGCATTGTTGTATGTATGTATGAATGTATGTATGTATTAGTGTATGTATCTACTTATGTAGATATGTATGTATTCATGAATGTATGTATGTATGTATGTGTTTATTTTTATGTATTTATGAATGTATGTATGTACTTGTTTGTGTATGTATGCAGATATTTTTTTATGTATTCATGAATGTATGTATGTATTTGTGTATATATCTATGTATGTAGGTATGTATGTATTTATGAATATATGTAAGATGTATGTATGTATGTATGCATTTTTTATTATTTATGAATGTATGTATGTACTTGTGTGTGTATGTATGCAGACATTTTTTTATGTATGTATGAATGTGTTTGTGATGTTTGCCGTTCTTTCTGTTCGTCTGTGTGTCTGGTTGAATGTTTGTTTGTTCTGCTCTCTTGGTATTTCCCTCTGTCGATCGATGTCTTGTGATATTTCCTTCTTCACAACCTCAACTATCGACTAAAATTCAAAGAACTTCAAGACACATATAAATAAATACATTCACATCATATGATCTATACATAGATAAATGCAGGCATACATGCATGTATATACAGATAAAAAAGCTGAAAAACATGAATACATAAATACATATACATTACACATACATAAACTTTATGCATCACTACATGAGTGGAGACATTGAAGTAGAGACCTTAGGGAGAGACCTTGGAGGGGCGCTATGTAAATTCAGATTGATTGATAAATACATATATAGATACAGATATATATTTAGGGGTTGACTTATATTGCGCCAGATACTTAATGCATTCAGGCCCATGCAGATCGAGACATTCACGTAGCACCAGGTTCAAGTACGAGGCCGTCGAACGTAGACCAACTGACCAGGTTGCCACGTGGACACACTGGACAGTATACACAGACGGACAAAGACGAGTAGGGACAGAGACATAGAGACGGATGAACAAACAACAAACGTAGATATATGTGAGTAAGCGAGTTACCCAACCGACTGACTTGATTGTATATGAATAGAGGCTGTCACGAGTTAGAGAAGAAGCAGCAGTACGAGGTACATACCAGCATGTACACAAGAAGCAGCAGTACGACGTACACGCCAGCATGTACACAAGAAGCAGCAGTACGAGGTACACACCAGCATGTACACAAGAAGCAGCAGTACGAGGTACACACCAGTATGTACACAAGAAGCAGCAGTACGAGGTGCATACCAGCATGTACACAAGAAGCAGCAGTACGAGGTACACACCAGCATGTACACAAGAAGCAGCAGTACGAGGTACACACCAGCATGTACACAAGAAGCAGCAGTACGAGGTGCATACCAGCATGTACACAAGAAGCAGCAGTACGAGGTACACACCAGCATGTACACAAGAAGCAGCAGTACGAGGTACACACCAGCATGTACACAAGAAGCAGCAGTACGATGTACACACCAGCATGTACACAAGAAGCAGCAGTACGAGGTGCATACCAGCATGTACACAAGAAGCAGCAGTACGAGGTTCATACCAGCATGTACACAAGAAGCAGCAGTACGAGGTACACACCAGCATGTACACAAGAAGCAGCAGTACGAGGTACACACCAGCATGTACACAAGAAGCAGCAGTACGAGGGACATAATTTATTACCATAACCATAACCACATAACCACAAATTTTAGTGGTCCAAAGTAAGCAATAAAATGCAAACATAGTAACACCGTTACAGAAAACGCAACAACATCATTCTGACTAGTGAGAAAATTTTCCAGTGGGCTCAAAAGGAGACCATAAAGGACCGAAGTCCCGCTACTTGGGGCCACCTATGTACATGACAAGCTGCATGGCGGCGGATGAAAGTAATCGTAACAGTAACAGATGCCTTAGTTACATCCTATCAATGATGTGGCAAGAAATGTTAAGAAAACAAGTTTGTTTATCTTTTGCTTTAACTTAACTAAACAAATGTTGTGACGTTAAACCCTATTTATTTCTTCTTCGTTGAATCGTGTAACCAAGAGCGCAAGTGCTGCTTGAATAATATAATTGTAAGTTTGGAATGAGGCGAAGATGCTGAGGTAATCCATTCCCAGTGTTGGGTAAACTCACACAAGAAATGAGTTAAATCAAAACTCAACTCACGCACCTCAAAATGAGTTTAAACTCAAACTCAACTCATCCTAAGTGAAATGAGTTAACTCAAACTCACTTGTTAAATGAGTTAACTCATAAACTCACACGTTTCATACTAGCACGTTCTAATCGAGCAAAAATTTTTCCATCACGCCTACTTGTAACAGAAAAATATTTTCCATTAAGAATACACGGTACTTCAGCCATGTTGTTCTTAACTATTCACAATATACAAAATATACTGTGCTTAAATACTGTCCGCTAGCAGTGTTTACGACCCTCCCTGCCGTCGCCACTCACCAGTATGGAAAGCCGACGATATAAAAAAAGGCTTGTTTCAACATAATATGTGCCGAGTGCCGAAGAGTGAGTTGAGTTTAAAATAATTGACAGTTACAACTCAAACTCACAGAAAATATGAGTTAACTCAAACTCGTAACTCACACTCTTTAAGGTGAGTTAACTCAAACTCATAAATCACAGCAAGTGAGTTAACTCGTGAGTTTAAACTCATATGAGTTAACTCATACCCAACACTGTCCATTCCATAGGCCTACGAGTGGGCCCATACATCTGATCGAGAATTTTCGGGAATTGGTGCGAGCAAATTCACTTCTAAATTAATGAGGTTAAGTTTCTTGTATTGTGGGAGTGTAAGTCCGAGGCTAGATTGAAGCATGTACATGTTACAGCGCCCTTGTAGCGGCATGGTCGCGTTACGGCACTATAGAAATTGACCGTGTTATTTTTATACAATACGCATGCACATACACATGGGCCTGCCCACGTGCATGCATACGTTGACAATCATATTAACACGTAGCGAGGTCTTTCACCCCTCCCCTCCTATGAGTTTCCTTGAAATTGCCTCACAAAAAGTATTCACTTGCCTTTACGGTGGAGGGGGTTCCAGTTAGATCCCCCCTCCCTTACACTGGCAACTGGCAAACCTCGCATGCCAAGGCCTCATTCAGGATGTGAAGATAGTACCAAAGTACGAGTTAAAAAATGTTATCTTGCCTGTGAGTCGGCTGACGGCATACAAGGTGCGAAGGGTGTCAATCTGTTTGTATACGAACCCCCCTCTCCCTCTTACACTGGCAACTGCCAATACATGATGATCACGTAGACATCTCTGTATTCGACCATGTATATGTCTCTCGTTCTCTGTCTGTCTGTCTCACTCACTCTCTATCTCTGCATCTATGTCGCTTCAGCAGGCACTCGATATTCACACATTTATTCACACATGCATACATACATTGTATACATAGATAAAATAATACATACATGTATAAATACAAGGATACATGCAAACATATAGACACAAATTCACACATGTACGCACATGACATAATATATACATACAAACATACATATATATATACATATACCTGCATAAATGCATACATGCACACATACATACATGCATACATATATACACATATGCATACATACATACATACATACATACATACATACATACATACATACATACGTACATACATACATACATACATATATACACGGTGGTTCAATAAAAAGTAAGCCAAACATTTTATTTCATATAATACTTCTAGCATGAAAACAGTATTTAATATTTTCGTGAAAAACTCTCAGTAGTATGGTTTGATTATTTAATTAAAGAAGATGTTAAAAATGTCCTCCTTCTGCTTGCACGCAAGCCTGGAGGCGCTGGCGCCATTGGGCAACAGCATCGTCGATTATCCTCTGATCCAGACCATCCCACATCTGCCACTACAAATGACGCGGTCGACTGACCCTGTTACACTAATTTTTCTAAGCAATTTATCTAACCCGCTTCTGGTCCAATGTGTTTCTGGAAACTCTCGTAGAAATTGACGGCTGCTGTAATTCTTGGATTCCCTCAAACCTTTTATCATGTGTAAATCTTCTTTACTAAAAGGCATTTTTTTCGGAAATTGCTAGTTTCTTGTTTATGCTTCTATCGTATAATTACCTAAGGTAGGCCTAGTGCTCCTGAGTAGGCAGCCAGGTCACAGCCTGAAGGGGTGCTATATAAATGTTCCTTAATAATAATAGTAATAAAATCTATTTAGGCCTAGTTAACGTTAACATTGGCCCAATAGACTTCAATAATCCTCAGGCCTACTAAGTTTTTGTTTAAACATGTTATTTACAAATGTCACATGTATAATCACTATCATCATTGTCATCCAATCCAGCACATCTAGTGTGTGCCCACTTTAGACATTTGATACACATTAGCCTACAAATGTGTATTATACACTCATAAAGTAGTCCGTATTACACGTGGCATGGTTGTTTGGCCAAGCACTGTCGACAGACTGCGTGATCTTGAGCGATCGGGGGTTTATTCAATAAAATATGCATTAAATCTAATACTTTAAAAAGTAAACATATTGTCTAGGGGTATTCTATGGGAGATTTTTGAAAAATACACTTTCTTATATCAACATTGGTACAAAACTTTAAATAATTCTTTACCAGTCGTTGCGTCCTGAACAATTGCAGAAAAGGAAGAGAAACAAGATTAGGTCTATCTAAAAAATTACGATTGGTGCAACTAATGCCCTTAATTCTAGATACCAATTATGGTCCGTATCAGGGTGGGAATTGTGGGGGGGATTGGAGAGTTTAACTCCCGTGTCTTTCTTAGGACCCCAGTTAAGTCTTCAATGCACACCCCAGGGGGTCGTTTTAAAACCCGATAAGTTGTGCTAGCGTGATTTAGCATTATTTGAATCTGGGTCTCTGACAAAGAGAAGACATTTCCATTTTCCATGATGCATTTTTTGAATTTTCTCAACAATGTCTAATCTATTTTGATTCGAGTCTGACTTGCAAAACTGCTAGCTTTGAAATCAGCTGCTTTCAAATTTCGTTGACATCAGTTTGCAAAATACGGATAAAATTCCCCCCCCCTTTTTCTACAATTCCCACACTGGTCCGTATTACACGTGGGTCCATTTTAAAGGCCATTCCCCTACCTTTGCTCATCTCTCTTTCTCAATCCGTATCTACCTCTGTCTGTTTCTGTCTTTCTGTCTAAGGAGTCATCCATTAATTATGTCAATAAAATGGGGAGGGAGGGGGTTTGAAAAAATTGACAATTCTTGGCAAGGGGAGGGGTGTTCAAGACAAATTGACGTCAACAATAATTTAATCAAAAGGTAACCATAGATTCGGAAAGTCATTGTGAGTGAATAGTGATCTATTTCTTTTTGTTTGTAATTTAATCAAACGCGATATTTCTTCTTTTTAAATTATCTTTATTGTTTATTGTTCCCAGGTAACGAGAAAATGTGCTGCATAATATTTTTAATGCGAAAATTCTGGGTTTTTTTCGAAACTCTAAAATTTCGAATATCTTTTTGATGGAAAGATAATTTGTTTTTTTTTGGGGGGGACAGGGGCGTCTATCCCCTAAGTCATTGGAGCAACGTCCCTTTCCCCCTCTTCTCCCTTCCCCGTTCCTTTCGTCTAAAATGGTGGCCCACACACTTCTTGGATGGAGCATTTGCTCCAAGGTTTCTATGGTGTAGACGCCCCTGAGGAGGGTAAAATTATTTTGACAGTTTTATTAGGGGGGTCCTTGAATGTTTGACAGCTGTTGACAAGGGGAGGGAGGGGGACAAAAACGCCCTAAAATTGTTGACATAATTAATGGACGACCCCTAAGTGGAACTTGGCCATGCACTCGGTCAGCTGTCTAATGATTTCGGACTGACACTCTACGTATACGTGGATGTCTCAGTCTGCTTCTCAGTGTATGCTTTCTATCAAATATCTGGCACCAAAGAAATCAACCCCTACACATTAATTTATTCACAGAGGCATGCACGCATACATACATGAATACACATGCGTAGAAGCACACATACAAATACACGTGCATAAAAGTAATATGTACTCAAACATATATACATGAATACGTACTCAGATACATGTGCATAATTATAATGTCATGTGTAATCGACGTTCAAAGTTGAGTGACATTTGGAAAACTGTGCCTTGGGCTCGTGTTAAACATAGAAGAGATAAAATGCTTGAGCCAACTCGTATTCCTAAAACACTGCACTCTTATATCTCATACCACTGCGCACAGACCAGTCAAGTAGGTAATTAAGCAATTCATCGACTTATCGTCTACGTTGTTGACAACTGTTGAACCTTGTGGTGTCACACTCTAGAAGTCAGTAATCTTAAAGTTGGAGTTGTAAATCTTTTTAGACATGTACAGATAAAAGAACAAATACCAAATATACCATGTATACCATATACCATATATATATATATATATATATATATATATATATATATATATATATATATATATATATATATATATATATATATATATACGCTCAGACCAGCTCTTGAACCTCGTATCTTTGCGCATATCCACTGTACTGCACATTTATTGAACCTTGAGGTATCACTCTTCAAAGCGGCAATGATCTGAAATCTAGAGTTATTAATCTTCATAGACATGCACAGATTAAAGAACATCAAATGAACAACGAATGTCTATAAAGACAGATTTATTGTAATTAATATTTTGAGCTGTCAAACTTTTATGCAGCAAGTCACGTCGTGTCAAAAAGAGGGTATACCTGTGCCTAGTGGTGCACCGCGCAATTGTTTGAATCTGCTTGGGCATGATTGTGTGAGACGAATGCGTATCCTGAAAATGAGGGTAAGTTCAGTTAAGCAATTATCTAAACTGGTATTCAGTACCCTATATGAATAAACACCCGTGCACGTGCTCTTGACAGGGTTCAGTTATCGCAAGGGCTCGACTCGTATACGCAAACCCCTATAAATAACCACCACATCACGTACATATCTACAGGGTGCGAATTACATATTATATATATGTGTGTGTGTGAATATATTATGTATATTACAATTATATACGTCATTTATATGCGCAGACAAGGCTTTTGCGAGGTACTGAATAGATACTATGTTAAGTGTCTACAGAACTATACATACAAGCATACACAGTCATATGACATTGCTACTACGTGTAATGATAAAAATATGTGTAGCTAATTATTAAGTATATATATTATATATTATATATATTACACTTACATGTAATTTATATATAGAGAGAGAAAGTGTTAATCAATTTCATAGACTTCATACAAGCATTTGACAGCACAAGATTTGACGGAATGTAGACAGCGATGCAAATGCAGGAACACCAGAGACACTAATCAAAGTTGTACAAGAGACATTTAGGGATACATGAAGTGCAATAAAGGTAGATAAAAGATCACAGAATAGTCGCATACGAAGACGTAGTACGACTAGGATTCATCTTATGACCATGCCTGTTTAACCCAGGTTTAGAAGCAGTGATGTCACACACCGTAAGCAACACCGTGGCAGGAGTCAAGGGAACTGGAGAGATTAAGAATAATCTATGATTTTCTTAAGACATTGGCCTCCGCACTAGAAGCGGAACAGAACTGCAGGATAGTTAGATTGCTGAAACTAGCATAAGATTCAGACTGATGATCAACCCAGAGAAAATTAAAACAACAGTTGATGAAAAATCATCGAGGAAGTAGAACCATACGTCTATCTTGAGTGGCTGCAGCGAAAAAGACATATAAAGGAGAATTGGACGCACCCTGGAGAAATCAACAGGATATGGAAAAGCGGAGAAATAACCAAGACAAAAATATACGAGACGATGATATAACATATTTTCCGGTACAGGTCAGAATGCTGGGCAATGCGAAATCAAGATAACAAAAGAATTCTTACAGCAGAAATGAGTTTGCAGCGGAAAATTGCATGAATTTCAAGACGAGAGAAAATTTGAAATGATATAAGACAAATATCGAAACAACTCTGCTAGACAAAGTCGTTGCGAGAATGCAAGTTGACCGATATACATACAAAGCACTACATGCAAAATTCGAAGGAAAGACAAAGTCAGACCAAGTGCTAAGTACACTACGGATGAACAATATAAATGAGGACATAACAATACTTAAACTAACACTGAGAGACACGGTGAACTTGAGAAATGACTGAAGACAATGGAGGTCATTTATTCTTACCACCGGCTCTAAATGGCTGCAGGGCGTCAAGAACTGATTATATATTATGCGCGTGTGTTTGTGTGTGAATAAACACCCAAGTGTTCTTGATAGGGTTCAGTGATTGTAAGTGCAAATAGTAAATGTTATTGTCCTACTTATATGTGTGACTGTGTGACAGTGTGTGTCTAACACTTAATTTAGCGCCTATTAAACATGAGTTAACAAATTGTCACTTAAAGGGTATTTGTATCATTTGTCATCCATGCGCTTCGAGTTTATTTGTATATTTATTCATGCATGAATAACACTGATCAGTCGCTGATGTTGGTGTTGTTTTGTTATTATTGTTATTAACAATTGTTGTTATTATTATTGTATGTTCAAGGTTAGATAATGTAATAGATGCAACGCAATGTGAAGCAATACGATTCAATGTAGGCCTAATACGTAATGTACCTTGATGTGTATGAAAGTCCTGTAACGTAGCACATATAGGAATACAAATTGCAAGGTCTTTCTTTAGAAACGTCTTCTCTTTCAGAGAATGTATAGACGCTATATAAGCGTTTGACATGTTTGGCCCCATTATAGTGAGATACAAGCATCTAGATAAAATTGGATTTGAGGCACACAATTCGAAGGCGATATACAACGCTATGCAATTGTTCAGCTATAAAATAATATGCATACATGCATGAATACACACACACTCTAAAATCTAATCTAATAATTACCTAATAACTTCTATGGAGCCGTTATCATGAAGCAGCAATCGAGTTCAAATCATTTCGTCAGAGATGATGATGAGTTCTCTGCCCGAAGGCAGATTCATTGGCTTTAGGCCACCCGGGGATGAAGTGAGTGAGGTGGTTTCCCGTTGCCTTCCTCACAGACAATTGTGGGTGAGCAACTTGTCCAAGGTCACTCGGAAGGTAGATTCGAATCTGCGACCCTCCGATTAAAAGGCACAGAACATACCGCTACACCAGTGCACCCCTCGTTAGAGGGGCGCACTTAATCTGAGTTTCTTTAACACGCAAACACACACACGTAGGCCTGTATGTAGTTGTCATTAGACATTTGCGTACCGCCGTTGATGAGAACTAATCAGGTGCACTAAACGATACTAATTGACATTTAGAACAGAACATTAATCAATTAACAAACACTTTCAGATAACTAAGAGTCACAAGCGGCAGGTGCGCAGACATGAGCAGAACTCAACAGATTCCCATGTTCGGTGTTCACAAATATCGAGAATGAGGAACGAATATATACGCGCATACATGCACACAAACAGGATGAACGCCCGCATCAGTAATTGGAGACTAAACGTCTGAGTGTCGCGTACGCGATTATTGTTTGCATTCGATTGCTATCGAGAGAGCACATGAAGTAGTGAAGTGGCCATTGATCTGTTTCAATAGAAGATAACAGAAGTCTAGGCAAGCTATTGATACCCCACCTGCGGTCATGCCTGCTGCTTTGAAGAATAAGCGAATAGCAAACGATATTACCTGAGTTGTTTATTGCACAAAACAAGTATTAGAGTGCAGTCGTGAATCAGCAAGCACTGTACAACAGGAGCCGAAAAAAGCTAATAGCTTATACTTACCTTGACCCCAGTTTCTTGGTTATTACTCACACATGTGTTTGTTACTTAACTAGCGAGTCAGTCAATCATTGAATACATGGAACACTTCGCCAAAAAACCAGTTTACTAAATGTCTTTGCTGTTAATTTAGTTCCTTAGATTGTAAAGTCAGCGGAAATCCAACCACCAGAGATCGATGCAAGAACCGGAGATAAATTCGCTGAATGCTTCCAGCTACGACAGTTTTATTAGTAAGGATCATAAAGCTCTCAGTTAATTTAAGTTTTAACCAGGGCGCTATATATAAGTGCTCATTCAAATTTGAGCGCAGAAGCATCTTAAGATATGTTGGACATGGAGCATACAGAAGGTAAGGCAAGGAAGGCAATGCAAAGTGAGACTAGGTCACATGAGGTAACATTCACATTACCTTATATAACACTAGCTGGATTACCCGGCGTTGCCCGGGGTTATAAGTTTCAATCCCTGCACCCCCACCACCCCCACCCAACACCCCCCCACAACCCCCCACAACCCCCCACCCACCACCCCCACCCCCACCCCCCCACCCACCACCCCCACCACCATCCCCCCACCCACCACCCCCACCACCACCCCCCACCCACCACCCCCCACCACCACCTATATATAAGTGCTCATTCAAATTTGAGCGCAGAAGCATCTTAAGATATGTTGGACATGGAGTATACAGAAGGTAAGGCAAGGAAGGCAATGCAAAGTGAGACTAGGTCACATGAGGTAACATTCACATTACCTTATATAACACTAGCTGGATTACCCGGCGTTGCCCGGGGTTATAAGTTTCAATCCCTGCACCCCCACCCAACACCCCCCACAACCCCCCCACAACCCCCCACCCACCACCCCCACCACCATCCCCCCACCCACCACCCACCACCACCCCCCACCCCCCACCCCCCACCACCACCACCCGCCCACCACCCCCACCACCCCCGCCCAACACCCACCCCCACAACCCACCCCCCACCCCCACCACCCCCCACCCACCCCCCCCCCCCTCACCCACCACCCCCACCACCACCCCCACCCACCACCCCACCACCACCCCCACCTACCACCCCCACCCAACACCCACCCCCCACAACCCACCCTCACCCCCCTCCACCCACCACCCCCACCCCCACCCCCCACCCACCACCCCACCACCACCCTCCACCCACCACCCCCATCACCCCCGCCCAACACCCACCCCCCACAACCCACCCCCACCCCCCCCTCCACCCACCACCCCACCCCCACCATCCACCCCACCCGCCACCCCCACCCACGACCCCCACCGCCACCCCCCACCCACCACCCCCAACACCACCACCCACCCACCACCCCCGCCCAACACCCACCCCCCACAACCCACCCCCCACCACCCCCCACCCCCACCACCACCCCCCACCCCCCACCCCACCACCACCCCCCCCCACCCACCACCCCCACCGCCCCCGCCCAACACCCATCCCCCACCCCCCACCCCCACCCCCTCCCCCCACCACCCCCACCCCCATCATCCACCCCCCCACCCCCACCCGCCACCCCCACCACCCCCCCCACCCGCCGCCCACACCCACGACCCCCACCGCCACCCGCGCACCCCCCACCACCCCCCCACCACCACCACCCAACACCACCATCCCCAAATTGACTTACCAACAATAAATTTCTCTTCGATGTTTGTTACACGTGCATGCATCCAATGCAGTAATCCTAATGTCACTGCAGGGACTGCATCCAATGCAGTAAGCCTAATGTCACTGCAGGGACGGTAATTTTCCTATCGCTAGGGGCGATGTTTTGGCCGTTTTTCACCATGGTAGCGGTGAAAACGGGGAAAGCGAACCCCTCCACTGGGTGTCCGAAACCGAGGCCGATACAGTAGTGAAGGTTTCGAGTGAAAAGGTGCAAAATTGTAGAAGTTAAGCCCGGTCAAACAGACAGACAGACAGACAGACACACAGACACACAGAAAGCTGGCTTTATTTATATAGATTACTAGCAGGTTTACCCGGCGTTGCCCGGGGTTATAAGTTTCAATCCCTGTAGCGAATAAGCAACAAATTTAGGTATAAGTTTAAATCCGTGTAGCGAATAAGGAAGAAATTTAGGCGACCTGTGGGGGACTGCTTCGCAGTGTAGGCGTGGACTGACTGCTTCGCAGTCGCCCTCTGACGACTTTCACAACGGGGAGACTGCTTTGCAGTCTCCCGTGGACTGACTGCTTCGCAGTCGAGTGGCGACGACTGCTTCGCAGTCGTGTGTACCCGGCGTTGCCCGGGGTTATAATTTTTCATTCCCTGTAGCGAATAAGCAACAAATTTAGGTATAAGTTTAAATCCGTGTAGCGAATAAGGAAGAAATTTAGGCGACCTGTGGGGGAGACTGCTTCGCAGTGTAGGCGTGGAGTGACTGCATCGCAACTTCGCAGTCTCCCGTGGACTGACTGCTTCGCAGTCGCCCTGTGGCGACGACTGCTTCGCAGTCGGGGAGACTGCTTCGCAGTGTCCCGTGGACTGACTGCTCAGGCCCGGTTCGTCCGTTAGGCAAACTGGGCAACCGCCCAGGGACGCCGATTTTTAGGGGCCGCCAATTATCAATTTAAAAAAAATTATTTAATGATTATTCGGTAGATGGAAGTAGGCCTATTATAGTGTTGGTTTATAGTGCTGGTGTAATAGGCTAAATCGCGCAGGTTTAACCGTGAATTGCAAAAAAAGGTCACGACATTCATTTGTGAGGCGAATGACTAAAAAAGGTCATCAAGATGAAATTCCAAAAAAGATGGACGAAATTGAAATTACCATGACGAAAATCTAAAAATTTCGGACGGTTTGCTCAGGGCCGCCGGTTTGCCTAAGGCCGCCGGTTTGCCGGTTTGCCTATGGCCGCCAAATGTCTTGAGCCGGGCCTGTGACTGCTTCGCAGTCCAAGAGGGAGAAGCCGGCGTTGGCGGGTTCAAGAAAACGCCAGAAATCTAGCCCTCACTGCCCTTAGTAAAGCAGAGTCTTTGAACATACAATTTTGCTGTAAAACGATGAATATAATTCGAATCGATCGTAATTAAATTTTGTGCGAAAGTAAACAACGTCGTTATTGCGCATTATTAATGACGTTGGGGAATACCCGCGCCATAAATAGAACCGCTTGTCGTTAAATGCGCATTATTAATGACGTTGGGGAAAACCGGCGCCATAAATAGAAGCGCTTCGCGCTGGGTCGTCATGGACGGTCGGTTGGGTAGAGTTTTGGGGCATTTTCACCATGTTAGCGGTGAAAGGGGGGTACGCGAACCCCTGCACTGGGTGTCCGGTGCCGAGGCCGACACAGCAGTGAAGGTTTCGAGTGAAAAGGTGCAAAATTGTAGAAGTTAAGCCCGGTCAAACAGACAGAGAGACAGACAGAGAGACAGACAGACACACAGAATTTGCCTTTTATTTATATAGATATATAACATCGGATCGCACCAAATTAAATCACATCACATTGTAACACATTACACGACATCACATTACAGTAGAGTACATATGACATCACGTAACATCAACTCACATCACATTATATCACATACCTTCACATTACGTTACATCACATTACATCGCATGAAATCCCTTAACGTAACATTACGTCCCGTAACATCACATTGCATTACATTGTAGTACATCGCTTTATATTAAATCACATCGCATCACATCGTACCACATAACATTGTCTTACATTACATTGCTTCACATCACTTTGCATTACGATGTAGTATGTCGCTTTATATTAAATCACATTGCATCACATCACACCACATAACATTGTCTCACATTTCATTGCGTCACATCACGTCACATTGCAATGCATCACATTGCATCGTATTACATTACAGACTGTGCATTGTAAAAGCGGACTTTGTTTAGAAGTTGTGTCTGAACTGTTTCAACAGTAACCAAGCGTAATGATGAGACGAGAGATCGTTGGTCTCGAAGTCTAATCGTTGAAGGAATCGATGAGTCACAGATCAGCGTCCTTCTTCTTCTCGTAACGAACAAAGCGAAAGGTGGAGGAGAGATCGAAGACAGACAGATCGATTCAGACAATCGCAGGATCCTTCTGACGTTCAAGGATAAACAGGGTTTGATCTAAGTTTTGCCATTGTTGGCCCTGCAATGTATTTAAATAGTTGTAAAGCGCCTCTAGTAGGGTGAACCATTCAGGGGCGATCCCAGTTTGCAAGGCCACAAGAGAAGAAATAAGTCTTGAGGAAAGCAACAGAGGAAGAGAGTACATTCCAAAAGACCTGGACTGCGCCAGAGCTGTTCTAGTATGAGGAACTAAGAAATAGTCTTCTTTTAAAATTAGAAGTGAGCTAATCTGTCTGCCACCTGTCCCTTGTTCGCAAGTCCTTGAAGTCTCTTCTGTTTGATCGAGGGTTCTCTCTGGTTGGTTAGGGGGCGCTGCTGGTGAGTTGTTTCTTGAAGTTGAGCTGTACAAGCTTTCATTCATGTTATGTTGTGTTATGTTATGGTACATTTTCGTTTGGTTACAGTGTTTTCTGACCCAAGTTAGTGATTTAGTTACATGATGTAGTTCTTAGTATGATGTGCTTTCTAACGAGATTTATTTCGAATGTGATGTGATTTTTATGTGATGTTAATTCCAATTTGATTCGATTTCTGTGATTTAATTTGTAGTATGATGTAATTTCTTATGTGATGTAATTTCTTATGTGATGTAATTTCTTATGTGATGTAATGTCTTATGTGATGTAATTTCTTATGTGATGTCATTTCTTATGTGATGTCATTTCTTATGTGATGTAATTTCTTATGTGATGTAATGTCTTATGTGATGTAATTTCTTATGTGATGTAATTTCTTATGTGATGTAATTTCTTATGTGATGTAATTTCTTATGTGATGTAATGAGGTCAATATTTAGAGATGAGACAACAATAAGACATGAGACAACTTATGGCAAGTAATTTGGAAAAGTGAGTCGTACATAAGTTGAGAACTAAAATGATAAGCAACAGAGCAGACCAAAAAGTTTTGAAGTTCGAAAAGTGTCAATTCCTAATGCCCTTATAAAGTTTTAGATTGGAGACCCTTATCGCATTCTGTTTCTTCAGCTGCCGAACATTTCCTGTCGAATGGTGCCATTTCTCTTCTTGGAAAAAACTTCGCCGTATCAAGACCGATTCTCATCGGCGAGGAAGACACGCAGTCGAGCGTGGCAGCGAGCACAGTCAAGCGTGACGATTCCTGGGAACAGATTTGTCTAATGGCCGAAGAGAACGGAACACCCGTCTACATCAGGGCGTCGTCGGCAGAGTCGATGAATACAGGTCATGACCCAGTGGGGGAAAGTGGCAAAGTCGTCTTTGTCAGAGAAGTTCCCGATGTTCTGACGGAGGAGAAGCTGAAGAATCTGCTGGAGAGCAACGACCTGGCTGATGCGGAAGATATCCAACAGATCGAACTCCGTCGCGATATCAAAGTGGCGAAAGTAACTCTGTTTGACTCAAAAGGTAATTGTAATTGTAAGAACTTATAAGTTTTTCTATTATGCCATCGACGCTGCTCATTTTTCAGTTAAATGATCATCTTTGCACTCACGCCGTTGATAAGTGTCATATACATGATATATTTATGTATATACAATTATACTGATATATAATATGTACATAGGCCTAAATATATATTTATATACATTTTTATGTATATATATACCTATGTACCCGTTTTTCAAATGGCAACCGTATGGCCTCGACCCTGTTCATTTTTCAGTCAATTGATTGGGTGAGATCCGTTACCACCGCTGCCCGCTTGATTGGTGCTATGCCATTTAGAGCAGTGGTTCCCAAGCTCTTTTGATGGAGGGCAAAGTCTTACTTTTAAAATATCATGGCGGGCCACAGAGATCTGAGGAGCCGTCCTCAGTTGCTTTCATTGTGGACGAATGCGTGCGCTGGAGCGCCAGCAAATAGTGGTCTCTGGGGAAGCGTCGTAAGTTTCCCCATGCGCAGCATTTGGTAACATCTGACATCGAATGGAACATGTTTTTGGCATATTGTCAGTGCCAATTTACAACAATGCAAGATAAAACACACGTTTTTCAGCGGAAGTATAATAAGATGCATACTGCTTGGTGCAAGGGTAACTCAGATACTTTCATATCAGATCAATGTTAAGGCAATAATTGAAGATATCGTTTGAACATTGTTAAATTTCAAAATGAAAAATTGTTAATATCGGTAAAATTGAAATCAAATCTCAAATTTGTGTTAATTAAATTTTAAATGCAGAAGTTCCAGCAATGCATTCATTTTAATTCTGAATATTTATTATTTTAATTTTTCAAAAGTATTTATTGAAGATTAATCAGTTTTAATGAGATTTATGTGACTGCAGATTAGAAGCTAGTTTATCAATGTCTGGTTGTAGGTTCGATCTGATATCAGAGCCCAATGGATATTTATTGGTCAAATCGGGATGTGTACTGTTGTAGTGTCTTTCCATGTTGTATTTTTTTTAGAACAGACACAAAATCCGCATACTAAACAGGTTGGTTTTCCACTAGGTCCAAGAACAAACATATACCTATCTTTCCAATCGTCATTAAATTCCCGACAAGAGAGGTTCGAGCTTTCCTCAAGTTTTCGTTTCATCCTGTCACTTAAATTTGAACTCATCCTTTTTAACCCAAACTTAAAATATTTTATTTAAAGTTTAAATTTAAAATATTAAAATGAACTTGTCAATAATCAAGAATGAAAACATGCACGTCTTTTTCAACGGAAGTGTAAATACGCTGCATAGAGCTTGACGAAAAGTGAACTAAGATTGAAACAAAATAATAGAACGGAAGTGTAAATACGCTGCATAGAGCTTGACGAAAAGTGAACTAAGATTGAAACAAAATAATAGAAAAAAAGAACTTAACTTAACTTAAATCGAAAATCAAGAAAACAAGGTAATTTAATTTTTTTTCAAAATTTGTGAGTGACTGTCGCGGGCCACATTCAAAGGATTGGCGGGCCACTTTTGGCCCGCGGGCCACGGTTTGGGAACCACTGATTTAGAGTACCCGTGTATACGGATCGTGCTAACCCGATATTTAAATCTCTTAAATAAGCCACCCTAAGTAAGCGATGGTATGCTTGATACCTTAAGGTATGAAAGACAACTCCTGGCATTAATGAGTCACTGATTAGTTTGCTGTTGAAGTGACGCTATATAAATGTTTAATTACAGTGATTGTTTGACTTACAATTACAATTACAATCTATGGTCAACGACTGTTAAATGCGTTTGGTATGGTAAATAACTGTTTTTATTCAATGGTATGGTATTAACTTCGTTCATTTCTGAAGGAATGGTGAAAGAATAGTTGATAAATCTAGTTGAGTCTTCAAGTCATCATCATCATCAGTTCCTGACGCCAGCCATTTGGCGGCGATGGGTACGAATAAATGATCTCCATTGTCCTCGGTCATTTGTCAAGTCTATTGTCCCCCTTAATTTTAGTCCAAGTGATGCTATGTCCTCAGTTATATTATCTATCCAGCGTAGTCTTCAAGTACGAACAAACAAAAGACTATGTTTTTTCTTAGTATCTAGTAAATATCTTTCTCTTATAAAAGTTTGTTTATTAGTTTCGAATGACTCGAGAGGTTTGATTAGTAACTCTGTTTTGATTAATTACTCTGTTTGATTCGCAATTAACTATATCAGCTTTCTTGCTGAAGTATGGTTAAGATATGATCTGTTAACAATAGCCTATAATATTATGGTAGATTTAAATTGTTTTTATCTTAAGGGTTTCTTAAGGTTAGCTGACCTCAAAAGTATTTAATCTGTATTTTAATCTGTGCAACTATTGTGGGTGAGACAAATGTACCAGTGGCAATGTATCTGAAGTAGGTTAATGACCCCATGCAGTTCGTGAGATAAATACGAAATGACAAATGTAACGGTATGTGAAGCGACTTGTCCAACTGTTGTAAGTATTTTGTTGCTGCTTAAGGCATTGGAGAGTTAACGAAAGCAATCTTGCAATTGTTACTGATGACTATAAATGACTTCACGTCTGATTTTCATGGTCGTTAGTTTCGCAGTCATTTCTTGCTTTTTACGAGGCGCATGTAACAATGTTGAGTGCAAGAATTATTGCAAAACTATTGAAAATGAAGTCATCGGCTACAGTCATTTGCAGTCATTAAAACACGGTTACGTGATTTTTGGCAGAATTTTAAAAAGTTAATGGGACGCAGATATATGCGATTTTCATCCAAACAGTTGAAAATTGATTACTGAAATCAATTGAAGTTATAGATTACAATAAAATGCAGATTATCTTTAAAAAGATGTCCTTCCGTAGATTTCCTGTGACCGGGTATTTACTTCAGTCAAAAGACAACTCCTTCAATGATTTTCTCTAGAGGCGTGTAAAGTAATTTATTATCTTTACATTTACGTCTCTAAGGAGTAAAGGTAAAATGTAATTTACTGCATAACGTTTCAGCGAGTTTCTAGAAATTTGTGTAAACGTGTGTGCTCCTTCTACCTTGAGGCTTCTGAATGACTCGTATAGAGAGGCTTCAAGACATTTTGTGCTAGCTTGACGTTCATTACCATCATATAGGCCTATGTATGGTTGCATTAACAAGTCCTATATTCTGCAATCCAATCTGCTGGCTCGCGAAGGGCTGTCGAATTGTGTTGTATTTGTAAATTTATCTCATTGCAACAAAGTTTTATATTATGTTGTACTGTATTGTGTAACGTTGCATTGTATTGTGTAGGCCTAACTTGTACTGTATTGTGTAACGTTGTATAGTATTGTGTATCGTTGCATTGTATTGTGTAGGCCTAACTTGTATTGTATTGTGTAACGTTGCATTGTATTGTGTAGGCCTAACTTGTATTTTATTGTGCAGCGTTGTATTGTATTGTGCATCGTTGGATTGTATTGTGTAGGCATAACTTGTATTGTATTGTGTGACGCTGTATTGTATTGTGTATCGTTGCATTGTATTGTGTAACATTGTATTGTTTCGTGTAACTTTGTTTTATATTGTGTAACGTTGTATTGTATTGTGTTGCTGCCTCTGATCACAGCTTGCATTTGATTCGCCATTAGTTGACGCCTTTTGTATTTAGACAAGGCGCCATATAAATTACTAATTATCATTGCTTTCAACTGCCAAACCAGATTACTCGTTGTCTCATTATTATCTTCATTAGCACAATGCACTTTATCAGTGTGGGTAGTTTCTGTTTAACGACGCTGTGTCGTAAAAAGAGATGAGTAGCGACTCCCTCCTCCTTTATCCAGGCTATAGACTGGCACTACGAGTGTAGACTTTCGGATAGAGGTGGAGTTGCACTTGTCAGTATTGTCGATTAAGATTCTGTAAATATCTTTAGTTGCAGCAAAGATATGTCGGCGTCAGACAATCAACTTCAAAGACAAAGTTCTTTTGTTCTCTTTGGAACCGAAGGAGAATGACAATGATGGAGACAACGTCTTCAACAGCGATGGCGTCTTCGACACGCTAAAGGTCACCGGGGTCAAAGAGTCGGTGTCAGATGAGATGCTGCGTCTGTATTTTGAAAATCCCACAAGGTCTGGGGGTGGCCCCGTGTGCGACCTAAGTCCCCTGAAGAACGGGGAGTGCATCGTCAAGTTTCAAGATCATAAGGGTATGCGAACACAAAGTATAATCGCAGTCATAGCCATAACTGTTACTGTAATACTAATCGTAATTGTAATTGTAAACGTAGTCGTAACCATAATCGTAATTATGAGCATCACTGTAATTGTAATCTTCATCATACTGGTAATGTTGTGTTAGTTATTGAAATAGTTATCATAATTGTAATTGTAATCATTCTAAGGCTATTCATTTAGAGTCGACAGACTGAGTTAAGATTAGTAGCAAAATTTTAGTCGGTAAACTCTTAAGTGAATTAACAATTAAGACAGTTAGGTGAGAAATAGTGAGAATAAGACTAGGCCTATTTGATCGTAATACGAAAATTAGTAGTAATATAATTGAAAATAATATCAATTTAGTGCAAAACTAGTCGTGTTATTGAGACAAACTATAGGCAAAAACTAATCCTAATTCATTCCGTAACTCATCCGAATTTAAAGAGAAACAAATCCTGAGTTACAGGTAAGCTAATGCCGATTTAGATTTAAGTAAAACAAAACTGAGGCAAAGCTAGTAACAAAAACTATTAGCATAGAAACTAATCTTCGATATATTTATGGAGATTAATTTAGGTGAAAATTATCTCTTACTAAGAGATCTTTCTTCGTTGTCAGTTGCTTCCAGGGTCTTCCATCGTACGTTGCATCAACTGGATGGCATTTCCTTCAGCGTTGTGCCGCTGGAAAGAGTCGAAGTAACAAAATGTTGCGCTATAGAAGTTGAGGGACTGCGAAAAGTCCATTCGGAGGATCTGCTGAGGCTCTACTTTGAACACCAGAAATTCGGAGATGCCACTGTGGAAGATGTCGTCTTTGACAGACTCCGCGGAAAAGCTGTCGTCACTTTCAAGCATTCTCAAGGTATGTGAGATGTAGGCCAATAGTATATAAAGTCGCAATCGTAATCTCCAGGTGTCTTCAACGCCCAAATAAAGCTCATTCAGAGGCGCTCAGTCAAACAAATTCGATAGACAGGTAATGTCTAATTCGGTTTCAGGTGGAAACCCAACTGTAAAAAAAATAAAAAAAATATTCTATTATGTTCTGTTGCGTTGTCATAGCTAATGCAGCGCCGTTATTACAATGGACAGTTTGAAGTAAAACAGTAGTCGGCTGCAATTCTATCCTGTTCTGATATAAAATGTTTAGCTGCATAGTTTATAAGAGGTGCATAATTACTATCAAATCACATTGGCTCAAGGGATTTATTTAGCAATGTTCTGATAAAATCCTGGTTTAAATGAAAATGTAAGGATTTAAAATTAATAAAATTTATTTCTTATAAACTCAAATGTTTTCTTTCTGTTCTGCAGACGTCGAGAAGGTTCTAAGTCACAAGACACACGTTCTCAGCAATGTCCCACTGAAACTGAGTCGACTCGACCCCTCGCCACCATCGCCACTCCTTCTGGAGCAGACGGAGGACACGAGGTTGCTGGCGACAGGACTTCCACCTCGAACCAAGCTCTCCGATCTCCAGAAGTATTTTGGGAAACTGTCCGGTGTCCGACTGACGGCTGCCTACCTGATGAACAAACCGTCCAAGTGTCTCCTAGAATTCGAAGCGGCTCCAGGTAACAGACTCCAGTCATGATTCAGTGAACAGTGTATGTATCTCTCTACTTTGATTCGACGGTGCCTCGAGGACTTAGGCCTATCTCCCCCTTACCTCCGGGAACTTTGCCTCTCCACTGTGACTGTCCGGCGTCGTGGCTCACTTCGCTCTGCAGTGTAGGCTGAGTTCCTTTCCCCACGCGCGCGGACTGCTATCCGGCAACACCGTACCTTCTCTGTCTCTGGCCCAGCGACCTGGAATAGGCTCTCAGTAGTGTTGCGCCTGATCCCAATCGATTGCTCTTCTCTGTTTCACTCCTGCCTTAAGACTGTCTTGTTTGACCGTGGTTGGACTGGGAGCGCTCCTGACTAGATAACATTGAAGGGCGCTATATAAAACCTCTGTAATAATAACAATAATAAAAGTATGTACTTAGTACTTGATCCTTCTCATGCAGGTTCGCACATCGGGCAACGCATATTCTCCATTCGTCTCTGTTCGTTGCCAGTTTTTCAGCTTCGTACCAGAACATCTCCAAGCAACTCAAGTCGTCCTTGATCGATGGTCTCCGGCCAGTTCCTCCCATTTTCTGTTTCCCTCAGGGATTCAGCACATCTCTTGGTTGGCTCTTCACTGAAATGCATAGCTATCTAAGATATTATGCGTGTGTATGTATATATGTATGCATGTATGCTTGCATGTATGTACGCATGCATGTAATTTCGCAGACATACAGTCAACACGAGTAGGATTGATCCTATAGGGATTGAACGGATTACAAATTTGTTTTTGATTGCCACAGAGTGCATGATTATACTGACGCTATACTAAGTGCTATGATTAGATTAGATTATATTAGATTAGGATTTTCGTTTTCTTGCAGATTACAAACAGCTGAAAGAACTGGTCCACGCGAAACCGTTTCGAGGCGTGATGATCTCGATTCGGAAGGTGCCTCTGACGACAAGTATCGAGGTCCTCGGTGTCTGCGATCTCTCGGACGAGATACTGACGCTGTTCTTTGAGAACCGTCAACATGGAAAGGGCAAGGTCGTCGAAATAAAGAGACAGCCGGATCAAGGACGGACATTCATCAAGTTCGAGAAACCAGATGGTAATAACATAACATAACATAACATAACATAACATAACAAGGGTTTTAAGTGGTTCAGAAGACGTGTAGTCTGTGTTAGAACCACTGCAAATTAACCTGGAACGTTTAATAGCCCAACTTCCCTAGCTTCTCCTTAAAAGCTGTTATAGTGTCCACTGAGACAGTACTATCGTCCAAACCATTCCACAGGTCTACAACTCTTGCACTAAAGAATTTCTGCCCTACTGTTCCCTTCGGTTTCTTAAATAATTTATACCTGTGTCCCCGAGTTGCCTTGTTTGGTGCTAATTCAAAGAACCTATCCCACTGCAGTGCTTCCTTTCCAGTGATAATCTTATAAGCTTCGATTAGATCTCCTCTGCTCCTCCTTCTCTCCAATGTTGTTAGTCCACACCTTTTCAGTCTTTCCCCATAACTCAAGTTCTTGTAGCCCCCAATCATTTTTGTAGCTCTTCTTTGCACTTTCTCCAGTTTTTCCATGTCCTGTTTCAAGTATGGATTCCATACCTGGATACAGTATTCCAACTGTGGCCTAACCAGCGATTTGTACAACCTCAGTATTGTATCCTTGTCTCTGGTAACTATTGTCTTCTAATCATACCTAAAGTTGAATTAGCCTTTTTGGATGCTTCAGCACATTGCCTTGAAGGTTTTGCACTCTTGTGCATAATAGGTCACTTCGAATGCAGTCAGTGTTAACTAGATCATCTAAGCACAATCCGATGCGATGTGATGCTGCTGATGATGATGACGACGACGACGACGAAAAGATAATGGGGATGATTACGACGACGATGGTGATAATGATGACAATAACGAAATTATGATAATGTTACTGTTATCTAACAGCAACTGGTTTCGCCTTCCTTCAAGAAAACTAATCATGCTCGTTCTCTTCGCCGACAAATTAACATTGAATTCCAAAAAAAGTTTATCATTAATTAAGCAAACAGGGCCACCAAACTCTCGGTCTCAACTTCTGTCTTTACCAACATAGTTCACGCGTTTGTCTGCTCACGCTTGGACTACTGCAACTCGCTCCTCATGGGTCTATCTAGGCACTTCAAGAAAACACTCATCAGTGGCGCCTCCGAACCGAACCAGTGAAATTACAGTCGAATAATGCAGACTTCAGGCTTTTTTCGAAACTGTTGGAGGAACAAACTGAGGTCCTGTCGAGAAAGTCGATTCCAGCGGGTGTGCCAAACATAGTCATTGGATAATTATGTTCGGTGATTCCTAGTTAGCTGTTCCGAAGCGCCCTTGTGAGTTACATATAAAAGCTATACAAGTTGTCTAGAACATACATATATACATAGATACATGATGTCAGCGATGATGTCGATAGCGATGGCAATGTTGACAAAGCCTGAAGTCGCCGTACTTCCATTTCGGAGTAATTGATACAACTGTATCACAGTAATTTCTCGCCGTATCACATAGTTTTCAGCAGAACAATAGCAGTTCTATCATAATTGTCACCGCAATTGTATAAAATATGTATGGATGAGACAGATCCACTGACAGCAAAATATCGCCACACGGCACACTTGCATAATAATTTGTCTTCTTGTTCCAGTCATTTCCGGTCTTTTGAAGAAGACACTGAAACTCGAAGGTCGAACGTTGAAAGTTTGCTGGCATCACTCCTTCCTCGACGTTGGAAGCATTCCGCTGGAAGAAGAAACCCCAGGCCGCAAAACATCCAGCTCTTTCAAATCACTACCACATCTGCGCAATCGCGTTTCGTCCGAACCTTCAATGGGTCTACACATGGAAGGCAATCACTTCGCGTCGATGAGACCCAGCATGATGCGATTTGAAGAGGGAGATGGTGACGTCACACCGACCGCATCTCTACTCGATTTAACAGTTCCAGAAAAGATGGAGAATCTGAAGCCTTATCATTACAGGCTGCTGATGTTGATTGGGTTTGAAAAGCTGCTGTTGAGCGATTCAGGCAACACACAGACCAGAATCACCTTAGATGAAGTGTCGCTGTTCGGGTCGGAGGATTTCAGAGCGAGCGTTAAGATCAAGGTGCTCGAAAAGTTGATGTCGATGATTGGGAAGATACAGCACATATCCGAAGTTAAAGGAAATCTGATGAGGAGGGATGCGGTCCAGGAATACATTCATGGCATTTGTCAACAGCGAGATATCAAGGCTACGCTGGCCAGTGATCCTTTCCTTCAAGTATGCGCCTTTGATGAGCAGGAAACTGCAAAGCTGGAAAACATATTACCCACACTTGTCAAAGAATTCGAGTTCTCCTTAAATGTTTCAGATGCTGCAGCTGCCTCCCTCGGTGATGAACTGAAAAAGCGACAGGAGGAAATTGAATTCATTATCGATCCTGTTCAAAAGAAGATTACAGTTGCATGTCTGGATAAGGAGGAAGGTCAGATTCGACAATTTGTCGAACAATTCACCAGAGATAACAGTAGAGTGGAAAGACGTGTTTCCATAAACCAACAAAGGAAAGATTACGTCTGGCAGCATAGGACAGACGACTTGCAGCCACTTAAGCAAGAATTAGAAAAATCCGGTGGTTCTCTCGAGTACGAAGCGGGTGTAGCTATCCTCAAGGGTGACAGTTCAACCGTGAATTCGGTCGTAACTCGACTACAAGCGATCGTTGACAGTCTCGTCGAGAAAAGCTACACTGTCGATCATCCCGGTGGAGAATCCTACCTCACAAAGACCGCCCCGGGAAAGTTGATCCTGAAAGGTATAGAGAGTGAAGACAAAGCCGTGGTTACTGTGAGGAGCAGAGTGCAAAGATCACTTTCAACCAGTAAGTAGACCTACTACACGTTAACCAATTAGATTGATTTTGGGGCACCATCAGTATAGGCCTATGTCTAGTTGACATCGACACAATAGAAGTTACTAAGTTCAAGTTACTATTTCTTTACATTTTTAGTCGTCTATGATTAGTAGCATTATACCATAAAATGTTATCACGTTTTTTAATAACCGGTCATTATGATAGCTGAATGGTAAACAAATTACTGATGGTCATGAAAGCAATATAATAATTATTATCATAAGCTTCACAGTTCGCAGAGAGGTTATTGTTCAACTTCGTAGACGCATTGGGGTCGACGTCAATGATACTGGCAGCCGAAAGATGTTGTTAAACACAGCATTCTGCTACTTCTGCTTTGTTACTGCTGCTACCACTACCACTGTTACTGTTAAACCTGATTAACCCACTGAGGTATACAGATAAACAATAAAGGGAGTACCCGCGTTTTCTGAGTTTTGTTACTGAACAGACGAGCTATGTCTCTTTTGGGTACGTTTATCTGGACAGTTGGTACAGTTAGGAAGAAAACGGATAAATAGATGAGTCCAGGGGCGTCTATCCCCCCTAAGTCAGCTCCCCCTTTCCCCTCTTCTTCCCTTTCCCCTTCCTCCCCCCTAAAATGGTGGCACACACACTGACAGATCTCCCCCCATTTCTTGGATGAAGCATTTTGCTCCAACGTTTCAATGGTGTGGACGCCCCTGGATCAGTCACCACTGGCGGCTTTCGGTTTTGTCAGAGTTTCTATTGGATTTAAAGTTCTTCAGTGATTTTCTCCAATGATTTTTCTCCAGCGAATATTTTCTGATTTCAGTTTCATTTGCATCGACCATCGATTGACGTTTTGAACACAGCAACGGCGCTACAGAAGTCATCAGATTAGATTAGATTAGATTAGATTAGATTAGATTATATGAGTACAATACAATACAATACAATTAGATTTGCCGCCAACACGCGGATCGCAATCAACGATCCAGCGTTGTGTTCAGAACATTTTCTACATTGACGTCGATCTGTTTTATTTGTTGGTGACAGGCCCCCATTAAGGGGGGGTGCTAAGGGTACTGCAGCACTCTGGCCCACATTTTTGAGGGGCCCGCATTTTCGGAAGTAGGCCCCTACATTAAATGTTTTATTGTACTTGTAATTGGGCCCCGCGCTGATGGCTATATACTATAGGCAAGGGCGTCTACACCATAGAAACCTTGGAGCAAATGCTCCCACCAAAAAATAGGGGGGAGATCTGTCAGTGTGTGTGCCACCATTTTAGGGGGGAAGGAACGGGGAGGGGGAAGAAGAGGAGGGAAAGGACGTTGATCGAATGACTTAGGGGGACAGACGCCCCTGTATATAGGTAATAACAGCACCCGGGTCCGCACTAGCTTTAATGCGGCCCTGGTTAGTGATAGCACTGACATGGGTCGGGAGTGCCTCTGAATCGTTGAGTAGCCTAGTGCTTTTACAAATGTTTCATTACAATTACAATATTATTACATTCTGCCATCCATGTTGGTAAACACTGTTTTAGACAGTAGAATGCATTGACATATTGATTTCTGGTCATGCCTGTAGATCGTGGACCAACTACTGAACCCGATATTGTGTCATCTTCTGCAACTGGGGCATCCTCCGCTGATACCACCATGTCGCGCATCACCAACGATGGAGGGATCGTTGTCACAATTGTCACTGGAACGGTGGAGTCGCAAAAGGTAACTAATAGCAGGTATTTGGGTAAGCTAACAAAGTACGGCTAATTGCCAAGTTGCTGTTTCTCTTCTGTCATGCCTGCACTTAGGTTGAGAGATTTAGCTGCTTCTGTATAGACAGGGTTGTAGAGAGTGGAGACATTTCTTTCTTTATCTTACAATCTATATAATAACGGACTTAGACGCGTACCTATGGCGCTATCTAACAGATAATATGAGAACATTTGTGCGTATTGCTTAAATGACACATAACTTACAAGAAATAACAGGAAACTGAGAATTTCATAACGGTAACTAATTGGTAACTTCTATCGCGCCGATTTCTAATCCACAAGACATCCACCGATTGTAGAGAATGCGAGAGAGCGTAAAAAGGTACAGAGCGCGAGAAAAGGAGATGGTGAGGTAGAGTAAAGAGGGAAAGAGTGAAAGAGAGAAGAACAGGGAGAGGAACTTGGATAGGGTTAGGGAGGCACAAGGGTTATCTCCAAAATGGGCCATTTTGCTTAACCAGTGCGTAAAAGGCTAGTGCAGGAGAGGTCAGTTAAGCATAGGCTAATGCGTTATGTTGACACAGAAGGTCACATTCGAAATTACGGGAAATATCATGCGCACTATCGATTCAGCTTCGTCCAGCGACCGTTAATATGATGCCAGATTAAATGTCAGATTACAATTACAATTTGTGATAGGAATCCTTTGGTTGGGTTCCACGTGTATGCGTGGGCCGCCATTGGTGACTCTTTCCGCTTACTGATAAATTCTTCTCTTAATGACATTTATCATCATTGAGGTTGACGCAGGCAGCGCTGTTTGGATGTGTACATGGGCGTAATTTGTAGGGGTACGAGGGGTACCCGAACCCCCTACATTTTTCAACTGGGAGTACTGTATCCCTCACTTTTTGAACAATGCCAATCAATATTTTATTATTGTGCCTTCCCAGAGATCGCAGTCTTAGCCTTGCTTCGTTTTTGTAAGAAATTGGTACCCCTACTTTTTAGACTGAAGTTACGCCCCTGGATGTTTGTAAAAGGCGTCATACACACAATATTTCCTTGTTTCAATTTCTGCAGGTTAACGTGATTGTCAATTCAGCGAGTAAGGATCTCGTCTTGAATCAAGGCGAGATTTCTAAATCCGTCTTTGTATCAGCTGGACCGGCCATACAGGACGAGTGTAAGAGGAAGACTTCTCCGCTCGAGTTCGGGGAGGTCATCAAGACAAGTGGCTACAATCTACCGTCTAAGTTTGTCTATCATGGCGCCGCGATGGAATGGGATGGTGCCAAAGGAAAGTCTTTGCAGGTAAATGTGGTTAGCTGTCTCTTGTTGATGTTAATAGCTGTATCTTTGTAAGTGTAGTGTATACATCCACTTGGCAATGAGGTTGACAATCTACCTCATATGTCCCCCAGTTAGAGCTGCCACTGCTGCAATTAATTAATTAATTAATAATATTTATTCTTTAATTAAGCGCCTGCAAACGCACTGCGCTGTACATGTACATGTTATGCGATAAATCTTAACTACTAACAGAACAGACAGCCTGGAATACACGGCGCAAATTGCAGCCTACAAAGCATGTCCGCCTATGGGACTCGATCTCTGTACCTCTCGCACTCTACGCCAGATGTTATCCAATGCGCTATTATGTTAAGGACAACACAGGTTCTCCCAGGAACATGGATAATGTTTAAACTTAATGCAAGGTCCAACACATTAAACGTCTCTGAGGAGAAGTATCGAACCCGTACTCTCTGCGCTATATGAGGCAAGCGCTTTAACCAATCAGCTAATGTGTCGCATTAGATTATATTAGATTAGATTAGATGAGTCACACTGGATGCTCTGGATGCTTTTATGCCAAAGCGGGTAACGAAGATTGTTGATTAATTTTTGCATTAGCACAGTAAGTAAGTAAGTAAGTAAGTATTTTCTTTATTAAACCAGCTGCCAAACAGCACTCTGGTGGACAACATCTGGTAAATAAATCTTTTAAGGTAAATAAACAAATATATATGTATATATATGTTATAGCATTGACATATAATATATTACTATATTACTATATAGTGCAGCAGTGTATGAAAGTTGGAGCTACATTTTCTTTTTAGATTCTGAGAAGCTTTATCAAGAACTGTCTTCAACAAGCGAATACTGATGGTCTGAAATCGATCGCATTTCCTGCGATCGGAGCAGGGACCCTGAAGATTCCAGCGGATGTTGTCGTTAAGACGTTGTTCGAAGAGGTCGAGGCCTTCAGTCGACAGCAGCCATCAACTTCTCTCAAGGACATTCGATTCGTCATCGTTGCTCACAATCAACACGTAACTGCAGTAAGTCGCCAATGGTCTGATCGATAGATCTGATCGATTGATCTGATCAATAGGTCTGATCGATTGATCTGATCAATAGATCTGATCGATTGATGTGATCAATAGATCTGATCGATTGATCTGATCAATAGATCTGATCGATTGATCTGATAAATTGATCTGATCGATTGATCTGATCAATAGATCTGATCGATTGATCTGATCAATAGATCTGATCGATTGATTGATCTGATCAATAGATTTGATCGCTACGACAGATCTCATCAATATATCTGATTGATAGATTTGAGCGATAGATCTGTTCGACATATCTCATCGATAGATCTAAGTGAACCATGCAAAGGCAAGGTTATACAAGGTATAGATAAGGTAAGTTAAGACTAGTAGAGCAAAGGTAAATTAACGTTAGGTAGGCTAAGGTAATGTATGGTGAGGTAACCAAAGAAATACATGGTTAGGGTATGATCTATTTTTGAGAAGTGACTCGGATTTCAGATCCTGTTTTGAGCTGCAGTGACACGTTTTATACAAGCATCATTCTCTATAAGAAATTAATTAAATGAAGTATAATTAAATTTGTATGGCAGGCCTATAACATAATTACACTGGTTTGGATTGTCTCAAAAGTATCCTTGACCCAATTGTATCATGTAGGCCCTAGATGTAATTGATTTGCCCTGTAGTATATGTGCAATAGTTGTTTTTCACCTCGTAGAAACTTCGTAATAGTTTGTTTTGGTAATTTGAGTTGTGGAATCGAGGGTTGTATCTTGTTCATCATTTTGAGGTTTCTTTAAGCAATCATTTTCACATTGACTAAACTTAAAGCTCGACTGTTTCTGTTTACCTGTGAGTTCATATTCTCTGACTTATCAGATGAGATCTGGTTTCTCTAATTGGATTATGACTTTTTCTGCAATTTCACTTCTGGCGACCATCTGCTGAGGCTTATGCAGTACTATTACGACGCTAAAGAAATCAATAGATTATATGACATGGGTGGTTCTACTTTAGGAAATTAGTTAGATCAAGTATATTCTGAGTCACTATTGCAGTGCCAAGATATGCTCTTGACAATGTTTCCATAGCCCTGCTTCATATCTGCCATCAAGTTCAATGGTTCATTATTTTACAATGCAAGGCCCAGAATCCATACATTCAGAATAGTAAAAATGAAATGTTATATTTTTTAACGTGAAATACCTTAAATTCTTTGATGTCATTGGAATCATAAAGAAGATTTTTTAAGATCTGCTTAATCACGTGCTTTGTTTACAAATCAGGCTTTCAAGTCGAAATTGGAATCATTGAGATCGCCCGGTAGTTGTTGGAAGAACTTTGTCCGCCAGCCTCTGAAACTGAACCAAACAAAGACATCGTTAACCATTCTGGCATCTTCTGAGAAGACGGCGGGCGACGTGTTTAAGAAGATTGAAGACATCCTAAGAGATCAAACAGCGGAGGATCGCATCGATTCTGCTCCAGATAAAGAGGCCCTTCGATTCCTCATCAACGACCAGGTCATTAGGAATATTTTTCTTTACTTTTATTGTTATTTTACTTTACTTTTATATTGACTTTCCTTTTTTCATTAACTTTACTTTTATATTGACTTTACTTTACTTTTATTTTTACTTTACTTTACTTTTATATTTACTTTACGTTGCTGTTATATTTACTTTACTTTTATTTTTACTTCTCCTTTATATTTACTTTACTCTTATTTTACTTTACTTTGCTTTTATTTTTTAATTTATTCACTTTTACTGTACTTTTAGTTTTTACTTTTCTTTAATGTTTACTTTACTATTTTTGTCTACACATTAAGTTGGCTAGTACAATCACTGTAGGCAAATACAAGTCGCTGAGTATTCCAAGTGTCAATTGTCAATCATGGTTGGAAGCATTCTGTCGGTTGAGTTCTGCGTGTATGATAGAGCTGCCACTGGTGCCTTTTCCAGTTATGTGTGCATTAATTGGTTGAAGATGAATTTGTTTTTATAAATAAATTTTAACGCCTAAGACCAACTTGTAGAAGTACCAAAAAAGGCGCTATATTAATTATCTAGATGCACACTTACTTACACACTGTTCTTGTTATGAGACACACCCAAGTGTCGTCGGCAAAATAATTGTAAGTGTGATTGTTTTATACACAGAGGTTTTCCAAATGTTTAAGCCCTTATTATGTTGATGCAAAGTACATAACATGATGGTTGCTGGCCTGTTATTCTTTCCATGAGCTAATAGTTTAAGGGTTATATTAAACACCGAGGGTTGAAACGATATGGTGGCGTTGTTGAAAGAGTAGGGTAGGGTTTGGCCCGTTTGGGGTTAAGGTTTGTGGTTATATAAATTAATATACTATAATACGATCGCCTTGCACAGCAAGATGAGCAATATATAATGAAAAGGATATATCGGCCAATGCAAACAGGATCAGCCAATAAAAATGCCATTAAAGTAGGCTAGAATAAGATGTACAGGCACAGCGTACACTAGAACAGTAGACTAGGCCAGACTAGACTGTGAGGGATAGACAAGTCTATCTTTTGGTTTAGACTAGGCATTAAAAGACTAGAAGTCTCTATGAAGTTTATGATGTTCATGATGAAATGCAGCTGCTTACCTTACATAGGCAATGTAACGGTAGATTAAGATAAGGCAATGTGTGGTAAGGCAAGATAAGATAAGGTATAGTAAAGATAAATGGTATTTATTTTCCTGAGATGTTTTGGGTCCTTAGCTTATAAAACTTGGCTGATCAGTGTATTGAACCATGCAAAGGCAAGGTAATTCACAATACAGTTAAGGTAATGCGAGGTAAGATACGATAAAAGTAATAGTAAGTTAAGACAAGGCAGGTTATGGTAATGTATAGAGAGGTACAGAACGGCAAGGTATGACATAATGGGTTACCCTTTTATTACCAAGAGGTAGTAAATGGTAGTTGGCGGGTCGTTGCAGATTAGCGGAGCTTTAGTAGATTTCTCTGATTTTTACATCTTTTGTATCGTTTCTGTTTTCAGATTAGAAAGATTGAGGAACTACAATCGAGTCATTCTGTGCGGATATCATTAGAACCGTCTCCGCCTTCCAGTCACATACTCCTAATTAAGGGCACTGCGAAGGACGTTGCCAGTGTCGGCAGAATCGTCCGCCAAATAATTTACAATAACCTCTGAACTCAATCACAATTTTGTTATTCAGATCTAACCTTTAAACTGCTTTCTACAACGCTAATATGTACTATTCTACTTGGTATATATGTAATGGTAGCTGTAGATACGTGCTTCTTGGTCCATTTAGCACATTTAGAAAAGGCGACATGGAGTCACCTTTCTGACAATATGAAAGCAAAGAAAGATTTTAGGTAACGAGGTATATCAGAGAATTTTTGCTAAACGGGACAATTTTGCAGAACTAGGGTGCAGATGCTCAGCGCAGAAGAGGCTAACACAGGTTAAAGAATATTACTCATTGCGGTGCAGTATAACAGATACTTTTAGCTTCAATAAGACAGATCACGAACTGTTTAAGTAACTGTCTTTGATTAAGTTTTTAAACAATAAACTTACGAAAATATGATTACCTGCAACTGCTTACCTTACATAGGCAAGGTGAATGTTAATATAGGATACGGTAACGTAAAGTAAGGTGAGGTCAGGTAAATTAATATAAAGGTATTTACTTTCCTGATATGCTTTAGATCTTTAGCTTTTATAATTTAGCTAACTGTAGCATGCAGGTAATACAAGGTAAATGTGAGGTTGGCTAAGGCAAGGTTATCTAAGTTAAAACAAATTTAAGGTAAGGTAAGGTAGGTTACAGTAATTATATTGAGGTAACCATGGAAAGATAAGGTAAAGTAAGGTATTGTAAAT
This sequence comes from Allolobophora icterica, assembly GCA_963556255.1. Lineage (NCBI taxonomy): Eukaryota > Metazoa > Annelida > Clitellata > Crassiclitellata > Lumbricidae > Allolobophora > Allolobophora icterica. The sequence continues at coordinate 10,304,097 of OY744605.1, read as the reverse complement.
GGTTAAGTTAGATGAACTCAAGACTTTACTCTTGGTTTTGGTTCGCTATCGGTTTATACCCCGTGCATTGAACATAACGTGACAGGGGTAACTACTTACAATTACTTGTAATCAATCGTAAATTACACACTTTTAACAGGAGCGAACAACTGGAAAGGCAACCCTTACTAAAAGCTGTACTTGTCCCTTGGGCAGTCAAGATGAGTTAATGGAGTGGTGGAGTGTTACTTAAGGCCCTGGGACCCAGACACTCCGGTTAATAACCTTCAAATTACCGATTACGCCTGAAGTGATAATAATTTCCGAAAATATCCACCAGAATATTTATTTAGCAGGCTGGCTCGGTGTCGCAGCAGCTTTGGTGACCTCTAGGCAAAGCGAAATTATACATCAGTGTTATTACATGTAAGCTCTTTGTGTGCGTTTAAATGTTGCATGATGTCAGCAGTATTCTGTAGAAATATCCTATTGTACGATCATCCTATTAACTGTTAACCATATTCTGTGGGCCAACATAGCCTCCATTGTTGGTTTAACCAGTTACACAATGCCAGTCAGATATGGTTACATTACTGAACGTGGCTCTCTGGTTAAACCAACAGTGAAAAATACTAGGGTTTTTACTCGCTTTAACACCGGACAGTTTTCGGTTATAGTAACTGGCCCAGATAATGACTGCCGTAATTACTATTATTACTGTTACAATTACTCCTAACCGTTACCGCATCATAGGGCGGCTTAGGGCCTACACAATTTGTTAAACTTGAAACCAAAGATAATAATTGTAACTCACACATTCGCAAATGCGTTAGTTTCAAGCAAGCTGTTACATAATTGTCTGAGCGAACTGATAAATATTGATGTGTGGGAACGATGTTGTCAAAATCCATAATTAAAAAAATAATTGAACCCAGGTATTTCCAATTATTTTTTTACTGAACTTTCGCGATCTAGCAGGAAATTGATTTTATTCTGAATTTTCTGTTTAACACCAAAATCGCTGCCAGAAGGTGAATATGGTGGGTATGTTAGCGACTTCATTTGTTTAGCCTCGGCATATGAGGGCGGGTTGCCAGCCCGTGCACTCGCTCGTTGTCTCATATACCCACTGACGGTGTACGGTCAGTGCACTCATTACAGCTGACTTGGCTAGAGAGCGCATGTTGAGTCGAAATGTTGAAACAACTTTCTGCCATGGCGCGGATTTGAACCCCGACCTCTCATCTGACAGTCTAGCACGCTAAGTGTAAGGTGGGAACAGTTTCATGACTTTTTCTCGACTTTTAAGAACCCAAGACCATTTCCGAGCATTGAAGAAACTGCCGGTCCTGTCGGCATTTCCATGGGCATTAGATGCGACCCATATGGCTCTACGTTGTTCTCATATTGGAATACAGCTCCCATTATGGGCTTCATGCTGGAATGGGACTTTTTTAGTTATCGTCTTCTGACGATTCGAGACCATATGCACGTTGTAAAAACTGAGGACTCTAAAAGTCATCGACTTTACCATGACCCAAGATATTTCCAAATATCAAAACAACTGAGGTCGTTTAGTCATCGACTTTTCAGGATCCGGTTATACATTTCCAAGTGTGAAAAACCGAGAACATTATTTTAGTCATCGATGTTAAAGCCCAGAGATTATTTCCAAGTGTCACAAACACTGATGACATCACGGCGACCAAATACAAGGTCGGATTGGACTACACTCCGGCCTTGACCCAAATATGATGTAACACGGTTTCATCATCGTCGTCGTCGTCATCAGTTCCTGACGCCAGCCATTTGGCGGCGATGGGTACGAATATATGATATCCAGTGTCTTCGGTCATGTGTCAAGTCTATAATTATTGCCCTCCTTAGTATACAGTTTGCAACTGCTGAGACGAGGGCATGGTAGCACTTGTGTTTCATTTTCTGGGAAATGAGAAGCTAGGCTGCGTATGCCTGCAGGTCTTGTGTAGGCCTATAATGCAGCTGGGCCGCACACAGGCTGGTGTCTACAAGAGAGGCATTCAAATTTGTCTTAGCTAGGATGGATATAGGAAAGCGCAGAATGGTAAACCTTAGGCGTTGTACAAGCAATTTTTAAGAAAGGACTTTGGATTAATCATTGCGTTCAAACCAACGAGTCAGTAGACAATGTTGTATCTCTGTGCAACGAGACACAAGTTCATAAGATTGGAATTTCCTTAAATAGCGAAAGCAGAAAGGTATGTGGACAATACATACAGTCAGTACTGTTATCCTACTTGAATGGGTCAATCGTTTGAAATAAAGAAACACTGCAAAGAGGGAGATAGAGACAAGGACAAAGATAGGAATAGGGTAGAAGTTACGTAGCTACGAATACACAGAGAGAGAGAGACAGACAGATGATGACAGAGAGACAGAGACAGACAGAGACCGACAGAGAGAGAGACAGAGAGAGAATCAGAGAGAGAGAGACAGACAGACAGACAAGACAGACAGAGAGACAGAGAGAGAGACAGAGAGACAGAGAGACAGAGAGAGAGCGCGAGAAGGAGAGAGGGGAGAGAGAGAGAGAGAGAGAGAGAGAGAGAGAGAGAGAGAGAGAGAGAGAGAGAGAGAGAGAGAGAGAGAGAGAGAGAGAGAGAGAAGGAGAGCGGGAGAGAGAGAGAGGGAGAGGGAGAGGGAGATGGAGAGTAGATGAAAGGACATCCAGAGAATAATTTATGCCTGTATGTTTGCATATGTTTATGCGTACGTGTGTATGTATGTACGACGTACAACGTGGATGCATGTATACATGTTTATAAATTAGGGCCTATGTGTGCTTGAATGTCGTCACGCCTTGAGAGGTTAAAAAGAGATGCTATGAAAAGACCCAGCAACACAGATTATGTTTTGTAAGTTTGTACATACAGATCAACATTTATATATGGAATATATGCTCTATGTATAAAATGTTTCAGATCTCCCAAATATATAAATAAATATGTACGTGCTCTATATATAGTTGCTCTGCGGAGACAGCACAATGAGCCTACAGAGGCATAAGTCGGATATAAATAGGTTTCTGAAAATGGCCTACATTTGGGAAGTTCACGTTCAATAACCAGATTCCAGGTTCCACTGGCCTGCACTAAGAAGCGTATTGGTCAAAGACGTTAACCATCCTGTGCCAACAACCACTGGGAATTTCTGCCTGAAATACGGTGGACTTTCCAACGTATAGAACTAGCGTTCGTTTTGTTACAAGACCAAACTGCGTTCAGTTGAGATCAAAGATAGACCGCAGATGTCGTTTGTCTATGCATCGTGTTGATGGCTTTATGAAGCTTGTCTATAGATTTGTTAACTGTTCATGAGTGCAGGATAGTCTAATACACATGTAAGTATTGTTATAATATGTACTACTCTTATTACCAGAGGTGGCGCTACACCAGGACAAATGCCCTGGTAAAAAAGCCTTTGCCCTGGTCGTTGTCCTGCCAGAATTTTTGCCCTGCCCAGAATTTGTTCGGACATAAATCGACCTCTGCACAGACTGCACTGGTTACTTGTACGACTGCCCTGGCTATGCCCTGGTTACAGAAAATGTCTGGCGCGCCACTGCTTTATTACACACAGAGTAAATTCAGTAGATCCGAATCTGAGATGGGAGACAATCGTAATCGTAAGCCCCAAATTTCTAAAGCGCCACTGGAAAGCTAAGAGCAGGGCACCAGCTTATTCACGGGCTCTGCGTCCAGTCAGAGGGGTTGTCCAGAGGGTTTTCACCTGCAGATTCACGTCAGGTTGCCAGAGAGACCAGAGAGAGAAGGCATTGGAAATGGTTAGGTGGGTTCCGTTTAGGTCGAGAAAGATGGGAAGGCATAGGATCGGATAAGTCCGGGCAGGAATTCTTAACAAGTGTCTTGTGTTAATAAGTAAGTAAGTAAGTAAGTAAGTAAGTAAGTAAGTAAGTAAGTAAGTAAGTAAGTAAGTAAGTAAGTAAGTAAGTAAGTAGCCTTTATTAGCACATGACAAGCGCACAGGCATTACATGCATACAATGATTACATACATTTTAAAATAAACTATAGCAGGCACTATGCACGGAGTTCGCTAAGCAGTCTCACCTCCATGATCGCTGGATTACAGTTACTGTACCGTTCTAAAGATGCCTGTACAGAATACCATTCACAACCAAGCACGGTAATTGTAATTGCATATTCGAGAGAGAATGATCAGATGCATGATTGAACAGAATGGTCGGAAAGAGTAAAAGGGAGGCTCAGTAGTTCATATCCCAGGAGGATGGGCAGACCACAGCCCTCGTTGGTCCTGTGCTGGACCGAGGAAGGTCGGGCCGATGGAACATAAAGACGCCTTAAGTAGCGGAGCAGAGAAATCTACGTCCAGGTATAAAAAATACTGAGACACAACACTCTTTGAGATCATTACTCTCCTGGGATAAACAACTCCTTGAGAGGTAACAATTCTCTAATTATAGAATCTAGTCTGTAAACTTCTTGTACACTGTTATCGAGATGTATAAGGCACACTCAAGTCAGATGGGAAAGTAGAGGAAGAGGGAGATGAAGCAGGAGAGGGAGAGGAAGAGGGAGACAATGAGACGTGCGTACAAATACCGACGGTGGCTCTTTCAGTAATTTAAATCTCGGGCTAGTGCGGTCCCTATAGGCCTGCGGGAACCTATATGGCACCCATTCAAGAGGCGGCGATGATGAAGGATCTCACCCCAACCGTTTTTCAGAAAAATGACCAGGGTCGACGTCATGCCTTCGCTAAAGAAAAAGTTTGCATTTGCATTTAACCTTGTGTCTTGTGTTGCAGTCTTAGGCCTTGACACCAGAGTTAAACATGGCATCCGTCGAGGATATAACAGTTTGTCCGATCTGTCAAAACATCTACACAGATCCAAAAATGCTTCCGTGTCTTCACAATTTCTGCCGGAAATGCTTAGAAACGTCTGCCACTGATCAACATGGTACTGAGGTACAAAGTACTGGCGTACAGAGTACTAACGGTCAGAGTACCAAAAGCGAGAATACTGATGATCAGAGTAGTACCAATTTAGATATACACGATCAGAGTCTTGGCGGTCAGAGTACTGACGTAGAGAGTACTAACGGACAAAGTACTAGGAGACCGAGTACAGTCGAACCGAATACTCGTAGACGAGGAACATGTAAAATTTGCCAGAGCGAGTATGCTATTCCAGCTGGAGGGTTTTCCAGTCTACCTAACAACGCATTCGTCAAACAGCTGACTGTGTTTGCCAATCTATCACGACCTGATAGTGAAAGGTTGTGCGAAATCTGCCCCGCTGCAAGAAATTCCGTGTCACGGATATACTGTATCGACTGTGGCCAGGCCATGTGCGATGAATGCAAGGAGTCTCACTGGAGAGCGAGGGTTAGCCAGAACCACAAGTCTCTTGTTTTCGGAAGCCAGCTGGAGCCAGATGTAATGAGAGACCGCAACTGCTACTGCGAACTGCACCCGTACCATGTTCTTGCAATGTACTGTCGTGATCATAAGATGACCATCTGCTTTGAATGTGCCGCTGTGGACCACAGAAATGACAACTGCGCACCTCTAAGTAAAGTCACTGAACCGTTCGTTAGTCAGCTGAACGATGATTTGAAAAAGTTGAACAGAAGAGTGGGTGAGTGCAAAGAGGCGACCGCCAAACTGGACGAGATCGAAAGCAGTTTGAAAAGGGAAGTCAACAACACGGAGGAGTCAATTGATAAATATGTTGCAGAATGTATAGCTTTCATTAACAAAGCAGGCGGCACTTTGAGAGAAACTGAGCAACTGGAGAAGCAAAAATCTAAACGACATCGAGACTAAGAAACGAGAGGTACAAAGATTCATGACAAGGATCGGCGTCTATAGAAGACTAGCAGAAGAACTTCTACAGAAAGGAGCGGCTGCTGACTTCTCCTATACGATGGACCTTATGAACGCCAGGGCAAAAGAGCTCGACGCGTCACCTATCGACTGTGGAGGGAACGACTTGAACATAACAAGAACAGCGTTCTGTCCAACAAATCTTGAAAGTCTTCTGCTTGCCAGTGGAATAAACAGTGCTGTTGGTGACTTGCATTTCATTCCAGCGTCTCAGCGTTACATCAAGTTTTCAAGAAACGCACAAGGTAAATTTATTTTGAAATTCGGCTCTATGTAGCCTATGTTACCCATGCATTGCATGTATTAATATATGCATGTATGTCTGTCTGTCTTTCTGTCTGCATGTATGTATGTATGAATGTATGTATGCATGTATGTATGTATGTATGTATGTATGTATGTATGTATGTATGTATGTATATATGTATGTATGTATGTACGTATGAATATATGTATGTATGTATGTATGTATGTATGTATGTATGTACGTATGAATATATGTATGTATGCATGTATGTATGTATGTATGTATAATAATAATAATTATATTCTTTATTATTTCAAACCGACAGACGCAGTAAGATTACATTGAAACATGAAAGTACAATCAATATCTTAATTAAACACACGGTTTGGCAGCCATGCAAGGCGCCGCCCTAGAGGGGGGTTACGGGCGTCGATCCGCGTACCTTATGCTCTCCTGGCCATGAGTGTTACCACTACTCTATCCCCCTCCCCATGAATGCATGTTTGTATCCAGTGCTTTTTTCTGGAAAAGAAGGTTCCGGAACGGAATAATTATGGGCGGGCTAAAATCCCGAGAAAATGGGGTTGAGGTTGGGAGGGGTCTCAATAAACACTGAAAACAGTTCAAAACACTGAAATTAAATGAAAACAACTAAATTATTATTTCTATTATTAAAATAAATGAATTATTTTTTTAGTGCCTGAAAAAAGGTGCCGGAACGCCGTTCCGGCGCGTTCCGGCTGAAAAAAGCACTGTTTGTATCTGTGTATTAGTATATATGTATGCATACAATGCCATACATGTATACATGTATGCATGTACGCATGCATGGCATTGCATGCACGTATGTATGCATATATTATGTAAGTTTATGTGTATGTATATATGTTTGTATGTCTGCATGCGTGTTAGTTGTACCACATGGCTTGTTATTTGACATAGGCGGATCTTTTGGACAGGTGTATTAACCAATATGAACGCGCACATCAGTGATTGACTAAAGCGATATGCATATTACCTCCCCGAGGAGTCCACAACGTTTGAAAACTCTACGATAACGCCGACACCCACCTCTTTGGCGCTCTCCTGACGGACCTTGGCTACGTCCCGCACCAACTACTACCTCCAACTAAACCCACTTACTACTCCCTTCGTCCCCGTGCGCATAAACGCATTATTCCCCCAGCCGACAGCCTGATGCGCAAAAATTTATGTTAGGATCTTATATACTTTTTAACTGCTTTATTAGAATCACAATGCCACTATACCAACTTTCTTCTAACTCGCTTGTGTCATTTCGTTCTCAACTTAAAACTTACCTCTTTCAAATTGCTTATCCACCATAGGCTGCCTCTCTGTCTTATGGACTTGTCTTCTGAATATTGACCTGATTACGGCATGGTTTTGTTGCACCATCAGTTGATGCCCTGAGCAATAGATACCGGCGCAACAGAAGTTGCTAATTGCAATTACAATAATAACTTTCGTGTCTAGCAAGGCCCTATCATTCTCTTTATGTCTAGTTCCAACGCCGACAGTTCAACCTTTAACTACCAGTGCAGATGAAGGTGCGAATGCGCCTCAAATCCCAACGGTCGAAGTAGATGGTATTCGGTCATTGGAAGATGCAAACGCAGTTGCAATCCTGACAGAAACTTCGACAATTGGCGGTGAACAAATCGAGTGGCAAAACTTTCATGAAATCAACCAAGCACTTCAAGTGCGATTCCGTGATAAGATCAGTAAGTCTTTTGTCAAATTAGTATCTTTCATTGTGTGCTTAAGGTAATACCTGTTAGTCGATGCATAAATTGGTACCTTTCGCTTGGTGTTTAAATTATTACCTTTTATTTTATGTTCAAAATTAGTTCCCTTGAAACTGGTATTTAAATTAGTACCCTTTATTTAGTGTTCAAATTGTTCTTGAAATTAGGCTTCTAACTTAATGCCTCGTGTTTGATGTTTAAGTTGGAAATTTTATGCTTAAATTAGCCTAGTTCTTTGTTCTTTTATTATCTTTAAGGCAGTACTGTTATTCGTTTAAATAACTACCTTTGAGTCAATGTTTACATTAGAGAACCTAATTCTATTGTGTGTTTAAATTAGTACTTAATATTTATTTGACTTTAAAATAACACCTTCATTTTTTATGAATAACAGAACTGATGAACACTCAGATGAGCTGTGATATTTTAAATTTAAGTAAAATACGACAATGTCTAGGATCATTATAGGCTCAAATCTGCGACATGAAGTAAGAATCTATCGAGGGGATGTGCTCCCGATTGACTTTCACACTACACAAGCTACTATAAGTTGGTTCTTTATTAAACCACGACGTAGCATTAGGCCTATGATCTTTCTTATAAAGTAATAAATAAAATTATTATTCTAGTTATTTCAATGCCTTTCTGTTTCCAAGAATACCAGTTGAAAAGCATGACACTCGAAGGACAGAACCTCACCTTCCACTGGCGAAATGACGATATCAAACCTTTTCAAGCTCAACTGCTCATGTTGAGCAACTTCGAAAACGAACTGAAGAACTCTGGATTAGAATGCGATGTGAGGATAACCAGAGAAGGAATCTTCCTACGTGGATCAGAAGAGTCCAAGGTAAATGCAAAAATTGCAGTGTTCGACAAGATCATGAAAATCATCAGGAAATCACCATCAACCGCATCTGAAGTTCAGGGAAAACTTATGAGGAGGGATGCGGTTCAAGAATACGTTCATGGCGTTTGTCAACAGCGAGATATCAAAGCTACGCTGGCGAGTGATCCTTACCTTCAAGTCTGCGCCTTTGATGAGGAGGAAACTGCAAAGCTGGAAAACATGTTGCCTACACTTATCAAAGAATTCGAATTCTCTTTAGATGTTTCAGATGCTGCAGCTGCTTCTCTCAGCGATGAACTGAAAAAGCGACAGGAGGAAATCGAATTTATCATCGATCCTGTTCAAAAGAAGATTACAATCGCATGCCTGGATAAGGAGGAAGGTCAGATTCGACAGTTTGTGGAACAGTTCGTCAGAGATAACAGCAGAGTGGAAAAGCATGTTTCCATCAGCAAACACGTGAAAGATTACATATGGCAGCATAAGATAGAGGAGCTTTATCTACTGAAAGAAAACTTACAAAGGGTTGGCGGTTCGCTTGTGTGCATTGAGGGTGCAGTCAGCCTCAAGGGTGACTGTGTCAGCGTTGATTCTGCAGAAGCACAGCTACGAAAGATTGTTGACAGTCTGGTCGAGAAAAACTACACTGACGATCATCCCGGTGGAGAATCCTTTTTGACAAAGACAGTCCTAGGAAAGCTGATCCTGAAGGGCATCGAAAGTGAGGACAAAGCTTTGATAACTGTTACGAGCAACGCAGAAAGTTCAGCTTCAGAAAGTACGTATTAAACATGCCAATAACATGAGCAGACATGCAATGTCGTGCTTTTTATTCTTTTTAATTGATACTTATTATTGATTAGCTTAATAAAAACAATCACTTATCTATTTATTTATTGCAAATTATTATTACTATTACGAAAATGTTTAACATTTGCAAAGTGAGGCAGAACGGCGAATCTAAGTCACGGACTTCATTGCTGTGATTTGAATACTATACGATGGTGGCGCTTCGAGTTTGATTTTTCGTTGTTTCTTGTAACATTCAACATTCTTATTCCTTATCGTAATCTCGAGATTTCTACTGCACCCAAGCAAGCAACGTCGCAGAGTTACCCTAAAAAATCAAAAACTCTTACATGTGCAGTTATAAAGATTAAGTGTTTATTAATGAATTTTTAAAGTTAGGTAAACAATAACTCCAGTTTAAGACAATGTGACTTACTGTTTGATCATGCGTGACAGATCGCGAGCCTGCTGCAACACCTGATTTTCTTTCATCCACTGAGATCAGTTCAGCCTCCGCTTGTACCATCGTGACGCAACTCACGAACAACGAAGGAGTTAGAGTCACAGTTGTCACTGGAAAGATTGAATCGCAAAGGGTGAGTGACAAAGGTGGTAAAAAAAAGTAGTAACAAAGGCATCGGAGAGTTAGAGTCATGAGGTTACTTTAAAGAGTGATTGTATCTGAAGTGCGTATAATTATATTCTCTCGTATCTAACTGCATACATTAAACTTAATTCATTCATCCATCCGTTCATCAATTCACCCATTGATCCATTCATTCACTTGTTCATTCTATTGTTTGTTCATCCATCCATTCAACTATTCAGTCTTTCATTCAAAATACACTTTAGCGCAAGCATATAGTACGAGATCAATTCAGGCCACCGGTGTTGCTTCTGAGAAAGTAGCTGAGAGAAAAATTCAAAAAATACATTCCATTCTGTAAACCGGCTGCCTTACTCCTATAGTCGTAGAATCTTAGGGCCCAGGAATCACGGTCGTCTTGCTCTCATCGACCGCCTTGGCCTCTACCTTCAACAGGTTTCAGGATATAACAGAGAGACTACCTTTCTCCATCAGCGCTTATCCAAAGCCACCCAGCGCTTCATGCAATCTTGGGCTAATTGCAACCCCTTCATCAAGCAACACACCAGCGAATGCCAGCAATTCTAGATCAGCCTTCCTATACATTTTTTAATCCTGAGAGATAATACATAGCTCGGGTAATAGTAGTAGTAGCAGCAGCAGCAGCAGCAGCGGCGGCGGCGGCGGCGGCGGCGGCGGCAGCAGTAGTAGTAGTAGTAGTAGTAGTAGTAGTAGTAGTAGTAGTAGTAGTAGTAGTAGTAGTAGTAGTAGTAGTAGTAGTAGTAGTAGTAGTAGTAGTAGTAGTAGTAGTAGTAGTAGTAGTAGTAAATGTAATGTAAATATCCGGAATATCTCAGCCTAACACAAAAGCCACGTCAGGGAGACCAGCTTATTCACGGGCGCTATATCAAATCAAGTCCGTAATAGCCAAGTCAGCCTTGTCCGTTCCAGTGCCAGGTCAGAGTCCGGGGAGGTCAAGCCGAGGAGACAGCATGATGCTACGGTGATAATCGGTGATCATGGTAGTTGTGTGGTGGCGCAGAATTGGAATCAGGATAGAATAGCTTGAAGAGTTCGGTTTTCAGTCGTGAGTGGAAAGCAGCGGAGGACAGTGCAAGCAGAGGAGAAGTGTAGTAGTAGTAATAGTAGTAGTAGGAGGAGGAGAGGAGAAGGAGGAGTAGCAGTAGTTGTAGTAGTTGCAATAGTAGTATTAATAACCATAATCACTATAATAAACAGGTGATTCGGCTTGGTATGGACGGTAGCTTCTGAAAATCTGCCAATTACTCCACATCTTGTGTTTCTTCAGGTGGATGCAATCGTCAATTCGACCAACAGAAACCTTCGTTTGGATGATGGTGAAATTTCGAGCTCCATCCTTGCAGCAGCTGGATTGTCATTACAGAACGAGTGCAGAAAGAAAGTCTCCGTCGAGTTCGGGAAGATCGTACGGACGAGAGGTTGCCTTCTGCCGTGTAAACATGTGTACCACTGCGCTGCGACACAATGGGATGGAGGAAAAGGAAAGTCTAAGACGGTAAAATGTTGATTTGTTTCGGGGATCTTACAATTTTTCAATTCTGAGGGTGAATAAATAAGAGAGCAGACGGGAGTAGAGAATAAAGAGAACACTTTCAGAGAGGAGATTAAAATGGATGGAACACGGGGTTCGTTTGGACAAGGATAGAAGAGCCAACCAAGTGATGAGCTGGATTGCTGAAGGGAAAAGGAGAAAAGGATGATAACGGGAAAAGTGGCCGGAGACCATCAGACGAATTGAAGTCATTGGGGATTTCGTGGGACGATCGGAAGACTTGTGATAGACAGGAACGAAAGACGAAGCTGCGTTGCCTGATGTGCAGATCTCCACGGGAAAGACTAAGTAAGAGGAAGAATAGCTACTATTTACCCACAGTGTACAATCCATCTTATTAAGGTCGCGATATTCAGGTAAACATTGATGGATTTTTGATTGGTGCACTTGTTTCTGTACTAGTGACACATAGGTTATTTGATTAACCTACATTGGGTTTCATTAGACTAGACGAGAATGAAATGAATCTTTCACTGGGCATCGAGGACAATGTTGAAACACTGTCCACCTAATCGATTGGTTCAATTTTTCTTTTAGATATTAGCTGACGTTATAAAGAACTGTCTTCAACAAGCGCATGCTGATGGACTGAAGTCAATCGCGTTTCCGGCGATCGGAGCAGGAACTCTGAAGTTCCCAGAGGACGTCGCCATCAAGACGTTGTTCGATGAGCTCGAGACCTTCAGTCGAGCGCATCCAACAACTTCTCTGAAGGACATTCGCTTCGTTATCTTCAGTAATAATGTCACTGAAGTGAGTTATCAGTACTACGTAGGCATTATCTAATCTTATGACTTCTAATGACTTCCATAGCGCCTTTTCTTAATGATCCAGGCAGATTTTATTTTAGTTACAGTTACAGTTATAGTTAATGGTTTTTCATTTTATTTATAGTCACAGTTATGGTTAGTATTATTTTTTTTAGTTACAGTTATAGTTATAGTTAACGGAAAAAAAATAAAATTGATGATCATTTTATTTACGTTAACGAAAGCATTTTTTTACTGTTATCGATATCGAGAATCGCACAGTGATTAAGAAGCGTTACCCAATTTGCTTAGAGCTTAAAGAATGGGTGCATTCAGCTTCATGACTACACGACGCTCCGAAAATTCTCCGATATCCCAGGCGAACATAGGTTATTAGTTGTAGAAAATAACTATGAATGTTTTGTTAGTGTTATTTTCGTTATTTTCATTAGTTAATGATTTTTTAGTTACAGTAATATTCATCGTTAACGAAATCATTTTCTCTACGTTAACGAACATTTTCGTTGCTGTTAGCGTTAACGAGAATCACACTGGATCCAAGCTGCAGGCAGTGGTCTTTGTAATTGAAAATGTAATCAAAATTAATGCAGATCTACGTTAAATTTTGATGTTGAACATAATATTTTTGAATCAAGTTTCGTTTTAGTTACATTGCTATTTTTCAATCGTCAGTGACTCGTCATAGAATTTAAACATGCAATTTTTTACTGGATCCACATAGCAGTAGGCCCTATATTAAATAGCACTGTGGGTTAGTTCCAAGGATTAATCGTCATCGGTATATTTTGTTTCTAAATACTTTTCGGTGTTACAGCATTCAGTAAGCATTTCCTTTGTTGTAACTGATTTATATCTAATCTTATCTTATCCAATCTAATCTGATATAATATAATCTCTTAGTGATTGTTTGTGTATGATGCAAAAAAATGCCGATGTCAGCTTAGAGATGAACTGTGAACTGTTTACTATTAAACTCTTTCAGTTATAACATAACAACTCCAACTGTTTCCTTTACTGTTTCATTGTTGTCTGTGTCTTACCAGTTTCTTGTTATTAAGCTGATGAGACAAAACGTGATTTTATCGTCTTTCCTTCATCTTATTCTCTTTTTAGGTGCTCAAGTCGAAATTGAATTCACTGACATCGCACGGTGGCTCTTGGAGGATATTTGTTCGCCTGCCTCTGAAACCAAACCCGATAAAAACATCTTTGACCATTCTGGCATCTTCTGAAAAGGCCGCAGACGACGTGTTTAAGAAGATTGTAGATATTCTAAGAGATCAAACAGCGGTGGACTGCATTGATTCCGCTCCAGACGCTGAGGCCATTGGCTTTCTTACCAACGAACAGGTCTTCAGCTCTTCAATGTAATTACTTCTAAGGACACCTATTCATGTGGATAGAAAACTTGTTAAAGTGTAGAGATACAGAGAATAAGGCGAAGATAACAAATTTATATGTCTCTATGAAACGTCTCATACAGAAATTAAGGTAGGCTAAATGAAACACTCCTGTTTGGACTTCTCTGTGTATACAGATGATGTACTTCTGATAGGTAAAGTATGAGTTGTTGTGTCTGCCAACTTTTGAGGGATTGATTGTTAGTTGTGTGTAACTTATGACCAGAATCTTAAAGGATAATTTTTTTATTTGTTTCTGCTTGACTAGCGCTTTAAGGTTCGTTAACTCTTTGGCCATCTGGCGAGAAACTAACTATATTAGAAGCCTAAGCGTGACAGGATTAGAGAGCTTGGCAGTTAGGTTTTGGTCTGACGAGACCTTGTTTTGATGTTAGTGCGCCAAGACTCCATTGGTAGATTTTTGTCAGGTGAACCGAGTGAGGTTACTCCTCGTGATTTGACGTCTTTTGGCTCTCTGTCACGTGTTCGTTGTAACCGACTGAGTAACTGGTTCTATGAAGCACCTGTTGTTGGCTTGTTCGACTGCTGTGGTTGAAGCTGCTGAGGTGTTTTCGAGTGCAGTCTGGTTTCTTTTCCAAAAGGTATAAGTGTAATGTATTAGTTGGTTTTGGAATAATATATCTTTATCCAAGCGAGAGTTGTTTATTCTTTGGGATGGACCTGTAACATTATGTATGTATGTATGTATGTATGTATGTATGTATGTATGTATGTATGTATGTATGTATGTATGTATGTATGTATGTATGTATGTATGTATGTATGTATGTATGTATGTATGTATGTATGTATGTATGTATGTATGTATGTATGTATGTATGTATGTATGTATGTATGTATGTATGTATGTATGTATGTATGTATGTATGTATGTATGTATGTATGTATGTATGTATGTATGTATGTATATGTGTGTATATATTTGTATGTATGTATATATCTATGTATATGAGTGTCAATATGTAATGACCAAGCATCAATCGATGGCGCTAAGAAATTGATGGTGTTGAGAAATTGATGCCGCTGAGTCAAGGACTTACTCAGCGTGTGCTCTAACAAATAGGCTTCCATTTCCAACGAATCTTGGTGGGGATTTACATTTATTTGAACCATATGAAGTGCACGCTTGTTTGTAAACCAGATGAAATCAGCGTGTGTTTGCTTCAGATAAGAAGAATTGAGGAACTACAGTCATCTTATTCTGTCCGGATATCGTTAGAGATGACTGTCTCATCCACTCACATTCTTCTGATAAAGGGCTCACCGAAGGACGTTTGCAAAGTAGGAAGACTCGTTCGAGACATGATTCGCAACGAAAACTCAAATTAATCAGCTTTACTAATTCTCTTTAATTAGGGGAGACTGGGGCAAGAGAGGCACTTTTTTGTAACACATGTTATATTTTGCCCCGGTCTCCCCTAAGTGAGCTGTTCGATTCCATGATGGACTGGACAAGCTGAATTTATTCTACTTGTATGGCGAAAGTAGGCCTACGTTGTTGGAAAATGTATATCCATTTGTTGCTTTTCCGTAAACGTGATATCCATAAGCCATTGTGGACACATTTATTTGATATGTACCATAATGATGATTGCTTTGCTTTGCTATTCATGAATACTCATGATGCAATGACTCTACAGTAGAGCAAGTTTGATGAACGTGCAAAGTAGGCCTAACTGCAGCTGCTGAATCCAGTTACCGCTTTTGCTTTGTTCTGTTACAATTATTTTACGAAAGAATATTTTCTGCGATTTGTTTTTTTACAACGCGAGTATGAGACCTAATAATGATAATTTAACACTTTAAGGACAAGAGTGTACTAAAAGTGACTGGGAAACCAATGCAGCTGGTCGTTAAAGTATTAAGCTCAGCGCTAATCTAATACACTGTTGAAGTCCGCAAGTAATCGATTTATAATCCAATAAAGAAACTTCTCTAGAGACTTTATCGTAACGTACAGTACAAGGCGTTAATCTGTGGTCACTTCTGAGCAAATCCGCATTCTAAATCCATGGGCTGAATCAGTATAGGCTACGCACATGGAGCTCTCGATACCGAAATACACATCAAGGTGGTTAAGTAACCCGAAACAGATGAAACTTTAACCCTTACCTAAAGGACACCGTAGAACTAGGAAAGCGACAGAATCTGATACAGATAATGAATTCCTGGGTCTGCCTCCAACTACCGAGAAAGACCTGGAAACCAGTATCGTTCTGGTCCAGAAAACGATAAGAATCAGGCGTCCAATAAGTGAGTAGATTCTTTGTGAATCTGAGGGAGTAGGGCCCTACACAAATACGCATGATGTGTTGACCAGCCGATATACTTACGAAACTCTATACAACTCGTTTCTTACAATTTCAATTCTAAAGACAGTTTGAGATTACGGTAATTGACTCATGATAGGCCTACTTAGTATATATAATACACTGTGGTAAGCTGTTACGTTCGATGGACTCAAATTCCCAATTCCTTGGGCAGGTATACTAACCAGGGTCGCTGAGTTTGACTTACTCCGCCTTCCAGAACTGCTACAACGCCCCGTTATTTCTTTGTTAGAAACTTCTGGATTGGCCCTGACGTAGTACACAGTTTCTGCATACGTGTCGTTTCTGTGTATGTGCAGGCTAGGCTCGGACTTAGGCCATAGCGACCAGTTGTCGAGCAATTTTAGGTTGCTTCTGTGACACAAGAGCTGTTGTCATAAACTAGAGGATATTTGGACTATAATATAAAAATCTGTATCGGCAAGTTGAATTATCGGTATTATAGGTAGGCCCTTACTTTACATAATCAGAAGATGAATTCACCAGAAAGTCATTTTAAATCGTTGTGCTTGATTTCTCTTATGAAACCGAAAGTAAAGGTAGCATTGGTTATTATGGCCAAGGGTAGCAGGATTGCTCAGCCATTTAGAGATTAGAAAACTGGGTCAGAGCAAGCGCTAGTCCAAGAAGGACTTGAAACAATAGCAACAACTGCTATCTTTACAGCCAACCACTAGTAGGCCTACCACTCCAGTTACGATCAAACACTTGTCTACTTAGCCCTCTCTTCTCCTGTTTCTCTCTGTCGCTTTGATCAGAACTTTCACAAAAAGACAAATGTTAGACATTTACAATGTATGTAGTTATGACTAACACAATCCGACTGCCTCAAGGGTGATTTGCATCGCAGCTGATAAGCTTATTCCGGTATGTAGGCCTACGTTACATGTAACTGTCTTCATAAAGAGCAAACCAATCCCGTATTGGACTATATTATAGGTCGGACATTAACTCATTTTAAAGACGCTCAGGCTTTTCCCGCGCTCGTGATAAATTGGAACATCGTGATTACCTTCTCATATAGTGCTTTATAAATCTTCTAGTTTACGATTATGATACTGAACGCTCTTGTCATTTATATTTAACGCCAAGTGATTATCACATACAGTAAAAAGAGCCTGTAACCCTTTAACGATGAGCGTCCAGTAAAATGTAGGCCTATGGAAACTTTATCCCTCTCGTCGCTAAAGGGTTAAGATTTCTGCAACTACACTTTATTGCGAATATTATTGCAGATATCAGAACAGTAGGCCTAATTATATCATTTATGCTTCAAAAAATAAAAATAAACGTTTTATTATATACAATAACACATTCTAATCCATGATTCTAAACCTTGTGGCCAGTACAGAACTACAAAATGAGTGGTATTATTTATAAGTTTTCATTTTTCATCTAACAGCATTTGCAGTTTCTGCCATGGCTGGAAGTCTTCAAATTTTGGTTCAAGATCAAATGGCTGATGTGACGGAATGTTCCGTTTGCACCGAGATCTTCACAAATCCTAAGAGTCTTCCTTGTCTACATTCATTCTGCTTAAAATGCCTGGAAAAGTATGGAAAGGATAAGAAACCGGGAGATCATATGGCCTGTCCCATCTGCAGGACCATTTATAGTATTCCGAACGAAGGTTTCAGTAGCTTGCCAAACAATTTTTTCATTGGTAAAATGGTTGAGATTAGAAAACTTGCAAGTACAACCACCAGTGAAGCTCTGTGTGCCACCTGTCCAGAGGAAGAGAAAGTAAAGGCTAAAATGTTTTGTTTCGAATGTGAGCAAAATCTTTGCGAACGCTGTAGTATCACGCACAGCAAAATGAAGCTCACTCAGTATCATCAGGTTGTTGAAATCGGGAATAAACCTCAAGAAGTCAACTTTCGCAACAGCTATTGTGACCAGCATCCTGGTGAAATTGTCAAAATGTACTGCGAAGATGACAAAGCAACAATATGCTTCCTTTGTTTTGCTGAGAGTCACCAAACGCATAAATGTTTGAGTGTTACCAAAGCATCGGAAGAGTTCTCTTCTGCACTTAAAACCGACCTCGAAACCGTTAAACGCAGGTTACCGGAATGCAAGAATTCCTTGGAGAAATTGGAGAAATTGAAGACCGGTTTGCTCACACAAACTACTGAAGCAGAACAGAAGATTTTGAACGAAGCAACGAGGCTAAGGGCTCTCATTGACTCTCATGTAAATGTTTTAATGCAAAAATTGACTGCAATGAAAGATAAGAAACTGAAGGAAATAGAAAGTACACAGCAAGATGTTGAAAGATTTCAAGCTACAATTGAAAGCTACACACGCTATTTGGAGGAACTTTTAAACAAAGGAGCACCTGGCGATATATGTCGCGAGGGTAATCACATGAAGACAAGAGCTCGAGAGTTGACAGCAATGCTAGGAATCTGCATTGACTCTGATTGCAGTAGGGACAAGATCATTTTTAAATCGTCAAACATTGAAGATGTCTTACGCATCAACAAAAAGGCCAATGCTATCGGCGATGTGCAAAGTGGTTCCTCAAACTATCAACTGCTTAGTGATGCCAAAATTGTTCCCTCAAAAGATTACATGGCTCTGAAAGTTGCGAAACATGCAGGTTAGAGAGATCTTTCATCATACTCTAAAGATAGTAAATTAGCTCAAACTCAGGATGTAACGAATAGGCCTAATATATATTTGGTAAAACTTGCTTGTGTTTTAAATTAATCAACTACTAAATGAAGCGTTGAACTAAACATTTTGTACAGAAATGTCAGGCTAAGTTCCATTTAGCGAGACATGTACCCTACAAACTGGTAAAACTCTAATCCTAGCAATTTTCGTGTGGGTGTTGTATTTTTCTCGCAACCAAGTAACGAAGGACTGACGAAATGGACTTGCCAGCGATAAGATGCAGTTGACCAGTGTTTAATCTAGACGTCTTTTGTGGGGAATGTCCCCCCAAGATTTGTGTCCCCCCCCAGAGGCCAGCAATATTATAATGCAGAGATGTTTTTGGGAGAAAAAATTCTCCCCAGGATACATGGTTTTCCCCCCTTCAGAGACGTGTAATAGATTTTTTGAGAGACACGAATTCCTAAAAAGGTGACGAATGTCAGGAAAAGTGTAAAAAGTTGGACGAATGACTAAAAAAGGTCATCAACTTTTTTTGAAGACGAAAGTTAAGACAGTTTTGCTGAAAGTTGAAAAAGTTTGGATGAAAGTCGAGAAAGTCTGGACGAAATGAGAAAAAATTCGTTGGTCTCCCAGAAACCTTGTTTCCCATCCCAGAAGAGGGGGACTAGATTAAACACTGGCAGTTGACTACTGAATACGACACAAGTCAGAGATAATTGATCAAAGTGGCCGTTATAAATGTGATCTGCAAACAGAGGGACTAAATGTCTGTTGATCTGTCTCGGGTTTTAGCCACTGGAACAGCCAGAGTTGATAAACAAAGCAGAGTCATACTCGTCCAAAGTATTCCAGCCTATATTTCCACTGATGTTCTGTGGATGGTATTTGAGAATCGACGTTACTGTGGTGGAGAAATAGACGGCCTCGACTACGAGAACGAAGGAACTGCGATTATAACATTCAGAGAATCTTCTGGTGGGTAGACTACAGCCTAGAATATCAGATTCAAGGCCGTAGCTAGGGGAGTGATTTTGGTGTTTAAACACCCCCGAAATTAAATAATGTAAAAATGAAATAATGCATTTACTAACTACAAACCCCTTGGTCGGTTGATTCGGTTGCATATCGGCTTGCTTAAGGACGAGAAAACATCCCCCGAAACAGAAAACACCACCCGAAACAAAATCCTGGATACGGCCCTGATCAGATTCAGTTTACTTTATGTGCCTTATCTTACAAGTATTTTTACCATAATTGTCATAGGGCGTGCTCACGTTTTTATTCATTCATTCATTCATTCAGACCACCTATATAAATAATAATAATAATAATTATATTCTTTATTAGGCTTATTTCAAACCGACAGACGCAGTAAGATTACATTGAAACATGAAAGTACAATCAATATCTTAATTAAACACACGGTTTGGCAGCCATGCAAGGCGCCGCCCTAGAGGGGGGTTACGGGAGTCGATCCGCGTACCTTATGCTCTCCTGGCCATGAGTGTTACCACTACCCTATCCCCCACCCCCCTTTCTAACGCCTTTCTAAGATGACTACTCAGAGGCGCTCCCAGCCCAACTCCGGCGATAAGAGTTTGCAAGTGCATGTTAAAGGTGTACTATGCAGAGTCCATAGTTTAAAAGATACACAGATCTGAAGGAAGGTTATTCCATGTCCAACCACTGAAAAAGTACGACATTGCATCTTCAGATGCAGCGTCGTGCATTTTATCATGGAACAATAAGCATTAGGGACACCTCGAGATGCAGAACGAAGATTTCCATGACCAGTCAGACCCGAAGTGGGACAACAGATCTCCCGTAAGTAGCCACGGGTGTTCCTAACTGGCACCGCTAGACCCAGCCTGGTATCCTAAATTCAATGCGCTGGGAAATAAGCAGCCAATGGAGCACATCACGCATATTTTACGAGACATGATCACATTTTGAAATACCACCAACAAGCAAGGCAACTGCATGCAGCACGCGGTTAAGCTGTTCAATACGCTCCAAGGGGGACCTACAAAGATGAGACTAGTAGTAAATCCTACTACAATTATTTACATGCATTTGTGGCATTCAGCGAAAGTGAACAGGAAATGACCCGCAATTGCCGTTACTGACAAAAAACTAGCGAGATTTTGTCCCTATAATCTAAATCTATTGCATGCAGGCCCGGCTCAAGACATTTGGCGGCCCAGGGCAAATCGGCGGCCCTAGGCAAACCGGCGGCCCTAAGCACAAAAAAGTTGATGATCTTTTTTTAGTCATTCACCTCTTTTTACTAATAATAATTAAATAATTTTCGAAAAATGGAAAATTGACGGCCCCTAAAAATCGGCGGCCCTGGGCGGCTGCCCAGTTGCCCATATGGACGAACCGGGCCTGATTGCATCTAACTTTGTCTGTGTTATCTAATAGCTTGCGTTTCTAAAAAAACGATTAAGTGTATTGGTTTATAAATCTATGAACCTGTAAAAACGTATAGGCCTATAGAAATCCTTTATTTTAGCCTTAGCGACTTCTTCTTATCGGTGATTATGGGCGTCAGTTGATTAGATTCGGTAAATTTTGTGGGATATCGAGATTTTAAGTTATCCACTGTTTTATAATCATGGTAATATTTGAGAACAATCATGAGACATAGCTAGGGGCCTAATGCAGTCGCTTTTCTGTCCTTTGAGTTTACTGCACACTTATTAGTTCACTGTGTAACAGTGTGTATTAAATCCTGGTTCACGGTGTATTAAATCTGGTTCTGCTCTTTGCTAACTCATGCCAACAAATGTTCTGTTCTCTCAGCGGACACTGATTGCTTACTTTCGTCGCAGTCTCTGTGGCTGATCCGACGTTCTAAAATCCACTATCAAGTTCTTTGCGTTCTTTAATCATTTCACGTGTAGTAATGACTGATAAAATATAGAAATTATTGGCTCGTGGGTAATGGATACTTTTAGTAATTAGTGAAACAACATAAAATGCATATGTTTTGGCTTGGTTGCCTAAGGTTGCAGCTTGCTTTTTACTTTTCCTAAAGTACTGCATATCAACTGAGCAGCTGACTTTCTGAGAAATCAAAATATGTAGGCCTAGTTATCACGTCTTTCTGGTGTTCTGTGTATTTTCAGTGGCTGATGCTTTGGCGTCAAAGGGATCCGTGTCGTTCAAAGGAAACCGATTAGTTATAAAGAAGTGGTATTAGGAACAGACTACAGAATTTGCCAAGATTGAAATTTTCAACTTTGACTTTATGAACGCTATTAAAATTTGCTAATTTGTTTCGCATGAACCTTATTTCAAAATTGCTGCCAAAATATGTCGAAGACGTCATCTAAATTATTATATACTTGCATGAATGTGTATACATGGCTAAAGCTAGTAGATTTAGAAAAAAGGCCTAGTTTGGTTCATGGATCAGGGTTAGTCACTATTGAAGCCAAACACTGGCCCTGTTTGAGGCAAAAATAACAGTGAAGAGTGTCTGAATATTGAATATGAATTGTATATTTCTTGTTATTCAACCACTAATGATATTCGAAGTAGAACGTTCAAGAACATAGTCGTAATGGAAGCCTAGAACATGAAGAAGGCCATTGAACAGATGCTATAAATAAGGCATAAATAAGTGCATGATGTATTCACTTTGAATCTACTGTAACCTTCTATAGTGCCGTTAAATTATGATGCACTTCGATATCATCCCGCATATTTACATGCATTGTGCGTGCCATCTATGCATTTGCAAAAGCCTAAACCTAAAAAATTAACGATGTTTTTCAACATCCTGATCTCCAAACGTCACCAAAGAATAATATGTGTGTGTTTGTGTGTGCGTGCGTGCGTGCGTGCGTGCGTGCGTGCGTGCGTGCGTGCGTGCGTGCGTGCGTGCGTGCGTGCGTGCGTGCGTGCGTGCGTGCGTGCGTGTGTGTGTGTGTGTGTGTGTGTAAAGACCTATTCTACCTTTTAGTTAGTTTTAACAAATCATAGCTTGCTTCTTATTAAAATAATTTAAAAGAAATACATGTTTGATTATAATAATATTGTTATTTAAAATAATGCGAATAATTCTTGTGCATTTCAGCGCTTTATCTATGATCATACCATGAAAATGATGTTGATAAACAAGAAATATAAAGTATTTTAAGCACTATATTCAATGTGTATTAGGCATACGTTATGTATGTGTATCTTAGCTATAATAGATAGGGCCTATACAATGTTATACATGCATACTGTATCTTAGGAACACACTCACATAGGT
This sequence comes from Allolobophora icterica, assembly GCA_963556255.1. Lineage (NCBI taxonomy): Eukaryota > Metazoa > Annelida > Clitellata > Crassiclitellata > Lumbricidae > Allolobophora > Allolobophora icterica. The sequence goes on along the minus strand of OY744605.1, from coordinate 10,280,970 downwards.
ATACACATAGGGCCTATCCCTACATTTATAGGCTACTTGTAAAGCCTACCTCAAAACCCATATTCCTGTATGGATCGGAATGTTGGACAATGCGAAAACAAGATGAAAGAAGAATTCTTACAGCAGAAATGAACTGGCTGAGGAAGATCGCAGGGATTTCCAGACTGCAGAAAATAAGAAACGATGACATAAGACAATCATTAGGCATCAAAACAACTCTGCTAGACAAAGTCGTTCAGCGAAGACTCCGATGGTTTGGACATGTAGAGAGAATGCCAGTTGACCGAATCCCACACAGTGCACTATACATGCAAGATTCGAAGGGAAAAGACACAAAGGCAGACCAAGACTACGCTGGATAGATAATATAACTGAGAACATAACATCACTTGGACTAACATTAAGGGGGCAATAGACTTGACAAATGACCGAGGACAATGGAGATCATTTATTCGTACCCATCGCCGCCAAATGGCTGGCGTCAGGAACTGATGATGATGATGATGATGATGATGATGATGATGATGATGATGATGATGATGATGATGATGATGATGATGATGATGATGATGATGATGATGATGATGATGATGATGATGATGATGATGATGATGATGATGATGATGATGATGATGATGATGATGATGATGATGATGATGATGATGATGATGATGATGATGATGATGATGATGATGATGATGATGATGATGATGATGATGATGATGATGATGATGATGATGATGATGATGATGATGATGATGATGATGATGATGATGATGATGATGATGATGATGATGATGATGATGATGATGATGATGATGATGATGATGATGATGATGATGATGATGATGATGATGATGATGATGATGATGATGATGATGATGATGATGATGATGATGATGATGATGATGATGATGATGATGATGATGATGATGATGATGATGATGATGATGATGATGATGATGATGATGATGATGATGATGATGATGATGATGATGATGATGATGATGATGATGATGATGATGATGATGATGATGATGATGATGAAAGCGTACCTCATAGATTTGAGGCTCAAATCTGGGAGGTAGGCTATATCTGAGCGATTAAAAAAAATAACGATATATAGGGCCTATATGATATTATGGTGGTTAGGATTTATTATGGCTTAGGATTTTAGACTTAGGGTTTCGCCTGACGCCACTAGGCCTACTGATCGTTAGGCCTACCTCGTTACTTATGATTTGAATCTTACGAACGTCAATAATTCGTGTAAGAAGTCAGAAAAACATGCTTAATGGCGACCAATGAAACCGAAACAGGCATAAAATGGGTCAAATGAAAACGAATCAGAAAGTTATGTAACTGGTTAAAAGAGTAGGCAGAGGCGCGTTTACACGTAGGCGCACTAGGCGCGCGACTAGGGCCCCCGAATCTCGGAGGGTCCCCAAACGAATGAAAATATTTTTTCAATAATAAAATGTAACATTATACCAAACAATTAACATTTCTTGAAAGAGCTTCTATAAGTAACCATAATTACAGGGTCAATAACACTCACAAAAACGGCTTCAAGTTCAACTTCGTGGGTTTTTGCACATGATTGGCATAACACCACCAGAGTTTCAGAATCGGTCTACCCGTTCAGAAGGGCTCCCAAAAAGTTTGCGCCTAGGGCCCCATTTTCTGTAAACGCGCCTCTGAGCATAGGTGCAAAGGGTGACCGCGAATCACGGCCGTAATTATTCAGTGAAACAATAAGGCACTTATTGTAAGCTTCTAATTTGTGTTGTAACTCAGTTAACGACCTACAAAAGATGGATTTTGAACTTTGAGGGTACCAGATGGACTAGCAACCGTTTAGTCATCTGAAGCTTACTAATTTTTTACTATTACGTGTGATGTCACCACCCAAACCATTATCGGGTTCGCGTTGCTTATCTTCAATGGGCCTGTCAATACTGTAGGCCTACCTACAACCAGTGTGCGACCGTACGTACGGAACGCACGTTATTTCTTCCTAAACGTACATAATTATGATATACGTATGGTACGCGTACGTAATTATGCAGTACGTTGGCGTACGTTGACATCAGTTCTTTACGAAAATAAAGTACATAACATTATGCACTACAAGTCAACAAATTCCAACAAACTAGCATACTAGGACATAGCTCTAGTTCTACGCTCTAGCTACTGTAGCCTGTCATAGTCAGCCAGTCACATAGGCAAGCAATAATAAATTTATTCACTCGTGTGCCTCACTCAATCTGTTCAGTATCGTACTCGATGCCACTGCAATTACATTTTTAACGGACGTGTACGGAACGCGTACGTTATTCTTTTCGATAACGTACGTACGGTACGCGTACGTTATTCCGGTAAGTAACGTACGGTCGCACTGTGTCTTTGTCTACAACAACCCATTGCAGCCACATTTGAAACATCTGGATCGACCCTGACAGAGTACGTAGCTCGTGTGCATCAGCTCTGGTGTGCATGTGACGGTCCTGTGTTGGTGGGTGCGGTGTAAAGGCTGGAACTTTGTTGACAAGCGGTGTAAAGGCTGGAACTTTGTTGACAAGCGGTGTAAAGGCTGGAATTTTGTTGACAAGCAATTTTGGCTTGATTTTGTGGGTCAAGAGTTTTGTTAAAATGGTTTTTCATTCTATATAACTTAGTCGGTAAGTTACATTATCGGTTTTGCCTTTTATATGTATATAGCCTACAGCAGACAGATACTCTTGAAAGCGCACAACTGCTATTTTAAGCCGTTGTGGTTAATTTTTCGCGTGAAATTGAAAGTAAAAGTGACGTCGGATTGGTTAACTGTAGATGGCTTGTCCAATATGTAGGAATGAATCTGTTATTCCGTGTGGGACGGTATGGTCTATCTAAGTTACCCAACAATGTATATTTATTGCTAGGAATTTATTATTAGGAAATTACACTGATGGGCAATAGTTTACTAAAAAGTTGCTAACTTTTAGTTTAACTAAAAAAAATTAGTTAAGGATGAAGTTTAGCAAAAAAAATAGTTTAGTTGAAACCATAGTTTAACTAAAAAAATTTAGTTGCTAACTAAAAAGGTTAACTAAAACAATCAGCAATATGCAACTATTTTTCCACAGTGAACATTGAACACTCTCAGCAAAAACATTTTAACACTGCATGGCTTTAGCATTAACAGCCTGTGTTTTGAAATTCATACACTACTTAAGTACACATGTAACTGTATGCCAGAACAGTACATTGCATAGTTTGAAGGTGAAATTGTCACTGACACTTTGCATTATTACAGTTCACTTAACCTCTTTTATTGTGAAAATGTTTGTCGTAAAAAGTAGAAAAAAGTTTAACTAGTTTTTTAGTTTAGTTAACTAATTTCCAAAATCAGTTGCCAACTTTAGTTAAACTATGTTTTTTAGTTGGAAAATAGTTTTAGTTTAACTTAAAAAAAATAGTTTAGTGCCCATCACTGGGAAAGTGGCTGCGGTCTCCGAAAAGAAGCTGCAGTTTGTAATCTTCGTTTTGAAGAAGAAGCGGTTAATTGCTAAGAAGTTTTGTGTCGACTGTGATCGCTGCATGAATTCTCATTAGAGAATTAACGACTTTCAAAATCATCAAGTTTTAGATAATAGCTTGGCAGTCAAATAAACGTCAAATAATTGAACTTTCGCAACAGTTACTGTGAAGAACATCCTAAGGAGCGTATTAAAATGTAGGCCTGCTGCATGCTCTGATGACAATGTCGCCATGTGTTTAATTTGTTGCGTTGGGAGTGACAGATGCTCGTTTTAAGTTGGACAATTTACAGAGCAACTGAAAGAAGACATGGTAAAAGTAACTAACAGACATCCTGAGTGCACAGAAGTGTTTTGGAAACTGGAGAAATTTAAGATAGAATTTACCGAAGAGGGATTGAAAACAGATGAAAGGATTGGAAGTCAGGAACTAATCTGAGGAAATGAATTGATCAACATACAGAAATGTATGTCGTCGGGTGAGAGAAGTAGTAGGATGTGCGTAGTATGATGACACAGCTGGAAACATGGGTCAGAGCTAGCGAAAATGCAAAACAGGACTGGAAGCAATAGTAACGGACTGTTATCTTTACCGTCATCCACTGAACGCGTTTTATCACTCACTCTAAACACGGTAAAACTTGTCTACGTCTCTCTCTCTCTCTCTCTCTCTCTCTCTCTCTCTCTCTCTCTCTCTCTCTCTCTCTCTCTCTCTCTCTCTCTCTCTCTCTCTCTCTCTCTCTCTCTCTCTCTCTCTCTCTCTCTCTCTCACTCTCTTCTCTCTCTCTTCTCTCTGTCTCTGTCTCTGTCTCTCTGTCTCTGTCTCTCTCTCTCTCTCTGTCTCTCTCTCTCTCTCTCTCTCTGTCTCTCTGTCTCTCTCTCTGTCTCTCTCTCTGTCTCTCTCTCTCTCTGTCTCTCTGTCTCTCTCTCTGTCTCTCTCTCTCTCTGTCTCTCTCTCTGTCTCTGTCTCTGTCTCTGTCTCTGTCTCTGTCTCTGTCTCTGTCTCTCTCTCTCTCTCTCTCTCTCTCTCTCTCTCTCCTCTCTCTCTCTCCTCTCTCTCTCTCTCTCTCTCTCTCTCTCTCTCTACTCTCTCTCTCTCTCTCTCTCTCTCTCTCTCGCTCTCTCTCTCTAGCGGGCTAGCCTCCATCTGTTTTCGTACCCACGGATTACAGCTAAGCTGTCAATAGGCCAAATGTAAGACATAATTATTTATGACTGACACTGTCCGACTGCCCCAAACGTGGTTTCCATGAGTGAATCCAGTACCTAAAGCACATGTAAACAAATAATAATTCACTACATTAAACAAAGATATCAATTTTTCTGCTCTTTAATAGGCGGGTTATTATCCTAAAATTAGTTTAGAATATTATAATTTAATATTGTAAATTACTGTTTTAGAAGTTCTTGTCATGGCTGGGAGTCTTAAAATTTCGATTCAAGATCAATTTGCTGATGTGACGGAATGTTCCATTTGCACCGAAATCTTCACAAATCCTAAGAGTCTTCCTTGCCTTCACTCGTTCTGTTTAATATGTCTGGAAAAGTATGGAAAGGATAAGAAACCAGGCGATCATATGGTCTGTCCCATTTGCAGACACAATTTCGCTATTCCAAACGGAGGCTTCTGCAACTTGCCCAGCAATTTCTTCATTGGCAAAATGGTTGAGATTAGAAAACTTTCAAACAGAACCACTATTGAAGCCCTGTGTGCAACTTGTCCAGAAGAAGAGAGTGTAAAGGCTAAAATGTTTTGTTTCGAATGTGAGCAAAATCTTTGTCAACGGTGTGGTATCACTCACAGCAAAATGAAGATCTCTCAAAATCACCAGGTTGTTGAACTCGGGAACAAACCACAAGAAGTCAACTTTCGTAACACCTGTTGTGAACAACATCCTGGTGAAATTGTTAAAATGTACTGCGAAGATGACAAAGCAACAATATGCTTTCTTTGTTTTGCTGAGAGTCACCAATCACATAAATGTTTGAGTGTAGCCAAAGCATCAGAAGAGTTCACGTCTGCACTTAAGAACGACTTGATCGCTGTTAAGCTCAGGTTACCTGAATGCAATGATTCCTACGAGAAATTGACGAAATTGAAGACCGGTTTGCTCACACAAACTACTGAAGCAGAACAGAAGATTTTGAACGAAGCAACGAGGCTGAAGGCTCTCATTGACTCCCATGCAAATATTTTAAAGCAACAATTGACTGCAATGAAAGACAAGAAACTGAAGGAAATAGAAAGTACACAACAAGATGTTGAAAGATTTCAAGCTACAATTGAAAGTTACACAAGATATTTGGATGAACTTTTAAACAAAGGAGCAGCTGGAGATATATGTCGTGAAGCTAATCACATGAAGACTAGAGCTGGAGAGTTGACAGCACTCCCAGGAATCTGTTGTGGCTGTGATTGCTGTTGGGACAAGATCGTTTTTAAATCGTCAAACCTTGAAGATGTCCTTCGCATTAACAAAACCGCTAATGCTATCGGCGATAATATTGTGCAGAATGGCAACTCAAACTATCAACTGCTGGGTCATGCCAAAATTATCCCCTCGAAAGATCACATGTCACTGAAAGTTGCGAAGCATGCAGGTTAGAGACGATCTTTCATGATACCTATAACATAGTGAATTACCTTAAACTCAAAATGTACCGAATAGGCCTAATATGAATGTTCTGGTAAAATTTGCATGTGTTTTAATCAACCACTAAGTGAAGCGTTACAATATAAATTTCAGGCTGAGTTGCATTTCGCGAAGCGTGTAACCTACAAACTGATGAAACTCTATGCTAGGAATTTTCGTGTGAGTTTTTTTTATATTTTTCTCGCAACTAAGTTGCGAAGGTTTGACGAGATGGCCTTGTCAGCTATAATAGATTAGACTATAGGTTGATCGCTAAATCCTATACTATACTTATGAGCAAACAAAGTCAGAGATAATCGAAGTGACGATTATAACAGAGCCACCGGAACAGCCAGAGTTGATCAGCCAAGGAGAGCCATACTCGTCCAAAATATTCCAGCCAAAATGTCCAATGATATTCTGTCTGTGGTATTTGAGAATAAAAGTCATGGTGGTGGAAAAATAGAAGAAATGGACTACGAGGAAGGCGGAGGAACAGCATTTATAACATTCGAAGATTCTTCTGGTGCGTAAAACAAAGGCGAGGATTATGGATATCACATTCGGTGAACTTTAATGGCCTTAACGTACTATAATGGTTTATACATATAGTCCTAGAGCCTGATTGTATCTGATAGATTACATTTTATCCAAAGTAATGACTATGGGAAGGCCTATAAACACGGCTCATTGTATTACAGTTTTATATCCAGTTATTCCATTACATTACAGGGGTATATTTACGCCAGATAAACATTACATAATAATACTGTGGATTAGCCTATCGCAGGCGGTTAGCGTCGCGTGATTGTGAGTAGGCTATACCTGTGGAGCTCTGAAACAATCTTGTGGCTTATGGTCATAAATTTGTAAAACAATCATAAGATTATATTCGCGTATTTGCAATTAAGTTTGCCGCTTATTGGTTTACAGTGCATTAAATCAGCCGAACTATGTCTGCTTCATCCTCATGCCAACTAATATTCTATCTAATACGCACAGGGCCGGATTAAAAAACGTAGTGGCCCTGTTGAGTAAAACTGTGGGGCCCAGCCCCGCAGAGTCACAACAAAAGGACACATAAAACGTCCTATATTCAGAGAATCTACATTCGTCTATTATTAATTTGTGCCTTTTTTCTTTTTTTGTACAGTATCAGTAGGTCTTATAATTATCCAGTCTAATGTTAAAGTATACATCTTTAATGTGGGGCGTGGTGGCTCAGTGGTAAGTTCGGCGCCTTGTGACCGGAGGGTTGCAGGTTCGAATCCCACTCTAGCCGCTGCGTACGGACCTTGGGCAAGTCCTTCACTCGCGATTGCTCGTGGCGCTTCGGCGTGAAAATTCCGGCACAGTATCAAATGCTGTAGTCGGGAGCGCCTCTGAGTAGTAGTAGACTTCGAGAGGCGCTATAGAAATATCCGGAATAAATAAATAAATAAATAATGGTTTACTATTAGACTTAACAAATAACAGTAATTATAAAATATTGAAAAAAGTTTCTTTTGCATGTGTAGGGGCCCTCAAGTGTTGGGGCCCCCTGTTCGGCCGAACATGTTGAACATGCTTTAATCCGCCTCTTATCTGCATAAGCAGACACTTTGACTGTTGTGCCTCGCACAAGGCCATTGCTCCAAAGGCCTAAACTCCGCCGTCAATTTCGGTGCGTTCTTTTACTTCTTTAATGTAATTCGATTCTATACTTAAAATGCATCTGCTTCGGCTTCCTTCCCCATGATGGTCTGCCTTTTCGTTTCCTCAACTACTGTATATCAAAAGCATATAATATTTATATGAATCCTAGAAATGACAAATATTGTTATGAGATTTAAATGATGTCTAGCTGGAGGTCTTTGTTATTTCAGTGGCTGATGCTTTGGCGTTGAAAGGATCTATATCAATATGGGGAAACCGCTTACTTATCAAGAAGCAGTAGAAACCACAGAGTCTGAAATGATGGAAAATGTCAACCTTGAATTTATGAACGCTATTGAAGTTTTGTCCATTTTGTTTGAACGAACCTTACTCAAAATCCGTGCCATATATTATGTGGCGAAAATTTGCAGCTAGAGCTCACAGATAAAGGAATTGTTTAGCTTATAGATGATATTAGTCGCTAGTGAATAAAGAATCAAAGAAGCTTAGCACTGAACATGTTACAAGCACTGCAGCACTCAGTGTTTGAATATGAATTTTATATATCTAGTCATGCAACTATTAGACTATTTAGATTTAAAGTAAGAACGATATTATCAAAACAATTCACCAGAAATATATAACCTTGTATATTCAGAAAAGGTGTACTACTGGTCTGAAACTGTATATGTAGGCCTATATGTGTATATATATATATATATATATATATATATATATATATATATATATATATATATTAGGGTGTTCCTTAGCAGTACATAAAAAAATAAATGTTTGATTTCTTATGTTCTCACCCCCTAGATTGATTCCAATTGGTATAAAAACAACTGCTGCAAAATTTTAGGCGAATATTTCAATTTGTAGAGGTCACTCAAGAGATCTTTAGTTTTCATGAATTTCTGCAAAATCATGAATTTTCTACGCAAAAGAAATATATATTTTAGCGAGCTTAAAGCAGGTAAGAATTAACAGCCACTGCCTGTAGAGAGTCTAGGAAGCTTGATTACAGTGCTGAGTGCCTATTATCTAAATTGTCTATGAATTGCCTGGAATCGAGCTGGCAGTAAACAAGTCTTTTGCAAGTTGGTAACGGTCGACGTTGTTACAGGACGAATTGGAGTAAATGCTGTTTCTGATTTTCTTTCTTCGTAATAATACTGTTGTACTAATCAATGAGGACAACGTCTCTTTCAGAACTGTGATTGACAGGGGCGTCTATTCCCCCCCTAACTTAAGTCATTGGAGCAACGTCCCTTTCCACCTCTTCTTCCCCCCTCCCCGTTTCTCCCCCCTAAAATGGTGGCACACACACTGACAGATCTTCCCCTCCTATTTCTTGGATGGAGCATTTGCTCCACGGTTTCTATGGTGTAGACGCCCCTGGTGATTGACAACCCTCAGATGTTCAACAGTCTTGGTGGCATCCTTATAATCGGCTTGGTGTGGCCATAAGTCCGGGTCACAATTCAGGAATCGAGCCAGAAAGCCAAGCTGGCAAAAGAAATGCATCATATTTTTTGTCACGAAGTCCTCAAAATGCATGTTTCGGTATTTGAGTATTTCAATTTTGACGCGTTTTGCAGGCTCTTATATACCTTTCTTCTCATAAATTGTGATGGTACACCTCCAAGAAAAATTATCACAAGCTCGATGTTCGAGGGAGTTCTAGGTTCTAGACGCTGTCTGGAATCATAATCTCATACATAATAATAATCAAAATATTATTTTTATTATTATTATTGTTATTATTATTATTATTATTATTATTTATTTTTTATTGAACCAAATAAAAACAGATAAGTAAACTATAAGGAAAGAACTAGGTGAAAGCAAGAAGACATCTAAATCTATGATTTCACTCCTGCGTGTAGTTTTTATATTATGCACAGCATTCACTGTTGGAGACCAAATACACGAATACCTCAAGAAATTCAACTTTGTTGAGCTACCCCTAAATGTTAACCAAATTGACTAAAATTTTGTACAAGTTATTAATATGTCCATAGGAACAAGTTTAGGGGGTTAGACTTTAAGAATTCCAAAGTTGAAAAATAAGGAACACCCTAATATATATATATATATAAATATATATATATATATATATATATATATATATATATATATATATTTACATGGGAGTCAATGAGAGCCTTCAGCCTCGTCGCTTCGTTCAAAATCTTCTGTTCTGCTTCAGTAGTTTGTGTGAGCAAACCTGTCTTCAATTTCTCCAATTTCTCGTATATATATATATATAATGTATTCTATAAATATGTAGACATTCAGATGAATTCTGCGATGCGCACTGTCTGATTGACACTTAGATAATTCCTCGCGCCATCAATTACCATTTAGGCATAGAAACTGTGGGCATAGAAACTCGCTGACACGTGGCAGTTTCTCCGTCTTCACGTCCAGTTCATTAAGAAGAAAATCAACAACAGCCATGCTCTTCCCCAGTTCCAAATAAGTTCAAAGGACCCGGACAATATATATATATATATACAATATATATATATATACAAAATATATATATATACAATATATATATATACAGTATATATGTACAATATATATATATATATATATATATATATATATATATATATATATATATATGTTACAGACAATTCGTAAAACTAGGGACTTTGTAAAATGCCTGAAATTTTTAGGCAATTTGTAAAATCCCTGATTCACTCAGGCACTTTACAAAGTCCCTGAAAAAACTAGGGATTTTGTAAAATCCCTGAAATCAGACGACGAAAATTTGACAGATTGCCTGAAATGAAAATGACGAACGTAATCGAATTTTAGTACGCAAACAAGCCCTATTTTCAAAGGATAAAGAGTTTTAGATGGTATTTTATATTAAGTTTAGTTCTCATGTTGTACGACTAGGAATTTTGTAAAATGTCTGAAAGTTTATTATGAAAACAAGCCTTATTTTCAAACGATTACCATTTGTAGACGGTATTTTATTTTAAGTTCAGTTCTTTAAGGCTACACCAGTTTTTGTTTTCACACGACATAGTCGAATGGAATCGAAACTGTTGCACTTTACTTTCCCTTTGAAACGTTTTAACTTTGAAGTTGCAGATTAATTGAAGTTGTTGATACATCACAAATTAATAAACAATCCGGCTCGACAACTTTACTTTCCCTTTGAAAAATGTGCACCTATTTGTCTTGCAGCACTCTGTGAACTTTGAAGTTGCAGGTTAATTGAAGTTGTTGATACATCACAAATTAATAAACAATCCGGCTCGACAACTTTACTTTCCCTTTGAAAAATGTGCACCTATTTGTCTTGCAGCACTCTGTGAACTTTGAAGTTGCAGGTTAATTGAAGTTGTTGATACTTCACAAATTAATAAACAATCCGGCTCGACAACTTTACTTTCCCTTTGAAAAATGTGCACCTATTTGTCTTGCAGCACTCTGTGAACTTTGAAGTTGCAGGTTAATTGAAGTTGTTGATACTTCACAAATTAATAAACAATCCGGCTCGACAACTTTACTTTCCCTTTGAAAAATGTGCACCTATTTGTCTTGCAGCACTCTGTGAACTTTGAAGTTGCAGGTTAATTGAAGTTGTTGATACTTCACAAATTAATAAACAATCCGGCTCGACAACTTTACTTTCCCTTTGAAAAATGTGCACCTATTTGTCTTGCAGCACTCTGTGAACTTTGAAGTTGCAGGTTAATTGAAGTTGTTGATACTTCACAAATTAATAAACAATCCGGCTCGACAACTTCACTTTCCCTTTGAAAAATGTGCACCTATTTGTCTTGCAGCACTCAGGGAACATTGATTGTCGATTTCCTAATAATTCTTTGATGTGCCGTCGCAACAATTGGAAGTTGACCGAAATATTTACCGATTGTCTGAGATTAACTGTGGTCAGACAAGTACCCTTGCTATAAATTAAAATCCAGCAAGAACCGGATTGTTTATTAATTTGTAAAGTTGGAAATTTTCCAGTAAATTGTAATGAAATTTTCATTAAATATGATATCTATACATATAATATCCATATAGTGTCCGTCTGTCGGGGGACGCTACGTCACAAACGGGTTCTGTTCTATTGTGAAACATAAACCGTTTGTCTTGATGAAGGCGGTCTTGACGACGTCGATATCCAACGATACATATAGGCCTATAATATGACGTCATAATATGACGGGCAAATACACTAGTCATATAAGAATTTTACAAGAAATATACCCTAACTTCGGCTCTTTGGAGGAGATCAGAGTCGCCTTAGGGAAACTCTTCTTTCCTGCTTCCCGGTTTCAGTTCTCAATCGTTGCTATGACAGTTTTCCAGAATAAACGTTTGACGTCATAAAACAACTTAGTTCGCCGTATTTATGACTGAGGATTAAGTTTCTTCTGTCTAATCGAATGTTTTTTTCTCGTTGTCTGGAATTTTGAAAGATTTTGAACATGCATATTTTTACAATCGAAGGACTGAATAGGGCCTAAATCCTTTAGAACAGCCATCGTCTTGTTTTCGTAAACGTAATCGTAAACTCCAAATTTCTAAAGCGCCACTTGAAAGCCAAGGTCAGGGCACCAGCTTATTCACGAGCGCTGCGTCTAGTCAGATGGATTGTGCCAAGGGTAGTCATGAAAACCTGTTGCCGTGGAGACTGCTATTAACACATATTCCACTGACAGCAAGAACTGTAAGTCAGTTAATAATTAGAAATTTTAAAAACAAATTTAGGATTTGCTGTATTTATTTTCGATTGTAAATATATAATGACCAACATTGTTAAGTTGTAGAAAGACTCAAACATTGTTAAGTTGAACATTGTTAAGTTTTAGAAAGACTCAAATACCTTCAGCTACAAAAGCAATCTTGCTGTAGGATTCATATCTGATTACCGATCGCAATCGCGTCCCTCTTATCCTATCGTGGCCTATTATGGTGCTGCACATTCAAATCTCGAATCAGAGGGGATTTTCTAGTCGTTTAATGCAACTACTCTAACCGAATCTCACACAGTGCACTACGTGCAAGGTTCGAAGGAAAAAGGCACAAAGGCAGACCAAGACTACGCTCGCTAGATAGGCCTAATATAACTGAAGATATGACATCACTTGGACTAAGAGGGACAGTAGACTTGACAAATGACCGAGGACAATGGATATCAAATCATCCCCGCAAATGGCTGGCGTCAGGAACTGATGATGATGGTGATGACTCGTACAGCCTACATATATATACAATATAGATCTACCTCGTCCTGAGTCTATCTGGAATTCTGGATCCATCCAACAGCAGATGCCCAGAATACCTAATCTAGCTGGAGGCCATGTCACCAGATTCATACCCTCTTCCACCCCTTCGCCGCATCACCTAGCTTAGTGTGTTCTTCCTCACAGTTCGCCTTCTACCAGTCTCAGAAGTTCCCCTTGTTGCCCGACCCCTGTGTTCTCCCTGCCCCCCTCCCCGATCCATTGGATCGCTTCATCATTCTTGTTCAACCGCCTGCAGGCCATTAGGGAGGAACGCAGGCAAGCAGGGAGGGAGGAAGACAGGCCGCCGTTTGCTGAGGTGTCGGATTCCTCGTCTCTGGGGTGATTGCGGCGAAGGGGTGGATGTTTGGCTACGTTTGAGGTGATGTGGCACGGTGGCTCCCGCGAGATGAGTACTTTGAGCATCTGCTGCTGCTGGAGGGCTCCAGAGTTTAACGACATCTTACGGCAACAAAGGCCGTTGACGTCGACAGAAATTATTTTGGCATAATACAGCCTTTTCAAACACTAAATATAAGTGCGTTGCTACTTTGTATCAACCCTTTCGTGTATGTTGTATCCATATGGAAACACAACTAATTAAAGTAATTTTTTTCTTATGCTAGAATTTTTAAAAGAATTTGAAGAAGTATCTGTAACATCTATGTTGGCTGTATGTAATTATTTACTTTTTAAGTGTTATTGTCGCCATTTAGTTCTACTATATGGCCTTGAAGTCAATGTAGTTACCATTTTTCAAAGGTAAGTTTTGCTGGTTTAATTTATTTTCACTGATAACTGGTGGTTAGGAAAAACTTAGGATATTATATTATGGATTAGGATTTTGGACTATGGGTTTCGCCTGATACTTCAAGCATTATATTCCATGTGTTTTAGGTATAAATATGAACGTGCGCACTAATCGTTACCTTGTGAATTGTGATAATGGCGCCAAGGAATCCATTGCATTTAATTAATTCCAGTTTGGAATCTTACGAGCGTCAAACTTTCGTGTAAGAAGTCAGGAAACATGCTTAGTGGCGACCAATAAAACCAAAACAGTTATAAAACGGGTCAAAATAAAAAAAACGCATCAGACAGAACAGTTAACAGGTTAAAAGCATAGGTAGAAAGCTTAGCCAGGAAGCAGCAAGGCCATAATCATTCAGCGAAACAACACGGCCATGGTCAAAAGTTTGCCAACGGCACATTTTAATGAAAAAATCACTGAAACGTAAGAAAAAAATTTAAAATTAAGATTATTTACCCTGTCTGAACTCTGAAGTGCTTTTTCAATTTTTAATGTCATCGTATTATACGTATACCACTAGAACCAAAACTGACTTCATGCAATAGTATATTTTATAAGTAGTGATAGTTTCTGTGTGTTAAAGTATCGATTGGCGAATTTTCTGCATAACTGGAATTAAATCACCGAAACAAAGATTGTGCCCAAAATTAAACATTGTGTACATTGTTTCGACTGTCTGTGCAAAATTTAATGTTACAACATGCAGCACTGAAACTGAAAGTCAGTATTTGCAATAATATCCTTTGTTTAATAACAGTTTGTATGCGGCCACTTTTTGACAGAACTCAGGTGTTATATCGCGCACCCACACGGACTTGATTCCGTTGATCAAGTCTGCCTCAGAAGTTTGATTGTGGACAGATACCTTCTGGGTTTTTTTCATCAGCTTCCACACATTCTCAATGATGTTCAAGCTGGCTTCACCAGCGGATTGTGCTTCTGCTTCAGCCAGGATTTGACGACCTTTGTACCATGACATGATTCAGCGTCCTGTTGGAAGTGGCTGATGTCATGGATATTGATGAAGTTTGGCAGTTCCCCTTTTAGGATTTTCGGATACACGGTTCCATTTATTGTGGTGTTCTTGGAATTATCCACAACCCAGCCCGTCCAGCACCCGACACTGCGCCCCACACCATTGTCGCGTGAGGAGATCGACGACAACGACGAGATATCATCATCATCACGATGGAGGCGTCGTTGGCGGTCGAGATAGAATGATGACGGACGAAAGCCAGTCTCCACTTGGTCAACAATGAAGGCAGCGAGGCCGAGGTGTAATCGGACACCACACAGCCAAGGTGTAATAGGACACCTCGCGGCTATGGTGTAACCAGACACCGCCCGCGCTGCAGGCGAGCGACGACCCGCGTCTCGAGGAGCAATCTGACACTAATTGACGATAGCTTGACGTGGGGAGGGGGCTGACCGATGCACGCTGAAGTTCCTACTTAACGGAAGGAAAAGGAGAATACGGGACTTGTACTACTGACGAGCGCGACGTGAGAACAACGGTCGAGCGATCAACATCGAGAGGAACGACCAGCGTCGGCGGCAGAGTATAGTTCGTCAGATTCAGAGACTGACGCGAAGAACGATCTGTAGTTAGGCTGTACGAAGCAACATTTGAGATAGTCCGATTTAATATCTAAACGCTTTAATACTACGTGGAAGTTCCCGTAGAGTTAATGTATATATTTGTTTCTTTAATTAAATTCATTTATTAATTAAACAAAGTTCGTCGTGAATCTTCTATAGAAAAGTTAGGCACGTTAAATAAAAGTGCAAGTAAAAGAACAAGCAGTCGAGGGTCGACATCAACACACGGCAAACACACGACAGGCGACCTTCGATTGCGACAACCATGACCGTCGGTGCCTGTTTACTGTCGGTATGACGTGCTTGGGATTATGCCTTTGATTAGGTGGGCTCCTCACATGCCTGCAGAAACTGTCAAATTGTGTGAAAGTGCTCTCATCCAAAAACATAATGCACTACCACTGGTCAGAATCATGTAATTGTAGTTTAAAATTCCAATAAAATCTATGAAACGGTTAGGATACTGGAATATCAACCCTTCTGCAGCGTCTTGAAGGAAACGACAGTAAACAGGTATAAAATTATCAAAATATTGACTATTATCCATTTATTTAAAAGAGTAACAATCTGGTAGCAAAAGAGGCACAAAATAATTAAGAAAAATATCTCAGGAATATCTCAAACACCATCAGAACATTGGAAAATGTGCCCAAAAGTGTGTGTTCGCAAACTTTTCGCCAGGCATGACTAGCCTGTATTATGAGCTTCTAAATTATTATTGTGTTATTACTCAATTAGCGCCTGCACAAGATGGATGCTTGACAAATGAACTGATATTGCATTTAGAAATTTTAAGTTTGAATTTTTTTATTACGTGGGTTGTCACAGCCCAAACCCTTACAGTGCTTGCGTTGCTTGTCTTTACTGCGCCTGCCAAAGCTGTATCTGTAACGACCCTTTGTGGCCGCGTTAGAAACTTCTGGATCGGCCCTGGCGTTGTACGTAGCTTGTGTGCGTGTGTGCAGGTTCTGTGTGGGTGGGTGCAGCCTAGGCTCAAACTTTGTTGACGAGGAATTTTTATTGATTTTGAGGGACAGGTGCTTTTCATAAAGGGGATTTTGTTTCTATATAACTGTATCGGTAAGTAACATAATCGGTGTTGCCTTTTATTTGTATAATCAGCAGACACTCTTGAAAGCGCACACCTTGTTTTTTAAACCGTAGTGGCTGATTTTCTTATGAAATCGAAAGTAAAAGTAGCGTCGGATGCTGGGTAGAGTTGGTGGCTTTTCCAAAAAGTAAGAATTTATTAAATGTCGTTCCGGATGGAGGTCTGTCTAAGTTACCCAACAGTTTCTTTACTGGTAACACAATAGTGATTGGGAAATTAGCTACGGTCCCGGTAAAAGAAGCATTTTGTGAACTCTGCTCAGAAGAACGGCGTTTGTTAAGAAGTTTGTATCGATTGAGAACAGAAGCTCAGCGATCGCTACATTAAATTTCATAAGAGAATCAAACATTGCCAGAATCATCAAGTTGTTGAGCTTGGCAGTGAAGTAAACGTCCAAGAATTGAACGTACGCAAGAGTTACTGTGACCATCATCCAGGAGAGGTGCTCAAGATGTACTGGTATGAAGGCAACATCGCCATCTGTTTAATTTGTTGCGTTGAGAGTCATCAGTCTTACCTGTAGATGTTCGAATGTTGATAAAGCTGAAGAACAATTTACAGAACAACTGAAAGAAGACATGAGAAAAGTGGTTAACAGGCGACCAGAGTGTGAAGAAATTGGAGAAATTTAAGACAGATTTTTCGGAAGAGGGTATTGAAATCAAATGAGAGTTATCGCCACTCAGGAATTAAGCTGAAGAAATTAACTGATCAATCTACAGAAATTTTTGTCGTAGGATGAGAGTGTAGTAGGGCGAGAGAAAGACTGCCCAGCCAATAACATAGGAGAAAAATTGGGTCAGAGCCAGCAATACTACAAAACAGGACTGGAAACAATGGCAACGGATTGTTATCTTTACAACCAAACGCTCAACGAGTTTTACCACTCTAAACACGGTAAAACGTCTACGTTATTGTCTCCTCTATTTCTCTTCCCTCTCCCCGCTCTCTCTCTCTCTCTCTCTCTCTCTCTCTCTCTCTCTCTCTCTCTCTCTCTCTCTCTCTCTCTCTCTCTCTCTCTCTCTCTCTCTCTCTCTCTCTCTCTCTCTCTCTCTCTCGCTCTCTCACGTTCACTGTTTCTGTCTCTAGTCTCCATCTCTTTTCGTAGCTATGGATTGCAGCTGTCAATGAGCCAATAATATTGTAAGACACTCTCCGACTGCCCCAATTGTGGTTTGCATCGCAGCTGATATTTACGTATACCCCGTGACGCCTACTTGTCTGCATAAAGGAAAGCCAATCCCATATTGGACCAAATAGCTAAGATATCATTAGTTCATTTCCATGCCATCGAGCTCTTCCAGAGCTCGTGAATATATTTTTGTACCACGTGCTTAACTTGTCAAATAGCACTTTATAAATTCTTCAGGTTTACGTCGATGATACCATTACTGTCTTTAATCATGTAAGAAGAGTTCAAGTAGTCTGCATTCATGGTATTCATTATGAACGTGATTACATTGCCAACAGAAAATAAAAATAGGCCTATTGCTACCAGAAATAAGGAGCAACTATCAATCTGAACATTTAAATACTTTAAGGAGTTTAAGCTATGAATTAAGTAACTGAACCCATGTAAACAAAAAATAATTCAATATATTGTACATAGCGCTTACTCTTTGGCGCTTTAACCAACTGCAGTCTGTCTTAAACGCTGAGGCTCGTCTGATTGCATGTATACCTAGGCGTAGGCATATATCCTGCTTCGTGCGGGAGGAATTACATTAGCTGCCGATGCACAGACACATTGAGTATAAGATCCTAATGCTTCTCCGTAATTGCCTTATGGGCTGTGCTTAATCTAATCTTAGGGAGTTGCATAGACGTCTCGATCTCATCCATTCCTGGCCGAAGGTTTCTTCGCTCTGCTGCACAGGGTGACCTGGTTGTTCCGTCAACTAGAACATCCACTATACAGCACAGAAGCTTCGCTGTGATTGGTCCAACTTTCTGGAATAGGTTACCTAGCATCTTACGACATGGGCTTCTTGGTATTTCCTTACCACCATTCCGTAAGCGCTTTAACATCACTTTGTTCCATCCTGGTTTTCCATCGTTCGGTCAAAAGTGCATATGATGAGTTTTCTTGCAGAGTCGTTATACAAATCTGTGACTACAGTACATTACAAACATATAAGACATTTTTGCTGTTTAATAAGCGAGTTATTGACGTAAAATAAGTTTAGCATATTGCAAATTCATTTAGTAAATTACTGTATTTGTAGTTTCTGTCATGGCTGGAAGTCTTCAAATTTCGGTTCAAGATCAATTGGCTGATGTCACGGAATGTTCCATTTGCACCGAGATATTCACAAATCCTAAGAGTCTTCCTTGTTTACATTCATTCTGCTTAAAATGCCTGGAAAAGTATGGAAATGATAAGAAACCAGGCGATCAAATGGCCTGTCCCATTTGCAGAAACAATTTTGCTATTCCAAAAGGAGGCTTCTGTAACTTGCCAAACAATTTCTTCATTGGCAAAATGGTTGAGATTAGAAAACTTTCAGAAACATCCACAAATGAAGTTCTGTGTGCAACCTGTCCAGAGGAAGAGAAAGTTAAGGCTAAAATGTTTTGTTTCGAATGTGAGCAGAATCTTTGCGAACGCTGTGGTACCTCTCACAAGAAAATAAAACTTTGTCAAAATCACCAGGTTGTTGAAATCGGGAACAAACTGAAACCACAAGAAGTAAACTTCTGCAACAGCTCTTGTGACCAACATCCTGGTGAACTTGTTAAAATGTACTGCGAAGATGACAAGGCAACAATATGCTTCCTTTGCTTTGCTGAGAGTCACCAAACACATAAATGTTTGAGTGTTACCAAAGCATCGGAAGAATTCTCGTCTGCACTTAAAAATGACTTGGAAACTGTTAAACGCAGGCTACCAGAATGCAAGGACTCGTTGGAGAAATTGAAGAAATTGAAGACAAGTTTTCTCGCAGAAACTGCAGAAGCGGAAAAGAAGACTTTGAACGAAGCAACGAGGCTGAAGGCTCTCATTGACTCTCATGTAAATGTTTTAACAGAAAAGCTGACTGCAATTAAAGACAAGAAACTTAAAGAAATAGAAAATACACAAGAAGATGTTGAAAGATTTCAAATTACGATTGAAAGCTACACAAGATATTTGGATGAACTTTTAAACAAAGGAGCACCTGGAGATATATGCCGTGAAGCTAATCACATGAAGACTAGAGCTCAAGAGTTGGCTGCACTCAAAGGAATCTGTTGTGGCTGTGATTGCTGCTGGGACAAGATCATGTTTAAATCGTCAAACCTTGAAGACGTTTTGCGCATCAACAGCATCGCTAATGTTATCGGCGATATGCAAACGCGATCTTCAAGCGGTCAACTTCTTGGTCATGCCAAAACGGTATATGTAAAAGATGACGTGGTACCTGCAGTTACGGAAAATCCAGGTTTTAGGTGGTTTCGTTATGTCCTTTAGAAATCAAAATTAGCTCCAAACTCAAAATGTACAGATTAGACCTAAGGCATGTTTTGCTAAAACTTATAACTCTGTAATAAACTGTTTTATGAGGTTTTACACTAAAGATCCGTTTATACAGAAAATCCCTCCTGAGTTGCATTGGAGAGGCTTTTACACGTAGGCTACTACCGCTAAATGGTGCATCTTCAATGGCAGTAAGTTTCTTAAGATTGATGTATGTTCTCTCGTAATAAAGTAAGAAAGGTTTTGACGCAATAGCCTTGCCAGCCAAATGTTTAGTTGAAGAATGAATACTCTACTACACACAATAGTAAACATACTCAGAGATAATTAAGGTGGCCATAATTTATCTGCGACTTGTGAATAGCTTGCTAAATGTCTATAAATCTTCCTCGCTTTTTAGCTACCGGATCAGTGAGCCTTGAAAAACAATGCAGAACGATATTCGTCGAAAATATTCCGATCAAATATACCTCCATTGAAGCTTTGTGGCAGGTTTTTGAGAATCAGCGTTGCGGTGGTGGAGAAATAGACAAAATTGACTACGAAGAAGGCAGAGAAACAGCGTTGATAACATTCAAAGATTCTTCTGGTGCGTAAACTAAAGGCGAGCATATCAGATTCGGTGAACTTCAACAGTCTTAAAACTTATAATAAAAGTTTATACTTATAATCCCAGAGACTGAACGCTTTGCTCTCTATATCTAATAGATTAAAATTTATCTCAAGTTATGACTACCGGTAGGCCTATAAACCTCGTATATAAACATGGCTCGTTTTATGACAGGCTTATATTAAGTTATTCCATTACACTTTATTTAGGTCAGGTTAACATTGGATTAGCTTTTCATGATTCCTTCATAAAGTATATGGCTAGCGTCATTTGATTGTGAGTAGGCTATAATTGTGGGGCTCTGAAGGAATCGTATAGTTTATGGCCAGTATGTTTATGTTTATAAAACAATCCTATATAGGCCCTGTTATATTCACGTTTTTAAGATTAAGTATACTGCTCTTTGGTTTAGAGTGCATTAATCACTAATCAGCCGAACTGTGTCTGTTCTTTTCTCGTCCTCATACCAACAAATATTCTACTCGTAAGGAGACCGACTATTGTTGTGCCTCATACAAGGCCACTGCTGGGCTTATCGCCGTACTCGATCGGTGCCTAGTTCTAACTGTCGATTGCTTCAAGAAATGTCATGTTCTGTGTATTCTGCTGCTTCTTTAATGCCATATGCCACTGAATTTTAAACTTAAATGCATCCTTTCGGCTTCCTTCCCCAAAGTGGTTTGCCTCCTAGTTTTCCTCAATTAGGCTACTGGATATCAAAAGCACATCTAGCAATCCTAGAAATGGAAAATATGGTTATAAGCTTTAAATGATGTCTAGCTGGAGGTCTTTGTGATTTCAGTGGCTGATGCTTTCGTGTTGAAAGGATCCGCATCCATCTGGGGAAACCGCTTACTTATCAAGAAGCTGTAGAACCTAGAGTCTGCAATGATGGAAAAATCGACTTTGAAGATAAAGGATTGTTTAGCTTGTAGATTATTTTAATCGCTAGTGAATAATGACTCAAAGAAGCCTAGCACTGGACTGGTTCGAAGCACAGCATTAGAGTGTTTGAATATTGAATATGAATTTTATATTTCTTGCATTTTCTCTGACGACGCAGAAAGAAGCTTACTCGTGAATAAGCTGGTGCCCTGCGCTTGACTACTGAATGGCGCTTCAGAAGTTCTGAGATTACGATATTGTCAAAAACATTCAGCAGAAATATACAACCTCGTTGTATGTTCAGTAAAGGTATATATGGGGCCTACTAGTCTTGAAATGCAATATTATATATTCTATAGATAGGGGAGGGTGGGGCAAAACGCCCATGAGAGGTAAGATGCCCATGAGCCATTTTTCAGTCATCCAATATGCCGAATCCAAATTTTAGTTAGAACCGTCTTCTTACATCCATTTCCGGTTGAAAGACATTGTACTTTCGTGTTCCCTATGAACAGATCACTCGTTATCGACAAAAATCTAATTTTGCGAAACCTGATGTAAGTATATCCTGTTTTAATTTTTTTTGTTAAAATTATATGGTTTTACTGTTGCCGAAAGATGTGTGTTTTCTTGGAGTCATAATCATTTAGCAATGTTACAGTGAAATTGAACCTGCCATTGAATTCGTCGTGTTAGGCGTATGGTATGGAATGTAATCACTGGTGTTTCGGGATAAGTTGCCCATGGGCGTATTGCCTCACTGGGCGTCTTACCTCATGTGACTGGGCGTCTTACCTCAACTGATTGACTTCGCGTCTGCACCAAAGGTGCCTGACAATTTTGGCCCAATTTCAATATTTTTTAACCTGCTCTTTGCAAACATTTTATAATATTTTTGCACTTAAAAAAATTTCGTTACAGACAATGGTACGAAACTATAAGAGAAAAACAAAGAGAGGAGATTATGGTCTTGAAACTTTGGAAATTGCTCTTACAAAAGTTAAGTCAGGCGAAATTAGTAAGAGAAAAGCAGAACAACTTTATAAAGTTCCAAGAAAAACTCTTACTAGGCATCTAAAAGGTTTAGTTGCCAGCCCCGGTCAGCTTGGTCGCTTTAGATCTGTACTCAGCGTTGAATTTGAGAAAGGGCTCGAAGATCACATTCTGTATCTACAGCAGATGATGTTTGGACTAACACCAACTGACGTTCGCAGTCTTGCCTTTCAGCTCGCTGAACGAATGCAAATTAAGCACCCATTCAAGCCAACCGATGGTGGCGTAAAGATGGCTGGAAAAGGATGGCTGGCAGGCTTTTTAAAGCGGCATTCTAATATTTCTATACGAAAACCAGAAGCAACCAGTTTGAATAGAGCTGTGGCATTTAACAAACCAAATGTTGAAAACTTCTTCAAGCTGTACAAAAGCGAATTAGAGAAAGGAAGTTACACTGCAAGTAAAATTTGGAATACAGACGAAACGGGAATTACCGTTGTACATAAACCAGGGAATATCATCGCTAGAAAAGGTCAAAAACAAGTCGGGAAGGTCACAAGCGGTGAAAAGGGCAAGACAACTACAGTGATCTGTACAGTGAATGCAGCTGGAACTTATTTACCGCCGATGATGATTTTTAAGCGCAAACGAATGAATCCACTTCTTTTACGTGGCAGCCCACCTGGTACAATTGCGGGAACAAGCGATAATGGTTGGATAAACAGTGATCTGTTTATCTCTTATTTGAAGCACTTCATTCAATACACAAAACCTTCAAGAGATGACAAAGTAATTTTAATTGTCGATGGTCATGCAACACATAAATCTCTTGCAGCAATCGAGTTGGCCAAGGAAAATGGGGTAGTCATGATTTGTTTGCCCCCTCATTCAACACATCACATGCAGCCTCTTGACAAAACTGTTTATGGTCCATTGAAAACAAAATATAACAGTGAGTGCGACAAGTGGATGATCAATCATCCTGGCCAGAGAATCAGCGACTTTGATGTTGCGGAAATATTTGGAAAAGCTTACATTGAAGTTGCACAGATGCCTAAGGCAATAAATGGGTTTTTGTCTACTGGACTGTGGCCATTTAACCCTGACATATTTCCACCGGAAGTTTTCTTATCATCGTTAGTAACGGACGAACCAGAACCAGCTTCAGATGTGACAAAGCCATCAACATCTATGAACATTTCTACTATTTTCTTCAGCAGCTGATGTCCCAGAATATGTGGCAACAGAAACGGTGCTCTCTTCTGAACATGTTGTAGCTGCTGAAAATCAACAAATTCCAGCAGAAATTACCGGAACTCCGTTACAAGTAAACAATGTTGAAACAGGTCCTTCAAATATGGATTGTGAAAGTATATCCAACACTCCTGTTTCTGATATCATATCGGCATTGTCGCCAATCCCTAAATGCGAAAAGAAGAGAAAAAGAACAAAAAAGGTGGAAACAGCTGCAGTTCTGACATCGACTTCATACAAAACAAAAATCTTGGAAAAACAACGTTTGATTGAAGAAAAGATCACAAAAAAGAAAAACAGAAAGCAAACACATGTAGGCCTATTCAAATCTACCAAACACAGATCAGAAAAAAATGTAGCATGCAGAGAAGATAAAAGACCAGCCAAGAGAAAGCTGCAGTTACCTAAAGAACCAGTTGTACAGAAAGATAAAATATCAAAAAAGAAAGGGAAACGGATCGTGAAAAAATCATCTGGAATTCAGAAAAACAAAGAAGACGACTGTTTCTGCTTAATTTGCAATGAACTGTATGTTGATCCACCGTTGGAGGATTGGATGCAATGCAAAGAGTGTTCGGGCTGGGCACATGAAGCTTGCACAGACGGTGAACAGTCAACTGGTTATGTGTGCGACTACTGCCGATGACAATTCAATTAGGCCTAACTTAGGCCTATATGCTAACATATGAAAGCCTACTTTTTGTTTCATTTAATTGAGCTGCATCTACTGTTACAATTATTGAAAAGGCTACAACAGCTTTTAAGTTTTTGGTATCTCAGTATTAAAAAACTATAAGGCGTACATAGGCAGAAATTATAGGCCTAGGTAGTGCCAACTCAGATATTAAGACTGTTCTTGTGTCTATTAATGAAACCTAATTACTACTTTTTAATTTTTTATCAAGACTTTATCTGATAAACACACTAATTTGGTAATTATCTAGTTTATATTATCAGTGGGGCAAAATGCCCAGGGTATGGGCATTTTGCCCCGTGTATGTGGCAAGATGCCCATATTGAATAAAAAAATTAAAGACAATTTTATGCCTAAATTTGAATCTATTTCACTTTTTAAATTTAGTGATATTGTAACATCAGTACAGATGTTGTTGATGATCATAAATGTATTTCAGCTGTCATTACGTTTTGCTCGCTAAACACAATTTTCCTTAAGGGGGGCGTTTTGCCCCACTCTCCCCTATGTATGAATTCAGGTGAAACTGTTTCACACGCGGTAGATCCTCCTACTTCTCGTCGAGTGCGCTAGGAACAAATCCAGCGACAGTCCTGCTCTTCCCAGTTTCAAAGGTTTTGTGGGTCCACGAGAAGAAGACACTAGCCCCTCTTCCAATTCCATTAAGAGGTCAGCATTCACTGCTCTTTCAGTCGGTCGAGAATAGTTTCCGACCTTTGCGTGCTTCGCATCTTGTACGATGCAATAGTACACTGCTATACAATTAGCGTACAAATTTTGTGCCTGCGGCTATTATAGGTTCCTCAATGGCTCTACACCCTGGCTGTACGGCTAAGAGGCAAAATGACCAATTAATCCTGTCTAGGTGTAGCACAATGCAAGCAGAAGTCCCAGTCAAAATCCTTAGACTTAAAATCCAGCCCAAGCCTGGATAAGAGAGGTGGAGAGTGCTAATAATCTTCGTTATTATACAGTCTAGTCAACAGATGCTATCTATGTTGATTTCCCTCTAGCGAAACCGAAGATCTGAGGTTGATGAGGAGGCTTGATGTCATCATCATCATCATTAACCATGGGTTCATCGCCCGTAGGTGCTTGATGCGCTCTTTATCACTTCCTTCCATTTGTCTCTTTCTCTTGCTATGTGGCTCAGGTACTGTAAAGAATCATTTCTGCACCATGTCATGATATCGTCTGTCCATTCTCTGTTAGGGCGTCCTCTTTTGTTCTTCCCCTCCATCATGCCAAAAACTAGCGTCTTGAGTTTCCTGGAGTCATTCATTCTACATATATGTCCAAACAGTTGTAATTTCCTGCAAATTACTTTTTGTAACAGAGTTTCTCTTGGGCCAATTTGACTGTACAGTTCTTCATTTGTCATCTTCCGTCTCCATCCGACTCTCAGCAGTTTTCGATAGCACGTTCGTTCAAAAGCCAATATTCGTCTTTCAATTTCATTGGTTATCACCCACGTCTCACAGGCGTACAAAGCTCCACTGAACACACAAGTATCCAGGACTGCCAGCTTGGTCTTCAGCGCTATTTCTTTACTTTTCCAGATCTTGTCTAAAGCAGCGAGAGCAGCTTTGGCCTTGGCAAATCTCAGAGTTACTTCTCTCTTGCAACTTAGATCATGTGTAAACGTGCTTCCCAAGTACACGAACTCTTTAACGTTTTCTAGTACTTCTCCATCTAAGGTTATTTGCCGTTCAATTGATTCGCTGCCGCTTGATGTGATTCTGTTTTATTAATAAGGTCCGAAACATATTCATTTCCTATCTAACATGTTCGTTTCCTATCTAACATGTTCATTTCCTATTTAATATGCTAATTTCCTATCTGACATATACTCTTCCTATTTCACACGTTCATTTTCTATCTAATTTGTTTTATTTTAGATGGTGTTTATAATATTGCGGTCCATTTCGTATATTTACAGTTGTTTCTAATTACTTTGCTTTCTTTGAGGAAGAAACTGATGATGAGTTGTCGGATGGATCAGCAATCGTCTGTCCTCAGTTCGCTCTGCCGTCCACAGCTGCTGTCGTTTCCTAGTGTGATATCACCAAACCCGGCGCCCATTCACCCAGAAGCAACATCCAATATTTCCAGTGTTAATGAATTCTCCTCCGTTGACCACGATTTTGGCACCACTGTATGATTCGAGCCTAGCATATTAAACAATTTTATTAGCATATTAAACAATAATATATATATATATATATATTGTATATTGTATATTAATTACTCTATTTCTCCTCAATCTGACAGCATGAAAATAATTTGCATTATTGTGTTGACTTATGGATTGCTTTACTTGTTAGTTAAGTTTATGCTATAAACAATTTTGCAGAAAAAATCTTCCGTTCAGCCTCTGATCATTATTGGGTGCCCCGTGTAGCGGGACTTGTCCTTTTGGAGTTACCTTTGATGACACTCAACCTTAAGTTACATTGTTTGATTCAATTTGTTTGGGTTGTTGTTTCCTAATGGGCCCGTAGAGTAATGGATAACACACTGACGTGAAGAGCAGCAGTTACCAAGATTGAACCCCGTAGGGTTTATTCAGCCTTCCACTCGCAAGGTGGCGGCGGCGGTTAAATGAATAGTAGGCTTGATTGGCGCCGTATGTTGGCTGCCGCATAAACAGTTATATTCGACTCCTGTAAAACTGTTATCATGTGCTTCTGCTGTATACATGTATGTAAGGCGCCCTGCGTGGTTGCGGTTTCTGCTATATGTATGTTTACTGTACAGCGCAGTGCGGTTGCAGGCGCTTAATTAAAGAAAAGCTTATTATTATTTTATTAATAAACGGAATGATTGATTGATTGATTGAATAAAACAGAAGTTCTGAGAAAAACAGAACAATATACACAAAGAGGGATAAATGTGCTGTTCATAATGCTCTGTTTCTGCAATGCTGTTTAATGCAGTTATGTGTGATGCAATAGCGATGTGTGTCTCTAATCCACTAATATAGTTTTTCAGATCTGTGTGTCGATAAACGCTCTCACAGGCGCCCGAAATTGGCTCCGCCCACGAACACTGGGCACTACGAAGATAGAGGTACACAGGTAAAGCCAGACAGACAGACGGACGGACGGTCAAACAGACACACAGACAAACAGCGCTTATTAAGTCTGTCTATGCCTCCCACCGTCCATCTATCCCTCCCGCCCTACCTCTATTTCTCTTGAGGGAGAGGAGGACGAGGCGAAGACTGATTATAGCCGATGCAATATAACACGGACGCCCGAAATTCGCCCCGCCTACGAACACTGCACATGAGGGAGATAGACGTAGGCCTACAGACGCAAAGCCAGACAGACAGAGGGACGTACGGTCAGACTGGCAGATGGATTGACACACAGACAAACAGTAGCTAGTAAGTCTGTCTATGCCTCCCTCGTTCCCTCCCGCTGTCCCTCCCTCCATCCCTTCTTCAATCCCTCCCTCCATGCCTACCTTCCCGTCATAATGACGGACAAATCCACTAGTATGTTAATAAAATCCGAAACACGTTCATTTTCTATCTCAGATATACATTTTAGAAAACCGTTTACTTTGCTTCATTTGAGGAAGTAGATGACGGTGACATTGTGGATGGCCAGGATGGGGGATCACTTCTCTGTACT
The DNA here is from genome assembly GCA_963556255.1 of Allolobophora icterica. NCBI lineage: Eukaryota > Metazoa > Annelida > Clitellata > Crassiclitellata > Lumbricidae > Allolobophora > Allolobophora icterica. The sequence continues at coordinate 10,252,865 of OY744605.1, read as the reverse complement.
CCGTTCGCTGGCCCCCTTCCAACCCAACATGCTGTAGCTCCCTGGCGTCGCAGAGCGGACGAATCGATGACCCCGCGGCCATTCAACGAGATGCAGGAATTCTTGATAGTGCATCCAATAATCGATCCATTGTTAGTGATTTTTGATGCGTTCATCACGAAGTTGGCATAGCTGTCTGACTGGATCCTAACATGTTAAGCAATTGTGTATAATTATATGCTTTATTTCGCTACAATCTGGCAGCATAGAAATAACAAAATAATGTACACAAACAGAGAAAACATCAGCTGCTCATAATGCTATGATGCTATAATGCTATGTGGTGTTGTAGTGCAATATCTTACCGTGTTCCAGATTTATAAAGCGCTTCTCACAGTAGGCCTATAGGCTATTCAGAGGCGCCCCGAGGGAATAAGGTCTTCAAGCAGCTCAAAAAAGAGAGTGATTTCCCACCAAAATCTCACTGCGGATTGAAGAGGGTTGTTCGTTCCATAAGGAGGAGCCACGGATGGAAAAGCATGGAGTTGAGCCATGGCAGTCCTAGCCCGAGGAACAGGAAGATCAAGTTGAACAGCAGAGTGGCAGACTGAAGTGGGAGGGATCAGAAGGCTGAAGAGGGCTGAAAGAGAGAGCAGAGATAGTTTCACGTATTAAGTCACACAGATATTTAGGAGCTAGTCCCTGCTGAGACCTTGACACCAAGAGGAGAACCTTGTATTCACTGGCGTAAACTTGTCCAAAATATTGGGGTGGGGGAGGGGTGGGGTCTGGACCAAAGGTGCAAAAAACAAGCTTTCTCATCATGAAAAGTTGTTTTTTGTTGTTTTTGTTGTTTTTTGTTTTTTTTTCTATGGTTTTGTTGTTTTGGTTGTTTGTTTTTAAGGTTTTCGGATTTCGGACCTCAAATTTCATGACAAATGGCTTGAACAAGAGCTCTAACTCAGTTTAATTCAGCTGCGATTTCCAAAAATAAAAAATCACTAAATCAATGTTATTAAAATAACTTCTACAAGAATAAGAAATTTATTTAAAGACCCCATAAAACAAATTTTGTGGCTTCTTTTTCTTGTGTTTTTTAAACCAAAAAACCTTAATATGAAAATCAAGGTCAGAAGTTGGAGATCAAGTGTAAGTAGCTGTTATTTAGTGCCAAACCAGAAAAATTAGGTCTTGGAGGATTTAAGACCAAGTCTGTTGGATGACATCCAAGAGTGGAGAACATTTTGACAGAGAGTCAATGAATCCTACAAGTGAGATCTGCTCAGAGGAAGAGCCTTGAACAAAGGTTTGGACATCGTCAGCATAAAGGTGGCCAAAAACGAGGTATTTGATAAATAAGGAAGGCATGTCAGCTGTGTAGAATATGTGCAGGATGAGGCCGAGGACCGAGCCCTGCTGGACACCAAACTCAACCCCAACCTAGGTCGGTCTGGAATCACCAACGACACTGCCTTGGTACGATCTGATGTGCATCTAATGTATCAACAAGACCCGTAAGATGTTCATTTTCTACACCTAAGTTCGTTGCCTCCATTCCAATAATTACGGTTATAATCTGTAGACTGTAATTACTTTGGTTTCTTTGAGGGAGAGGTTGATGGCCAGCTGTGCACCGAGTCTTCAGTCCTCTGAACTCCGGCCCTTGACGCCCAAGCTACCGTGGCTCCCTTGATTGACACAGAGGGGGACAAATCAAATCGGCAGTTACCCGTCCAAGGGCAGAATCCGTTATTTATTCCGATGGTTGGGACTTCTGCGTCGATCTCCATTTCCTCAAAGCTTTCTTCCATAGCTGTCGTTGTTTATTCGAACCTAACACAACAGAAAGTAGGCCTAACATTTAATGCATTCAGCAATTATTATCTCCCAGTAGCTACATCAGGATCTTGTATAAGCTTCTAGCTGCCACAGTGCAACACGGAAGCTTCGCCGTAGTCGGTCTCTCCTTCTGGAACAAGTTTTCATGCAATCTGCAACAGGAGCCTCTCCTCATTCCTATGGCTCTGTCTTACCAAGCAGCTGAAAACCATTCTATTTGATCGTAGTCTTTTGTAGTAGGCCTAAGGTAAGGTGCACCTCTTATAAGTTGTGGTGTATAATCGAGTGCATACAATCACTATTTAATCATCTATAATATAACAAGAGTTTTATAGTAATGCATGACATAATTATATAATAAAATATTTATTTATTATTATATAATATATTAATTAACAGGTAATATAGTATGACATTCGTATATAGAAATGTAATTTAAATTTGTATTAAATATGATATTATATAGGAATTTTACAAGAAATGTACCTTGGCTTCAGCTGTGTGGAGAAGACGAGCGAGTCGCCTTAGCCAAACTCTTCTTTCCTGCTTCCCGGTTTCCATTCTCAATCGTTGCTATGACAGTTTTCCCGAATAAAAATTTGACGTCATAATACAACTTAGTTCGCCGGATTTATGACTGAGGATTAAGTTTCTTCTGTCGTATCGCTCGTTTTTTCTCGTTGTCTGGATTCGGAATATTGCATTGACGCAAATTAAACCAGAAATTTTGAAAGATTTTGAACATCTATATTTCACAATCGAAGGACTGAATAAATCCTTTAGAACAGCCATCGTCTTGTTTTCGTGATCGTAAAGTCAAAATTTCTAAAGCGCCACTAGAAAGCCAAGTTCAGGGCACCAGTTTATTCACGAGGGCTGCGTCGATTCAGACGGATTGTCCAAAGGCTTGTCATAAAAACCTGTTGCCGTGGAGACCGCTATTAACACATATTCCACTGACAGCAAGAACTGTAAGTAAGTCAGTTAGTAATTAGAAATTTAAAAAACAAATTTAGGATTTGCTGTATTTATTTTCGATTGTAAATATATAATGGCAGGGGCGTCTACACCATAGAAACCTTGGAGCAAATGCTCCATCCAAGAAATAGGGGGGGAAAGATTTGTCAGTGTGTGTGCCACCATTTTAGGGGGGGGGAAGGAACGGGGAGGGGCAGGGACGTCATTTCAGCTTTTTTCAGGGGGCAAAGACGTCAAAAAAGTGGTTAAAAAAATTTTTTCGCGCTCCGCGCAAAGAAGTTTCACAGTTTTTGGGTGTTTCTTCCAAATTTTCGGGGGAAAAATCCATAATGTGCCCCTCCACCACTGTCAAAGAGGTGTGGTCTTATGAAAAAGCCCTTGCAGACTCTAGTTCTGTTAATAGTATATAATAATTCCATGAATTTGAGTATCATTTTTCTTTTTTACCCCTTCTTCCTCCTTTTCTTGTTCCAGCTTTTTCATTTTTTTCAAAAATCAGGGGGGCAAATGCCCCCATTGCCCCCCAAATGACGTCCCTGGGAGGGGGCAAGAAGAGGGGGAAAAGGGACGTTGCTCCAACGACTTAGGGGGGATAGACGCCCCTGTATAATGGCCAACATCAATGCATAAACCAGCATCGCAAGACATAGTAATAGGCCTCTATTAATTAAGATTTAGCTATAGGAAGCTGCCTATTGTGTTCTGAATCAACCGGTAGAACAGTGACTGACCTGATGCAGTTTGAATTAGCCCTTTGGCGCTTGATCTTTTGGTCCAGAGCAGACGATCTTTGGCAAATGTGACATCTTTTTATTTACTTCAGATTGCACTTTGTCTGTCACAGGAGAATCTAGGACGCTCCCTGACAGACGATTCGTATTCAAGTCCAGGTCGGATCCTACTGAATTGTGAAATGAACGTTGTTATCGAGTGGTTTCGATCTGTTTCGACGAGTGATAAATAATTAAATCTGGCATATGGTATCGTAGGACGTTGGCGTTCAAATGCGTTCCGTGTCCTTCAATGGAAGCCGTTTACTTGTTGAGAAGTGGTGCAAACTACAGCTTTGCCCTGATGTATAATATCGACAGTTTACTTTACAGAAGATTTTGCAGTTTTTGCTCATCCCACAAACCTTGTTCCAAAACTGGAGTTAAAATATGACGGAAACGTAAATATAGTTACAGATGTGTATGAAGCTATAACTCATAGATTAACAAAAAGGGCCTTTCTTGGCTCGCATGTAACTTTAACCATCACTACAAGAAGCCTAACACTGGCCGTGTGTGAGGTAAAACAGCAGTCAAGAGTGTCTGAATATACTGAATAGGCCTATGAATTGTAGGCCTATATTTCTTGTTATTCAATCATTAATGAGATTCCAAGAAAAACGTTCAAGAGTATAGTAATGGTGGCGGACGCATAAGAAGCACAGAATACGGAGAAGGTCATTGAGCGGAGGTTAATTTATAACTTTCCAAAATACACAACTTATTCACTTCTAATCTTCTCACATCTTCTATCGCGCCGTTATTTTTATTCAAATCAATACCAAAATGCATCCTTATATACAGTGGCGGCGATCTTGTTTGGGAACTGATCTGGTCAAAAAAGAGGTCTAAAAAATGTTTCGCGCTCACGCGCGACAAATTTTTTAACCTGAGTATGAAAAAACTTGATGACCCTTTTTGGAGTTTCTTCAAAATTTGGGGGGGGTCCGATGTATGGCGTGTCCCCCCACTCTTAAAGGTGGGGGGTCTTGTCCCCCTCGACCCCCCCGGGATCGCCGCCCATGCTTATATACATTTTCAATGCTGTGCTCATACGAGTAATTTGTGGAGGGTACGAGGGGTACCCGTACTCCTTACTTTTTGGACTGGGGGTATCGTACCCACTTTTTAAACAATGCCAATGAATATTTTATTATTTTGCCTTCCCAAAAATGGTCTCCATGCGAAAAATGAAAGTGGCGAAAAAATTGGTACCCCCTTTTAGACCAAAGTTACGCCTCTGGCTGTGCTTGCACACTGAAAGAGGGACCGGGCCATCCAGAACAGGAAGCCGCTAACAAGCGTATCAGAAACTTTTGCAGAACTCTGGGGCTACCAGCAATATTTCAGTTCTAAGAATAAGTCCCAATATTACTTCTAATACAATTAAAATGATTCAATTTCAATTCTTATTCTATTCCCATTCTGAAAATAATTCCCATACAGTTCTAATTCCAGTTCTGAAATAATTTCAGTACTAATTTAAATTCTGAAGTATACGCTATAGTATTAGGCCCCTATTTATAATTGAGCTCTCAGATAACAAGTTAAACAACGCGAAACCACAACTCATGCAGTTGCTAGTCAGTTCCAACTTGTTACTATGAGTTGTAGGCTGAACTTTAAATATTTTTTTAAGTTTAGAAAGACTTAAATATCTTCAGCTACAGAGGCAATCTTGCTGTAGGATTCATGTCTGATTAGAGATCGTAGTAGTAGTTTCAGTTTAACGACGCTGTGTCATAACAAAGATGATTAGCGTCGCCCCCTCCTTTATCCAGGCTTGGGACAGGCACTGTCAGATTACGAACAGTGGCGGAGTTGATTAGAGATCGTTGTCGCGTCCTCTTATATGGTGGCCTATTATGGTGCGGCTGACTGCGGCACATTCAAATCTCGAACCAGAGGGGAATTTCCAGTAGGCCTAGTGTAATGCAGCTACTCTTACCGAATCTCAAACAGTGCACTACATGCAAGCAGAGGCGTCTACACCATAGAAACCTTGAAGCAAATGCTCCATCCAAGAAATGGGGGAGAGATCAGAGATCTGTCAGTGTGTGTGCCACCATTTAAGGGGGAAGGAACGGGGAGGGGGAGAAGAGGGGGAAAGGGAAGTTGCGCCAATAACTTAGGGGGAATAGACGCCCCTGCATGCAAGATTCGAACGAAAAAGACACAAAGGCAGACCAAGACTACGCTCGTTAGATAATGTAACTGAAGACATGACATCACTTGGACTAAGAGGGACAGTAGACTTGACAAATGACCGAGGACAATGGATATCAATTATTCGTACCCATCGCCGTCTGCCGTCAAATGATGATGATGACTCTTACAGCCTACATATACATATCTATCTCGTTCTGAGTCTATCTGGATCCATTCAACAGCAGATGCCCAAAATGCCTCATCAAGCTGGAGGCCACGTCACCAGAATCGTACCCCTCTTCCACCCCATCGCCGCATCACCTTAGTGTGTTCTTCCTCACAGTTCGTCTTCGAAGTCAGTCTCAGAAGTGCCACTTGTTGCCCGACCCCTGTGTTCTCCATGCTCCCCTCCCCGATCATTCTTGTTGAACTGCCTGCAGGCCATTAGGGAGGAACGCAGGCAGGCAGACAGGGAGGAAGACAGGCAAGTCGGCCGTTTGCTGGGGGTGTCGGATTCCTCGTCTCTGGGGTGATTGCGGCGAAGGGGTGGATGGAGGGTATGCTTGGGGTGACGTGGCTACCCGCGAGATGAGATACTTTGAGCATCTGCTGTTGGATGGATCCAGAGTTTAACGTCACCTCATGGCAACAAAGGCCGTTTACGTCGACAGAAATTAGTTTGGCATAATACAGTCTTTTCAAACACTAAATAAGTGCTTTGCTACTTTGTATTACATTACATTGCCATAATTATCGCTAAAAGTATTCCCACGATAAACCAGGAATGGTAAGGTCATTCGACCCTATGTAAGTAAGTAAGTAAGTAAGTAAGTAGCCTTTATTTGCATATGACGCAGGGCTTATTCTAACGTGCAGCTGGACACAAAGTGTGTAGTTGGGAAAGAAATTTGTGCAGTTAAAATTAAGATGTTGTGCAGTTACATTTTGTAGACCTAATTGTATTTATAAACTAACGAAAGCAGCTAATAATGGAATATTTAAACCAAGCTGTTGGTTCGCTGAGTCCGAAATAAGCCAAAAAACGATTAATCAAACGAGATTAAACGCAAGCAGTAATGGCAGTTGGCAGTTTGTAACATAAAAAAGTTAAAAACGAAACAGTTGCGAATAAGTCGGACCATAGGGCTTCCTTGCTTTCGTGGCTGCAACTTGGCAAGGCATAGACAAGAAAGATCGCAAATGCGTAGACACCGTAGAGCATCTCCCAACTTCCCAATAGCTATTCCACACCGAGGCGGGCATAAATTAACTTCAGAGATCAAAATGCTTTTGGTTCTGCAACAGTGGCATCGTTATCTTGAGTAAAAGATTCGTCGCATTCTGCCTATGCGCTTCAAGAAACTTAATATCCCCACAAAGCAACTTTGTTTTGCTGCTTTGGTGTGTTTTTCGTTCTTTGCGATCGTTTTTGCAGCCACACAAGCACGGAAGTATATAAGCAGAAGGAGCAGGAGAACGAGGAGGAGAAGAAAACTGAGAAAGAGAAGTAGAAAATGAAGAAGCAGAATAAGGAAGAGAAGAAGGAGTAACAGAAAAAGAAGATGAAGAAGGAGAAGTAGCAAACCAAATAGCAGAAGGAGGGGGAACAGGAGGAGAAGGAGGAGGGGACGAAAGAGAAGGAGAATTAAAAAGAGAAAAAATTGCTGAAGTAGGAGGATCAGTTTAATGAATAGAAGGAGGAGAATAAGAAACGGAAAAGGCTGAAGTAGGAGGATCAGATTAATGAAAAGAAGCTGGAGAAACGGTGGACGAGTTGCAGATGCTATTGTGTCCGCGTATTGCTGTCATATGGGTAAGAACAGAGAAGCCGCTGTCTTGGAAGCCCGCCCGTCGTAATTATTAACAGACTCAGTTTATAATTTGCCATTGAGCTTCATCTCAGCTTCCTCTATCGGTGCTGAACGGCAAGTGCACACCCTGAGGTAGCAACAATAAACGAGAACAAATCTTTTGTTCTCTGTTGGGTTTTCACAGGTGGGAAGGGGGGACACCTTTGAACTGATCTGGTCAAAAAAGAGTTTTGAACTGATCCGGTCAAAAAATTTTCTTACCTTTTATTGGTGTTTCTTCAAAATGTGGGGAGGCAAATGTATGGTGTGTGTCCCCACTCTCAAAGGTGGGGGTCTTGTCCCTCTCAACCTCCCCCGGATCGCCGCCCATGCGACTGTGCGTCGACTTACTACAACGCAAGCTTTGATATTCACGGGATTGTGTTTCCTCATTGTATATCATCAGAAATAGATGCACACGCACATGACAGTGATGACACACAAGTTAGTGCACACATTTTGACATTTATAGCAAAGCGATTGCCTTATTTTACTAGGGTGCAGATTAGGGTGGTTCACAGATACATGGTAAAAAATAAAGTTCAAGCTAGAAACCAGGACACCCTCTCAGTTTTTTAGACCTATCAATAGTATTATTGAGAAAAAATTTCAGCTTCTTATTCCAACTGGAAGACGATGCTCACGGACTGTGTTACTTTGTCATGTACCGATAAATAGACATTAATTGCAGAAATGAATGTGTCGAGCATACAAATGCATTTTATTTCAAGATAGATAATATATTACTGTAATTTGACAACATATTTGATACAAGAACAGATAGCCAGATGGAACTGTAAAATTTCAGTAGGTTTAATGAATTGGAAATGTCCAAAAATGTCTAAAAACATCGTCCAATCCATGAATATCGAATGTCGATTGTTCTTGTTGTATAATTTCAACACCTGTTACCATCTTTGACTCTAGAAACTGCAAGGCTTTGCAAGCACTGCATCAACAGCAGACTTCTTTGTTGTGTGAGTGAGAACAGCTTTCCTATTTGCCTCGACCACTTGGAGAAGAAACTGCTTTTCTTCTTCATTACTGGTGATGAATCGGTAGAATTCATCGAACAACTTCACACCCTCTCAGCCGCGTCATTCACCACTCTCAACTGCTGAATTATCTCTCTACCTTGCTTGTAATCCTCACTCTGAATCCATTTCTCTAGTGGAAGTGTAACAAAGGAATCACTCATCTTCAGGTATGGCAGTAGTGTCAATGCTCACTGGTTTGTAAAATCACCCAAAATCCCCTCCTTCAGTACCGTAGCATCAGCTCTCACCTCCTTTCATCAGGCTTAGCAGTCATTCTGTCGACAATCTTCATTTGATCTGTTATAGGAAGTTGGTCTGAGAACAGTGCCAGACCTACAGCCTCATCTGAAAGGTACCACAAGTGGTTTTCTAGGAACTTCCTGGCAGCAATGCTGATCTCACAGTCAATAGACTCATATTGTCCTAGACCAATCCAAAGTGACATATCTTGTTCTGGAGCTTCAGCAGTAAGGGCCTTTGTCCATGCCTTTTCGTAAACAGGACACCAAAGTTCAAAAATCAATTAATCTGAGTTTCTTTTGAATACATCAGGTTGATCGCGAAAAAGATAGATTTTGATTGCATACAGTAACTTGGCCATCCAATGTCCATGGTCAATTGACCCAGGGGCTCTCCAGTGAATTACTGAAGGCTGACTTCCAAGGACAACCACTGTCAGCTTAATGAGCTCTTGGTAGTTGTCTCTCATCTCTGAATCGGACTTTCTTTCATCAAACTCCTTGAGAAAACTGATGCTGTTTCATGGGGGCTTCAGTGCCGGATATGACTTCCAGTCCTCGGAAGTTGACACGTGTCACACCTTCCCAGCAGATTTAAATCTCTTGAAGATTGGGATTTATGGTGAACAGATGGACTGCAGCACAAGGTGAATACTTTGGCTAAAATCAATTCCTTTTCATGATGACGGCAGGCCAACCACAGGAGCTCTCAGCCTATTTGTCTTCCAGCAGAAAACACACTCCGTTGAAATGCCCAGTGTTGCCAGACATTGTATCAAAGCTCAAGGCTTGAACCTTGTCAACTGTGAGTTTTCACAACTTCAGAAGAATATGAACGACCATGAATTCATTGTATCCTGTCCCAAAGGCTAATTTGGGCACACAGGGGAGCTTATCAACACCACCACCTGAAACCAGCACTGGAAGGCGGTCGACATTTCCTGCTCCAAAGATCTTAGGCAGGGTTTTCCCCCAACCCAGTGTAGTACCAGTGGCTAATCTGGTACAAATTCAGATCGTACAGCTTCAGCATGCTTTCTTACGCACTCTGTGGATGGTTCAAAGTGGCAGGGCAGAAGGATCACAACCAAGCGCTGCAGCAATTCTAATGTAAAATTCACTTCTGAAAACATGTCCGCCAAAAACACAGGAAGTAGGCACCATGACCTTCAACAAGAACTGTACACTTTTTTATTCCAAGTACCAGTACGTAAGTAAGTATGATAACACAACAGAAACTATTTCAAGCTCATCTCCATGACAAATGTTGACCAAGTTATACGACATCAAGATTTACAGCAAATTCTACTATATGGTAATATTTATATGTCATTGAGTACCGTCTTCTAGTTGGAATAGGAGGCTGAAATTTTATCTCAATAATACTACTGACAGGTCTAAAAAACTGAGAGGGTGTCCTGGCTTCTAGCTTGAATTTTATTTTTGTGGACCACCCTAGTGCAGATTCGTAATCTGATCATAGCGCAGCAGGGCTGAATTTGTCTCAGAGTCACTATTGTTGTGCGCTGAGGCTCAATCTGTTTTTGATCAGACATAAGAGCATGGGTGCCTTCATTATGAAACTGTAGCCGAAAGCGTTTGAATGTGAACGTTTACCCGATTCTTCTCACAATTCCCTTTCTGTCTTTGCAACAACTCTACACTTCGCTTCCGAACACTAGTGATCGTTTACAGTTACATTCAACTGTCATTCGTCCATATCTCTTGCTTCTGGAGAATAGTTGAACTATGTTTTACTTATTCCTTATAGCCTAAGGTTTAGGCCAGGATGCCGTTTTATGAATCGTCTTTGAACAGCCTTAATTAATTAAGTCCACTCGGAAGCCATAAAATTGAAATAATAATATGCGCTAAACATTGCCAAAAAAGAGGCGAATTCACTGTTTGAAATGTCATATCTTATTAGCTTCAGGGAGCAAACCCCTTGACAAAGGGCTTTGCCCCTGGACCCCACTGGGGCACAGCCCTCTGACCCCCTAATTCGCCCCTCATGTGCAGTTGAGAAAATTCCTTAGAATAAGCCCTGATATGACGAGCGCACATGCATTACATGTATACGATTATTACATACATTTTGGAAAAAAAACTATAACATGAAAACAAAACTACAACATGAGCAGCTTATAAGGTCACACATTTACCACTAGATACAATTAAAGATGCATGACCAAAGTTTCTATTAAATTTTACATCTCTTAGAATGCATAAAATTGGATACGAGTGACTATACACTGGGTCGATTACCATAGCACTAATTACTAATTAGTAGGCCTGGGACGACACGCTAATTGAAGGTCAGGTGATATTAATATAGACGATAGGCTATTCACTATACCAAATAAAAGTATTATTTAACAGAGATATTGCTGATAGGCATTAATTTTGGCCGAAAGTCTCAACACAAAGGGCTGCATAGACATAATAATTTGCGGACACCATGCGGATATGCTATCTCTGTGATGTTACCTGTACATTTCAGCTACCGATAACAGCAACGTTTATAAATATCGTAACCTCGTAATAGCGTAATCGTATTCTCCAAACTTCTAAAGCGCCACTCGAAGACCAAGCGCAGGGCACCAGCCTAGTCACGATGCTGCGTCAAATCAGATGGGGTTTTGCAGAGAGTAGTCCAAAGCAGGTCCGGTTCCGGTTTCAAGAGGGCCAGATCAAGAGGAGGCAGAGCAGCTATTTAGGCGGGTTTCGTTTAGGGCGAGAGGATAAATCCTCCTGCCCTAAACGACACCCGCCTTAACAGCTAATTAATTATTGGAAGGCGGTGGATCGGATGAATCAGGGTAGGAGTACTTGAAAAGGTTCAGTTTATATATACGAAGCTCAATACGTACGACTTATAACGGATCTATTCATAGCCAATATTATCGGCTGATAGGTTATCATATAGTCAATACGTTATCTACGGGTTAGGTTATTTAAATATAGACAATAGTCTAGCTACGGTTCTACAGCAGCCTGCAAAGTCGTGAATATGACCCTCATTCTGCCGAGGCATATTGGCCGATGTCGCTGATTGTCATGTATCTAGGTCATGCGCAGTCGGGTCAAAGTATAATAGGCGTACCTCAATAGCATCATACTTGTACACTGTACAGTGACTCCTCATACGCAAACGCAGTAAGAGAAGACTCGGACACAAAGCACTTGCAGGCAAGTTTCTGTTAGGCCTACAGAGGATCACGCAGTCTTGTTGTCCTCGAGACCGAGGTCTTGGTCTCGAGTGCACTCGAGTTCGTTTTTAAAAGTCTTGGTCTTGGTCTTGAGACCAAAAGTCTTGGTCTTGGTCTTGAGGTTCAAGGTCTTGGTCTTGAGGTTCAAAGTCTTGGTCTTGGTTTTTCAAGACCAAGACCAAGACCAAGACTTTTGTCAATATGAACAGTCATTAACAAAAAGCAAGAATCTTTCAAAATTATACAATAATTACTAATACAATGGTTTAGTATTTACACGGTGTGGACGAGGTTTACTGTTGTTTTGGACAATTATTTTGACAACCGGTTATTTACCATGGAACGATTTCAAAAGTGACTCACGATTTGCTGCTGTGTGTGCCAGCGATTTCTTGGTAAATTTTGTTACAAAGCATGTGCAGCATTCCTACCGAGCAGCTCTCTCCAGCTTGTATCATCTCAGCCGTGATGTTGTCTTCTCCTGGTGCCTTTCCTTTTTTTCAGGCTTCTTATGGCTGCCTCTACTTCATCTCTGAGTATGACCTCCATATATTCTTGACTGTTACTTGCTGGTGGTTCTTCTAGTACTGCGCTATCCATTGTGTTCTTTTCATTATACAGCTCTCCGTAATATTGCCTTCATCTCTGTTTAATTTCCCCTTTGTTTTCCAGTGGTTTACCATCTTTGTCTTTTACTGTTGTCATTCTCTGGTTAACTGTGCCACATATATCTCTCACCACCTGAAATAGCCTTTCCGTGTTCTGACCTCTTGCGCTATTTTCTACCTCACTGCATTTTTCGTCTAGCCAATTCTCCTTGCACCTCTTAGCGTTCTTTTTAATTTCTTTAGTTATCTTGTTATACCTTTCCTGTTTTCCTCACTATGTGTTTTTGTTGCCTTCATGTCTCTTCTCCGGTCACTCAGCTCCAATACCTCTCTTGATATCCACGGTTTCTTTCTCAAAAAACCAAAACAATGACTATTGGGAAGCAGCATGAAGGAATACAGATCAGACTGGATGATAAGACACTCGAGCAGGTGACGGATTTTGTGTAGGCTACTTGGGAGGATTGATAACAGAAGATGGTCGGTGCACAAAAGATATCAGGCGTAGAATCGGTCTAGCATGTGCGATGTTCGGCAGGCTGAACAAGATATGGAAATCAAACAACATAGCCATAAGAACCAAGATGAAGCTTTACAGAGCTTTTGTCATTCCGGTGCTGCTGTATGGTTCAGAGTGCTGGTGCCTGCACAGGGAAGATGAGAGGAGACTGCTGGTGGCGGAAATGAGCTGGCTGCGAAGAATAAGTAGAAGAGACAAGAACTGAAATGAGGTGACCTGGGAGGAGCTGGGTCAGATGGAGACAGTGGTGGACAAGATCAGGAAAAGAAGGCTTACATGGTTCGGGCATGTGACACGAATGGATGACAGGAGGCTTCCTGCCGCAGCTGTGTACGGTCATGTAGAGGGAAAACGAAGCAGAGGGAGGCAAACAAAGACATGGATGGACAATATAAAAGAAGACCTGAAAGCACAGAACATGGAGATGAGGGATGCTATTGAAAAAATCAGGGACAGAGCTGTTTGGAGACGTCACGTTGAGGCCTCATCGTCGGCGCACGCCTGACGAAAGGGAGAGAAGAAGAAGAAGTCCTAGCGATTTCGGCACCTGTAGAACGTAGGCTATTCTTTCACATGGCAGAATTTTTTATGAGGCCCCACAGGTCATATATTGGTCAGAAAATTCTGAACGAATTGGTTTTTATAAAATGCAACAGGCATTTAGAATAACATTTCGCATGAAGAACTTTTGCAAATACTAGGCTAATTCAGAATTATCTGCAGTCTGCATTTTAGAGTTGTTTTGCTTGAAAAAATAAAAGACTCGTGTTTTTAATTAAAACAGCGAGTAGTCCGACTTGACTTTTTTTTAGTAAGGAATAGCAGTCTGGATATGATTGTGATTTTTGGGTCTCGGTCTTGGTCTTAAGGATCAAGGTCTTGGTCTTGGTCTTGGTCTTGAGGATCAAGGTCTTGGTCTTGGTCTTGGTCTTGAGGTTCGAGGTCTTTGTCTTGGTCTTGGTCTTGAGGTTCAAAGTCTTGGTCTTGGTCTTGAGGTTCAAGGTCTTGGTCTTGGTCTTGGTCTCGAGGTTTAAGATCTTGACAACAAGACTGGGATCACGTGTAAGCGACCGATTTGCACAGGAAAGACATGATTGCACCAAGTAGATTTAGTTTGTCATAATTTAGAGCAGGACCTTATATGCTACCTACGGACGATCAATTTCCCACACGATAGACACCAGTCCTTTCTTCAGTTTAAGATTTAAGGGCCATTTTAGCTTTCAACAAAGCAATATACAGTTATTTTAGTTTGTGGCACGTTGCAGTAAATGAATAGTGTCAGAGTGAGTTAAGTGTGTTCTGCGAGACGTAGATAAGCATCCAGCGCCTCGTGAAAATTGCTTAGCCTGTGTAGCGCCTTGAAACTAAATGTGATAGTGACAGTATTTAAACGATATCGCTTATTTAATCTCCAACTGAGGGGAATGAGAATAACAGCAGGTCACTTTCACTACAAGGGCCGTAAAGTATAATGGCTAAAACGAAATTTAGAGCAGGGCCTAGTTATTTAAACATGTTGTCTATATGACCCCATTGACAAGATAAACAATATGGTTAAAAACTGTCTAGTAGGCCTACTTGCTTGCTATTAAGTCTCAATTGCAAATTGTTTGTATTTTTTTATCTGAATAAAAAACCTTAAATAAATATCATTGATTTCTGTTCAGACAAAATAATATGGCCAAGGGTTCTGGAATCGACTTTCGTGAAAAGCTTTCTGATCTGATAGAATGTTCTATCTGTGCTGAGATATACAAAAATCCCAAAATTCTTCCTTGCGTTCATACTTTCTGCTTGCAATGCCTGGAAAAATATGGAAAGTATAAGAAACCTGGATATCACATGGCTTGTCCAATATGCAGGAATGACTTCACTATTCCAGATAAAGGTTTATCTGAGTTGCCGAACAATTTCTTTATTGCGAAAATAGTGGAGATTGGAAAATTAGCAACAGTCACTGCAAAAGAAGTAGTTTGTGAGCTCTGCTTCGAAGAAACAGCGGTTGCCAAGAAGTTTTGCATCGACTGTGAACAGAAGTTTTGTGACCGCTGCAGTACATTCCACAGCAGAATCAAACACCTTCAAAATCATCCAGTTCTTGAACTTGGAAGTCAACTAAACGTCCAAGAATTGAACTTGCGCAAGAGTTACTGTGAACATCACCCTGATGAGGTTATTAAGATGTATTGCCACGAAGACAATGTCGCCATTTGTTTAATTTGTTGCGTTGAGAGTCATCAATCTCACAGATGCTTGAATGTTGATAAAGCCGCTGCACAATTTACAGAACAACTGAAAGATGACCTCAGAAAAGTGGCTAACAGGCGACCAGAGTGTGAAGAAGCCTTTCAGAAATTGGAGAAATTTAAGACAGAATTTACCGAAGAGGTTATAAAAACAGAGGAAAGTATTCGCAAGTCAGGATCTGAATGGAAGAAAGCAATCGATGAACATACAGAAAAATTGGTTCAGAATTTGAGAGCAGTTAGAGATCGAAATGTCAAGAGCTTTGAATTTACAAAGCACGACGTCGACAGATTCAGAACAATGATCGACAGTTATCAAAGATACTGTAATGAACTTCTGGCTAGAGGATCACCTGTTGATATCTGTCGAGCTGCCAGTCAAATGCACACCAGGGCAAGTGATCTGGAACAACAACCGGCAAACTGCAGTGCGGGTGATTTCAATTGTGATAAAGTTGCTTTCAACTCTGCTAACTTTGAAACTCTCATGAATCAACATGGGACTAACAGTTTCGTTGGTGAATTAACAGTCACAAAGTCTTCGGATCGGCTTCTACAATTTCGGAAGAAGATTTCGGGTAAGCAGCAATTAACAAATTTGAGGTAGTCCAGCTGTTTGAGCTACGTTTTGTAAGCTGCGGTAGGTCACATAATCCGGAAATATTAACGATTTAGATTGGCAGTAATATCTCTGTCATTCATGAGGCTTCAAATATAACCATAGCTAAATGTTTTTACAACGATGAAGCTGAAAAATACTCTACCAAGATTAAAAAAAGAATCGCCATAAAAGGATGGCAATCAGTAGAATGGACGTGGCCTTTCAAACTAGACTTAAGTCTATAGACCGGCTGCAGAGTAAATAAGTAAACGATATGATGCCTTAATTAGAATTACAATGGTCCCACTGCTCTGTCCAAAAGATTGTTATTTTTTTAAATGCTGAATCGTTATGTATTGCTATAATGGAAGTTTATAGATGATGATGATTTTATTTATTTATTTATTCCGGATATTTCTATAGCGCCTCCACTACTACTCAGAGGCGCTCCCGAATACAGCATTGGTATACTGTGCCGGAATGTTCACGCCGAAGCGCCACGAGCAATTGCGAGTGAAGGACTTGCCCAAGATCCCTACGCAGCGGCTAGTGTGGGATTCGAACCTGCAACCCTCCGGTCACAAGGCGCCGAACTTACCACTGAGCCACCACTCTCAGGCTAAATGTGACAGAAATTGTCGAACAGTTGGTGTTGAAAATTCAAATCAGTTTGATCAATTGTTTGTAAATTAGGTAAAATCCTGTCAATTAAGTATCACAGGAGAACGTGTTGTTTTGAAACTATTCAGTGGATTATAATTTAATAAATAACAACTGATCTGAGAGAATTGATATGAGACCATGATAAACAGTCCTTACGTTTCAATATCCGCAGATTGAACGTATTCAAAACAAAATGCTTTACAAACAGTACGTTCTACGTAAGGCAGCGATGGATGCAGCAAATCCAGGCATTCAGAATGAGATGACGCTCTGGTATGGCACCAGCAGCGCAACTACTTTGGACAGCATCAACCGAACTGGATTTAGCCGAAGCTACTGTGGACAAAATGGTGACTATAATTATTTCAATTTGATGTTTAAGCAAGTTTACAAGAAAAAGCTTTTTTGGCTTAAGAACTGAATTTGTAATATCCTAACGATTAAACGTTTTAGTAGGTGTTGAATCTAAATAAAATCAGTAATAGATTTCTTCATTCGGTTAAGGCCTCTATATACAGCAAGTCTTCAGGGATCCACCTTGAAGCCTTACCAGCCAAGAATAGCATTATAAACAATGTTTGAATATTGGCAATCTGCATCTGACACATATCTCTGGAAAATATGTTTAACCAATTGTTGTGGCAAGTTATTTATTAACATGCTACAGTATTCTAGGATTTTCGTATGAATTATAAATTATGGTCACTGACACACAGTTAGTTGGGCTGACTATTTTGTTTTGATTTTTTAAAATTTGAATACTAAGATTAAACTGTTTTCAAACCAATTCCATGGTTTCATTTCTTTGCAACAAGATTAGCAATTCGTACAATCAAATCTTTTACTGTATTGAGTTTTAATTTATAGGGCCTACCATTATTCCACTTTTTCATGTAAATTTGTTACTTTTGTTTTGTTTCTAAAATGATAAATAAAATCTTAAAACCTTGTCTTACTGACTCTCTATTAACAGGAATTATTGGAACCGGGATCTACTTTGCCAAGAACTTCAGCCACTCGGCACAAAATATCTATAGTTCATCAGACGGAAGCGGTTTGAAGCACGTCTACCAATGCAAAGTGCTAATAGGAGTGTCTATACGTGGGACCCGGCTCATGAGTGCACCACCATCGAAACCAGAAAACACAAACTTAAAATATGACTCAGCAGTTGACAACGTCGCCAATCCGACCAGCCTAGTTATATTTGATGATACCCAGGCTTATCCTGAATACCTGATCTGGTTTAGGCCTAGGTACTAGGTAGATATTTAAAATTCAGTCAGATGTTAGTACATTTTGGCAGTGAGTATAGACAGACACCGAATACTGTGTTTCGTTTAGGTTTACATTAGTAATTTCCGTATTTCATTAATGTTTAAGGATGGTAAAATCTCTGTCTGGCTTTTAATCAATGTTGCTACAATTGAAACATTTCTTATGCATGATCATCAGCGTCCGTCTTCTATGACTATAAAAGAAATGGAAAAGTTAACTAGAAATGTTTTGCTTCTCTGCCTGATAGGAATTTGTGCCACATGCAACAATACTGGCGTTGGATCTTATGTCCGCTACTTTGAAACTGATGCCCCATTCTCAACATAGCAATTGTTCTAGCAGCTTAGGCAAAAATGTCATTCGGTTCCTTCAGTTCGAAATATTCAATAAATTAGCATCAAAGGTATCAAAATTTGTGGAATTCTGGTATAGGCCCTATTTGGAGCCTCATGGTCCCACTGCTCTGTCCAAAGGATTGTTATTTCTACAACTCCCATGTGGCGACGCCGACCCTTCTCTGTGGCTGATTGGCTGCCCTTATGACCTGGAATGGACTCCCTACCACGCCCCGTCAAATACCGACTGGTCATTTGACCTTGTTTCTTGCTGTCCTCAAAACTGTGTTGTTCGACCATGGTTGGGCTGAGAGTGATCCCGAGTCAGTTCACAGTTCAACTACTACAGTATCTCTTTGCAGCATTCGGCACAAGGTGCGGCAAAATCTGAACATCTGAGCGGACGAAGTTGAGCCAACAGTTGAAATTTGATTTATCCATGTGTAACTTTCTGTTTTATATCGAATAATCCAACACGTCAAATTGTCTCCACCAAACCCTATCTACGTATTTTATACCATATGATGCTAGATTTTTAGATTATGGTAATTATTTATTTTATTTTATTAAATCATATAACTACACAGCCAACACATCTACTCGTGTTTGATAAGACGTAAATGTGTAACACAAGGACATCGTGACTCCACAACATTAAGTTTTGTCCTGGCATTATTTTCTGGGGTGTTAATAACATTAATTAAGGCTTCATGTATCCATTTATCTTTGTCACCAAGCAGTAAAGTTTAGTTTCGGGGTAACTTGTAAGATGAGCGCGTCCTTTGGTGCTCAGAGTAAAGGACTGTGTGATTCATCCACTTCCGGTTCAAGGGCTGAAGACCGGGAAATGATCGCCTAACCAAATTTCCTCATGGTACATATATATATTTGGTATATATATATATATTTATATATATATGGTATATATCAATCAATCAATATCTTCTTTATTGCAATCGATGACAATCGTTAACAACAAGGACAATAGAAAGATTTACAGACAAGTCAATAAGCATGAGAAACCGAAATGTATAATTACATAACTGGGCACTGAAGTAATATCTATAGATTCTAATCAGATTATCTGTACAAACTAAATCAAACAATCAAAAAACATACAGTGAACTGCAGCAAAATTTGTCATCAATGGCAAAGGGCGTCCCCAAAGGGATGGCAATCCCGCTAGGCAGGGAAACCCAACTCAATCTAGTTCACAGTATTACGATGGCATGTGAGTATTCTCATTAAGACTAATGAGAGACTGTTCAGTTTCTGAAAAGACTTAAGTATTCTTAACTAATAAGGAAAAGAAACAGAAGTAGATAGAAACAGAAGTATATATATATATATATATATATATTATGGTTAATGCTCTCGATCTTCTCGCTGTCACTGAACCCTGGCATGAATCCTCTCTCGATGTACCAGTGCTACGATCAACACCCTATGGTTACGCTTCGCTTGACAGCCCTAGACTCGACACTTCGGGAGAGGTCTCTCGTGGAGGAGGCATTGTCCTCTTCTACAGAGACACTCTTCGCGTGAAGCAGATCACCATCTCTTCTCCTCCCACCACGTTTGAGGTTCTCGCCGCCTCTGTTTCTTCTCCTCTGGGCCCCACCACTGTCATCACTATCTACCGCCCCGGATCGGTTCCTGTTTCCACTGCCTTCTTCACCGAGTTCGCCGCCATAATTGAGCAATTTGCGCTGTACAACACACAGATTGTCGTCCTCGGCGACCTCAACTTGCATCTGGAGGATCTCTCTTCGCCGTCTACTCTAGAATTCTCTTCAATCCTCCAACAGTATGGCCTAATCCAGCACGTCGCTGCTCCAACTCACCAGGCTGGCGGCTGGCTCGATGTCTTCATCACTCGTGATGACTGCGTCCCTGCTGATCTGAACATCTTTCCTCCCGTCATTTCAGACCATGGGCTGGTCTTCGCTAACATTCCCTTCTTCCTGACGGCACCTGTCTATGTTATTCGTCAGTCTCGTGGCTGGAAGCGCCTGGACCGTGAAGCTTTCCAGTCGGCTATCCTTGCTGTTCCAGCCTTCTTTGACCCGGGCCAGTTTGTTGGCTCTTCTACTACCGAACTATTTGACATTTATGAGAGCTCTATGACAGCCATCATCGATCGTCTTCTTCCACCCCGTCCGGTCAGACATCGCCAGCACCCTCTCTCCCCCTGGTTCGACGCTGAATGTTATTCTCTTCGACGTCAAGCCCGTCGTCTTGAACGCGTTTACCAGCGCACACGTTCGCCAACCGACCAGTCAGCATGGATCCAGTTCGTCCGTGGGATGCACCGACGTCATCGTGAGAAGGAAAAGGATCACTGGGAGCGTCTGATATCATCCAACGCCAGCGACCCACGGCGGCTTTGGTCGACTTTCAATGACCTGCTCGGCCGTCATCGATCAGCACAATCGCCTGATCCTTCCTTTACTGCATCCGACTACTCGAACTACTTCGCTGCTAAAGTCCAATCGGTTCGCAACGACACCGCTGGTTCTCCTCCGCCAGACTTTCCTACTACCAACCATCGGCTCTCAGTTCTTCACGAGGTTTCCAGTCTTGAGCTGCGCAACATCATCTTGGCTTCTGCTGCGAAATCCTGTGAGCTTGACCCCCTCCCTCCTTTTTTGCTCCAGGATTACATCGATGTCCTCCTCCCTTTCCTGACACTACTATGCAACTCCTCGCTCCGTGACGGTACTCTTCCAGCTTCGCAGAAGAGGTCGATTGTTACTCCTATCCTCAAGCAAGCCGGTCTCGACTCTTCGGACCCTGCACACTTCAGGCCCATTGCGAACGTCTCATTTATTTCTAAAATCATCGAGAAATTAGTCGCTCAGCAATTATTGACTTACCTTGATGCTAATAACTTACTTCCTGTCTATCAATCTGGCTTCCGCAAAGGTCATTCTACAGAAACCCTTCTCCTTCGCCTCCTCTCTGATTTCTATGGCGCCATTGATCGCTCCCAAGTCTCCCTTCTTGCACTCTTCGATGTCAGCGCTGCCTTTGACTCGGTCGACCATGACATCCTCCTCAATCGCTTGTCACTATCATTCGGTCTATCTGAAAAGCCCCTTGAGTGGCTAGCCTCCTACCTTTCTGACCGCACCTCATTGGTTGTCTACTGTTCTACCAGGTCCCTCTGGACCCCAGTCCATTTTGGCCTTCCTCAGGGATCAGTTTTGGGTCCCCTCCTCTATATTATCTTCACCTCTGATCTCAGTCGCCTTCTTGCCACTTGTTCTTTGTCCAACCATTTATATGCTGACGATATACAGGCTTACACCCACTGCTTTCCCTCTGACGCCGCCGCTGCAGTCCGCCTCATGTGCCACTCCACTGACTCTTTGACTGCCTGGATGTCTTCCAACCGCCTTCGCTTGAATCCCACTAAGACTCAATATATCTGGCTGGGCACCCCTAGGCAGCTTGCTAAGATTGATCATGCTTGTCTTACTTCTGAGTTCCCCTATATCGTCTTTTCCACCTCCGTCAGAGATCTTGGCGTCATCTTGGATTCAGAACTCACCATCTCTCCGCATATCTTGCAGCTGAGCCGGGCTTGCTACTTTCAGCTACGACAGCTTCGCGTTGTTTCCCGCTCTCTTTCCCCCCAATCTGCTGCTACTCTCGTTCATGCATTCATTACCTGTCGGCTTGACTACTGCTGCTCCCTCTATATTGGGCTTCCCCTCACTCGACTGAACTGTCTGGAACGCGTATTGCGTTCTGCTGCGCGTTTGATTGGGAGCATACCTAAATTTGGCCATGTTTCTGAATACATGCGTGATGTCCTCCACTGGTTACCACTCTCGCAACGCATTGTCTACCGGGTTGCCTCCATTGTCTGGAAATGTCAGCTTGGCTGTGCTCCCTTCTATCTGCGTGAGCTCTGTTCTCGTGCCTCTGTTCCACCTGGTCACCGCTCTCTTCGCTCTACCACCCGTGGTGATCTCTCTGTTCCTTTTGCACGCACCGCTACTATGCAGCAGCGTGCTTTCTCCGTCGTTGGTCCCAAAATTTGGAATGGGCTTCCTTCTGAGCTGCGGTCTCTTCCTCGAAACTCATCCACCGCTTTCTTCTCTGCTCTAAAGACTTTTCTCTTTCGCCGGGGTTGGGCTGGGAGCGCCTCTGAATAGATTCCTTGAAGGGGCGCTATATAAATGTTTGATTGATTGATTGATATACCAATGTATGTTTGTTTATTTACTTTAGAAGATCTATTCAACAGACATTGTTCACCAGAGTGCTGTTTGGCAGCTGGTTCAATAAAGAATATACTTACTTACTTACTTTACATGCGAGCTTTTACTTATTTGTAGAATGAAATGCACGTAGTTATTAATTTCCTATCTTGTGAAGTTGTTCTCTTTTGCTGTCTGCTTGTACATAATAGGGCTATTGTTGCAGCCAGGTGTCCGGAATGGATTGCGGTGCTTGTAGCATAAGTACATACATGTGACTGGAGACGGTAACAGGATGATTCGCGAGACCATCCGTGAATTAAATTAAAAACAAAGAAGCGTTTTAAAGTTTTAAGATTGAAAGAGTTCTTAATACGATGAAAGTTCTTGCTGCAGGAGTTTGAGTTTGAAACATAACTTGATGTAAAGCAATCAAAAGAAACGATGAGTGTACTTAACATGCGATAAAGTTCCTTTAGTTAAAATTCTCAGTAAAATACTAGAGTTCGTCGTGATTCTGAAACAGCCCATTTGAGATGATATTAGATCCGTTACGCCAAACCAGAACGAACGAGTTAGAAGCATCTTACAAAATATTTACATATATTTATATCCAACGCATCTAATTCACCGAGTGGAGATTTGTTAATTGGACAGCGTCTACCTGTATGCAAGGACCCAGTAACTGGCAGTTAATTACTTAGATGCCTAGTTGTGATAACTTCTCTCTAGCGAAGTCAAAGATCTGAGAATGATGGAATTGCTTTTTGCTGTATTTCTGCTCTATTAATAAGGTCCGTAACTTATTAAAAGAAAAACAGAACAATATACACATACGGAGACAACAATAGGCTGTTCATAATGCTGTGATTCTGTAATGCAATATATGTTTGTATGTATGTGTGAATGTGTGTCAGTGAACATTTGTTCCCCGCGCACGGACAGCCATATGGTGCCGTGCCTTCTCTGTGGATGCCCCAATGACCTGGAATGAACTCCCTACCAAGCTTCGCCAAATACCGACTGGTCATTTGACCTTGTTTCTTGCTGTCCTCAAAACTGTGTTGTTCGACCATGGTTGGGCTGAGAGTGCTCCCGAATAAGCAATCTTCAATCTGCAAGGGGCGCTATATAAAAACTGTTTTAACGATAATAATAAAATAAGGCGAATTCCACAAATTTCTACAAGTCCAGATTTGACACAAACAAGAAATAGACTAGCATATTACCAGTAGGCCTACATCGCGCTTAACTTGTGGGCAGAAATTATTAACAGCCGATAAGCAGAAATTATTTATTAGATTTTGTTAAAACACACACGTTTTATTAGACTATATAGAAATGTAACGTTCGTGACCATATTTCTCATTTACGTAACTGTACTTAGTACGCCAAGAATAACTAAAATACCAAACCGGAGCCGTGTGGATCACACAGTTACTCTAACAGGCATACTATGAGTAGTGTATGAATTTTAAAACAAAGGCTGTTGATGCTAAAACCATACAGTCTTATATTAGTCATTTATGAGTATTTTAAAAAAGCTCTCGCGGACCGCCGCCATAGGCTTATCCTTCGAGGACCCCTCGGTCCGCGGACCATAGTTTGAAAACTCTGATCTATACCTATGTCTATATCAATATATATATATATATATATATATATATATATATATATATCATATTATCTATATATATATATTATTAACCATGTCCATATCCACATCTACATGTATGTTTGTAGGCATATCTGTATATATATCTGGTGACGAACTCGGCGTACCGTAGCCGTGTCAACACGCGATGCCACACTGTTCTATCTCCAGCCTTTCTCCATGTTGTAGGCAGGCCGAAATTTAGATCTGCGAGATAGGCCTACTTCTGCACGACTCTAGTTCAAGTTGTCCTAGGTCAACCACGTGGTCTCCTCCAATTCCTGTGGGGTTTGCTCAATGCGACTCACAGGGCTCTCTGGTAGTCCTCGTCTTTTGGAGTGCGAGCAACATGCCCGAAGAAAAACAGTTTGATTTTTCTGACAATAACAGAGTATTCTTCTCCTACTACAAAGCACCATATGTAGGAAAGATTCGTGTTTCTTGGTTAGGGCCTCTGTGGTCGACCACGTCTCGCAGCCGAATAGGAGTTTGACCTGCGCTCGTGTGTTTTGGTAATCTGTAAAATTATCGACCCATTGGTTCTTTTTCGACAACTAAAACATTGCCTAAGCTTGCTTAGTATTAAATACTCCGCATTGGCTTTAGTCATCCTTGCCATTCTGTTCCATGACACCAGATCCCACGTTTCGTCACTAATTCATTCTTTCATTAGTAGACTTCGACCATCTTGGATTGTACTGGTTGTATATCATATTGATTGTATTGCTGCCTCTAGCTGCTATAATACCGCTAACTATGTCCTTAGGTCTCATACGCCATCCTAACAGAATCATATTTCAGCCTGATAGGAGATTGTATCTCCTTAGCCTTAGCCTTAGTCCTTCCTGTGCAGGTCTGCACCTCGGGCGACGCATCTCCTCCACTCTCCTCTGTCCACTGCCAGCCTCTCCGCCTCCTCCCATATCAGCTTCAGGTATTTCAGGTCGATAATGATACCTTGTATCTGCTAATGTCGTATATTTTCTAGTTCACAGCCATAAGGTTCTTAATCATAACTCTACACATATTCATTGGCACGCACACATAGTTCATACATATAAATGTAAACAGCTACAACAAAAGGTTGTGGACTTTAGAACAGGATGCACACGGAGGCCTATGTATTATCATATTTCATAGGCCAACAGAACTACGCCACTCATTGTCATGTGTTTATGTCAAACACATTCGCCTCAGACATCAACAAGTTGACTTCAATAGTAACATTATATTATGAACAGTGGCTCTTCCTACGCAACTGCTTTAGGAGAACGTTCTGCAAGAGAGCTGTTTAACAGGTAAGCTTTCTGCTACAAAATCTTTCATGTAGGTTCTTTGGATAGCGTCTCAGGGCCGGCGCCAGAGTATTTGGTGCCCTAGGCGATCCTGTCGCACTGCGCCTCTGGCAAGTGCGATAACTAGGCCTAATTAATATTAAATTAATCAAGTTAATGCAACCTTCACACCAGTGGCGTAGCAACCTTATGTGCAGGGGGTGCAAGGCACCCGGGCCCACGACCTCCAGGGGCCCACAATATTGGTAAGAACGCAAGGCTACAGGCCTTAGAGAACCAACGGGGGCCCATGCGGAACCTTCTGCACCCGGACCCAAGAAAGCTAGCCACGCCACTGCTTCACACAGGAATGCAGCCGAGTACTGCATCTTTAATTTAGTATCGTCATTCATTGTAATCATCTAAGAATCATTATTACTTGTAAATAAAACAAAACTTTGGCATTTAATAAATTTAAAATTTTGAAGTTAGCCATAATTAAAGAAATAGTCTGGAACTGCATTAGCTATGCAGCCTATGCTGTATGGTCTAGCACGTTTAATGGGAATTTAAAATGTAAATATTAATTAATGAGACAGTGCACAGTTTCATTTGAGCACTTAGTAACTCCTATGGCTACGTTTACTAAGTCCTAGTCCTACGTATACGTGCGAAGTCTATACAAACATAATGTAATTTTTTTTTTAATTTCACGCTTTCTCTTTAGCAAATTTAAGCAACCAGAACTGCTTCTCTAAATTTAGAAGTTCCTTACCATCAGTTGAGTCTTAGTCTCTTTTTCAAGAGAGCTTTGAACACTGCAATTGTGTGTAGACAATGTAGACTGTAGAGCGTACAGGCCACATGGTTTGAAGAGAGACATTGAGAGAGACAGACTGCGACAGAGACAGAGCGAGAGAAAAAGAGAGAGCGAGAGAGCGAGAGAGCGAAAGACAGACGAACCTGGCAGATATATTTCAGGCATTTTTTAGCGTTAAAATGTATGCCGTGGTTGTGCATCTAAAAGGGAGAATATGGCTCATGTGCAGTTGATGTTCGCTTCTATGGGACGGGGGTCGAACAAGGTCAATTACTCCGACACATCAGGGTAACCTAGTATATGTATAGACAAATACCACACATGCAGTACGTCTGTGGCCCTGTGTATCAGATATCATGAGGCATCCGTCATCATACAGACTGTAGTTCAGACTGCAGAGAGGCTGAGACATACACGCAGTACACGGGCTCTTTGAACACCGTAGTCAGCGGCTAAATGTCATCAGATTGAACAGTTAACCAAATTTAAAATGTGCGCGCTTGGAGGAAAATGAAAGAATAGGGTCCTAAAGCAGAATGTACGCACCCTAAGCGCCTTGTATGGCTACGCCCCTGGACTGGCAAAACGGCGGCAGTGGTTTAAAAAAAACTAAAAAATATTTCTTTGTATAGCTTTTCTGCCGGCCCAGAAATGTGCCGCCCTAGGCGGCCGCCTAGTTCGCCTAGTGGTTAAACCGGCCCTGTAGCGTCTCATAGTTTGACAATGAAAATACCTTTTCGAACCAAATTAATCTGTTTTGTGACCAAGAAACGAAAATTGTAACCTGCGAAGAACTACACAAGTAAGTAAGTAAGTAAGTAAGTATATCCTTTATTGAACCAACTGCTAACCGCACTTTGGGGTACATGAAAGTTTTATCGTCCCTATATGTTACATTATTCTTCAGATTAAAAGTTATGTTTGTCAGTGTAGGCCTACAACTGTTAGCTTTTTTCACTCAACTTTTTCATAGTCTTCCGAATTACGATGCACGAACTTATAGGTTTGGCAGAGGCGTCTACACCATAGAAACCTTGGAGCAAATGCTCCATCCAAAAAATAGGGGGGGGTAGATCTGTCAGTGTGTGCGCCACCATTTTAAGGGGGAAGGAACGGGAAGGGGGGAAAAGAGTGGGAAAAGGGACGTTGCTCCAATGACTTAGGGGGGGATAGACGCCCCTGAGGTTTGGTGACTATAGACAGAAATGGGTTGAAGTTAGCGAATATCATCAAAGTGAAGCACCTTCAGTAAAGAAATAGCCAACCATCTTAGCGCCTCATAAAGATATAAATTAATTTTGCTAAGTTGTAAACTGTTGTGTAAACCAAGCTAATTTCCATAACACCTCTTTACAGACGACTTTCGTATGCAATCTCTTCTCACGCCAATTACAGAGAATAATAGCCGAATACTTCTCTTAACAGGGCTGTAAAGTACCCATAACGGATTAGCCAAATGCTCAGCGTGACATTTCACCATAATGATCTTGTTCATACACGTCTTCCATATTTTCTTAACAATCCCACTGGCAATGCATGTAATCTGATTGAAAACTCAAATATATTTCCTTGTTCTAATGCTGCATATCATTGCTCTTAGTTTTGAATTAGAAACTTAAATAATTAATGCTTTGTGTTCAGACAAAAATGGCCAAGGCTCCTGGAACTGAATTTCATGAAAAGCTCTCTGACGTGACAGAATGTTCTGTCTGTACCGAGATCTTCACAAATCCAAAAAGTCTTCCCTGCGTTCACACTTTCTGTCTGCACTGCCTGGAAAACTATGGAAAGGATAAGAAACCCGGAGATCAGATGGTTTGTCCAATATGCAGGAATGAATTTGTTATTCCGGATGGAGGTCTTTCTAATTTACCGAATAATTTCTTTATTGCCAAAATAGTGGAGATTGGGAAATTAGCAACAGTCACTGCAAAAAATGCAGTGTGTGACCAGTGTTTTGAAGAAGAAGCGGTTGCTAAGAAGTTTTGCATCGACTGTGAACATAAGCTGTGCGATCGCTGCAGTAAGTCTCATCTGATGAAAGACCACTTCCAATATCATCAGTTTGTTGAACTTGGGAGTCAACTGAACGTACAACAGCTTAGCTTTCGCAACAGTTACTGTGACCATCATCCTAAGGAGCTTATAAAGATGTACTGCTATGAAGACAACGTCGCCATCTGTTTAATCTGTTGCGTAGAGAGACATCATTCTCATAGATGCGCAAATGTTGACAAAGCTGCTGGAGAATTTGTGGAGCGACTCAAAGAGGACATGAAAACTGTGACCAACAGACTTGCACAATGTGAAGAAGTTGAACAGAAACTACTTAACTATAGGAAAGAATTTACAGAAAAGATTTCAGAAACTGAAGAAAATATTCGTGAAACGGGAACTAAACTCAAAAAGCTGATCGATGACCATACAGAAATTTTGATCCAGAACCTAAAATCAGCCACAGAAAGAAACACGAAGGTCTTTGAAAGCACGAAGCAGGACATGGACAGATTTAAAGTGATGATTGAGAGCTACTCGAGATATTCAGAGGAACTTCTTTCCCAAGGGTCATCTGTTGATATTTGTAAAGCTGCAGATCAAATGCATTCGAGGGCAAATGAGTTGGAGAAACTTCCAGCAAATGGCACAGGCGATCGTTTTCGCTGTGATGCAGTTTCTTTCCAACCTTCAAGCTTTGATAACTTCTTGGAACATTGCAACTCAGATAACATAGTTGGCGAATTAACCATAACCGAATCACCAGATCTAATAATACAATTCGAGGATGGTAGTTCAGATAAGCAGCTCCCGAGGCCGAAGAGTTCTTTTTACACTAGTTTCAGCACAATCAAAGTATCTGGAATCCCTCAGGATGTGTCTATGGATATGATTTCATTGTACTTTGAAAACAAGAAGCTGTCTGGTGGAGGGAAACATACAGTGCTCGAACATCAAGTGGAGGAAGGGAAAGCTGTCATCAAGTTTGATAATCCTGAAGGTTTGCAGCTCATTTCCTACGATCATTAGTCTACTTAGATGTTTTAATCATGCACTGTTTAAAAGAATAAGGTTTTGAATCCTTTATTATTTAAAAGATTAAAGTGTCTAATATTGTTTTAATCAATCATCATTGATATATTTAAAACTAAACTTCAAAATTCAAAGTAATGTAACCTTAGCATCATAATTAGCTAGAAATCTTCGGATCATTATTAAAACTATTTCAGCATTTAGCTTTCTTAGATGACTGGTTAAACATTTAAATCTTGTCTTCTGATCTGTAAAATTGGGTTCATTCAATTTATATAGTTTTATTTCGCGTAGACGCACTAAACGTTTGCAAGAGACGACATGTTCTGTGTGGAGCAACTCTAAAGATCTCGGCTCTTGAAATGTTGCTGGATGGCATACGAAGCTGTGCCACTGAAGTGAAAAGCCTAGGTGAAAGAGCGACTGAGAACTTCATGGAGTCGTATTTTAAGAAAAAGGGTCGATCTGGAAATCACATTGGTCCATTCTTTTTTAGACATTGAATGTTTTGAAAACCATGGAAATAAACATGTATCAAAATGACATGCATAGAAAAGACAACTATCTCCAATTTGGCAATCATTACGCAACTTTAAACTTTCTTTTTAGTAGAAAACGGATTACGATTGTGTTAATGCAACCTCCTTGTAATTGTTTTAATCGTTCGTTTTAACATATTGGTATCCAGGGCATGCAGCAGCTCTCAAAAGTTTAGCGTATGCCTGGTAATGATTTCTAGACGTAAACGCGTTCAAACTGTCTAATACATAAAAGGTTCCATTAAGCCATATCTCTTTTAGATATGTCTTCTATATTATAAAAGTTTTCTCTTAAAAATTATTCTGTAAATACGTAGAACGTTTTACAATTGGAAATCCCAGCTGCGATTATTAAACTAGTAATATTGCCCAATTTTTGGCCACTATAAAGGACGCCATTTTAGGTTCGTCATGGTATCAGAGATTGAGTGACGTCTAGTGTTGAGTGTAGCAGCTTCCATGAATCACGGGGAAAACGCAGGAAAATGAGTTTATCTGTCGTAGCTGAGTTCCCGCCGAAAAGTGGCTTGGGCATCAGGAGCCCGCTTTTCCTACTGCTGGCGGGGAAAATGGTCTCTATATCTAGCCGGTCGTTGGCCAGTTTGCGTGTTCAGTTGCTTTTGCTAAACAGGCTAGATACTCTGTCACGCAGAAGTAGAATTATCGAATCGAAGTTGTTAACTTAAGTTTCTTGCTAAAAGTGTACTTCGTTTGCGATCTTGTAAAGAGTTAAATAGGCTTAAGGAAATAAGTTTTGGATGTATCGTACGAACTTTCTACCCGGATTATCGAGTAGGCATATTTGCGTTGGAAACGAGCATATTGGATAATATGATTATTCTGAAGCGTCCATACCAATTATGCTCGTATGTCCTGGAAATCTTGTTGAGGTCTTTAGAAACGCGGGTATAAGATTTTGCTTGTCCAAATTTAAAGTAATGATTGTTTGTTAAATGACTCTAGAAATTTTAGTAGAACTTAAGTACAAACTTTAGAAGTAGTTTTGCTATTGAAGGTCAAGTAGTATTTTTCTGTAACTGATTAGACAGCTAAAGTGTTTAGTAACTCTTAAAACCATGTCTCAGCGTTCAGTTAGATCTTTAGACTTGTGCTTTGGAGGGAGGTGAACTGGTGAAGTAAGGCTGTTATCTTCTCTCTCGCGACCAACCTCTGCCTTAGCTATGAAACTGGATAGGTTAGAGACAATAACAGTTGGACAAACGGAATTAGCTAATTACCAGGCTTAGCTTATAGAATGCCTAGAACGTTTAGAAGAGTTCCCACCGGAAGCGATTGCCGTAAGACAACAAACGAACCATGCTATTCGCCAGAAATAGCTGCCGAACACAGTACTCCGCGCCTGACAACTTCGAGCCCTCGGAGAAGTTGGAATCGAGCGAAGTAAGGTACGCTCGGGGATCCAGGGCCGAAATGTCCGTTCTTCGCAGAAGTGAACGTCTGAAAGATAAGTACAGACTTGATTATAGAGAACTAGGGAGTCGATTTCTACCTGGTGCTGCATTTAGTTTCGACACAAATGCCAAGAATATAGACACTTTATAAATAAACGGACAACTGAAATAAAACAGGCAAAACATTTTTTGTAATATGAAAAACCAAAGATAATAAGACAAGAGCTAAGCATAGAATAATAATGATAAAGATTAACAGAGCACGAATTGTTCCAGTTTAGGGAGTGAAGAACACCACTTGCCACCTAGTTGAAGGTTAGAATTGTCACGACGGCAGTAAAATAGGCCTATTGGAAATTACATCGACAATACATGGTAATCCCGCCTACCAATATGTTATATTAAAGAAATAAATTAATAACTTTTCAAATTGAAGAACAAACTAAGGAAATTGAAGAAGGAAAATCATTAATTCTACATCTACTCGTGAATTAAGCTCACGAAGATTGTCTATTTTGGAACCAAGTCCCACCATTACTACGAGTAATAGCAGGTCCATCTTATTTACGAACTCACCAAAACCTCACAAAACGAGCGATTTACCGCTCGCCTAGCCGAAGGCTTCTCACAGTCGGTGACAGCCGGTCGTCGCTTGCTGAGTTTGAGTTAGACTCCAAGACGATAGACGAACCTGAAGCCAGATCATTATTTTATTTCCCTAATTGAGATCACTATAATTCACTTACTGGCGGCAACGGTGAATACGTGCCGTGACCTGTCCTGATTACTGCTGACTGATCACAATAATTTCGCGCAATATGATTAGCCATAACAACACGGCCGACACCTCACGCCGCGTGACATCATCCGTGGCATCACCAATTTCGGAAATTATGTTAAACAGCAATGGCGGCGAAGATGAGCAAGTCGAATAATAATGTAGGCCTACAGTTGAGCATGTATCTGTCATGGAAATTAGTCGATGTAGTCGAAATAGAAAACCGTCGGACTGTGAACAAAATTTACTGCAAGTCCTGCGGAAAGCACGCCGATAAAATTAGAATGGATGGCCGGCTGAAAGGTCAAGCTAACAATGAGTGTTCAACTTATGCCGAAGGCTCAAACAACGTTGTGAAATCACCCATCACATGTGCACGTCATCTTACGTTAATGGTAGGTTTCTAGTGAATGTTCATTTATTCATTCTGAGAAGTTACATAGCGCCTCTCCGAAGACCCACTCAGATAACGGAACTGATAGACCTATTAGAAGAGTACTATATGCAGCGATACGAAAAATTACGAATACGATACACAAAATACGCAGTACACAAGAGCTCCAGAGGTCGACCGCATATCGCTCGCCTACTCGGACCAGCGCGATCGATTTTCAACCCGCCTACTCTTTTCAAATCAGACGCACTGCTCTCCACATGTCTTTCACTCAAAACTGAAAATACTGCTCTTTCACAAATCGTCTCCCGATTTGTGAAAGAGCAATGTTTCTCTTCTCTTTACCTCTCTCGCCGTCTCAACCCTAAAAGCCACCCATCTTAGCCGTCTGACTCCCTGCATGATTGACCCTTTTGGATCTTGACCTGGAACCGATTTCGCCTCGTCCGCCTAGCTATCGATTATGATTTGTGAATAAGCTGATTCTCGCGAATTCTCTTTTTTGGGGATGCATAAATCTTGAGATTACGATTACGATTACAAATAGACTAGGGTTAAGGCTGTCATTGACTAATATAAATTCCAGTAATTACTGTTAAACCGCTTAGGCTGGTAGAGTATCTAAGAAAATTGTTAATGTTATAATCTTTAAGAAACCAGTTACTCGAATCATTAACCGGTAACCGATGAGGCTATTTAAACGTAGAAATGCAACCTAGAAGTCAACATTGCACTTACGTTTGGAACGAATTATGATATTGAATCCATTCATTTCACTGGACAAAAAGTGAATCAAACAAACTCATGATGCCAATAACACGCTCAGGACTTTCCATCAAGGGAGAGAATGGGTGATAAAAAATATCAGAACATCTAACAATAAAGCAAAAGAGAAAACTTATCAGTGTATGCGCAAACGGAGAGACGATCGAAACAAATATAACCTCCCAAACAAAAAATGATGAGTGTACATGTAGTTGTCGGCTATTAAAGCAATATACGCGGTTAGTTAAACAAAGCCTTAGGCCTATATAAAAAGGAATTATTTGCATAATGCTTTTATCTGACAATGCATTGCATAAAAGGCAGTATATACATTATACAGGCGTATTGGCACACATAAAACACAGTTTATCATAGCCTATAGGCTACGCATAACTCTTATTCCACGCTTCTGTTTTCGTATTTACCTATTCCGGCCCTCACTTTGAATTGGCACGTATATTATGTCGCCTAGGGTCAAGCATGAATAGGACGAGCTCAGTGCTTTCATCTGGCAATGCTTTGCATCAAAGGCAGCATTTACCGGCGTATATGCATACATAATAGACAATGGCTACAGCTATGTGTAGCTCTTACTCCACGCTGCTTTGGCCTAGTCCCTTTCTGCCTACATGGCCCTCACTTTGAACAAGTATAGGGTCGCTTAGGGTCATGCATATATAGTACGAGCTCAGTACTTGGTCTTTATTTCGAAGATCAGTTAGATCCAACGCCTACAAGAAGTCGTGATCTGATAACATTATTGCTTGAGAAGAAGATTCAAAATCAACGCTAACTTTCGCATCAAGACAACGAATACGCCAAGTATGAAATCCTTTATCTGTTACATTTAGAACAATCAAGGTTGTATAGAGAGAATTCTTCAACTTTACAGCAAATATTGAACTTATTCGTGGTTAGATAATGGGATAATTTGTAAGAAAAGGATGCAAGTGAAAATGAAAGCGCAACATACCTCGTATTACCGTATGCAACATAGATAAATTTATTCCTACTTAATTTGTTTTTGTTCTTTTAATCGTTTTAGTTGTAGTCACAATTATCCTCAACAAAATTTAAGTGGCTAAACTTAAAAGACAAACTGGCGCTGGGATAAGACTTTCCTACTATGCAATTTGTTACCAGCCACGCTTCAAATACCCAGGTTTGCAAAACCACTCAGTTTTCGATGGAAAAGTCACGGTCGACAGAACACCATGCCTGAAAGAACATTTAGACTAGGGACCTGCGAATCGCAAATTTTCCGTCGAATCGAATCTCGATTCGAATCTGGGGTAAAGATCCGAATTCGAATCGAATCTCGAATCGAATCAGCGGGTGCCATGTTTAATATTCATGTAGTGTGTATATGATAGCACAGGGGTACCACAGTATCAATGCCTCAATAACATTTATGCAGTTTAAAATCAATTAAACTAAACTTTAAGCTAATTAACAGAATTAACAATAACACAAATAATTTATAAGTGAAGTAAGTAGGTATATTCTTTCCAATTGCATAACCACACCTTGGTGTACATTCATCTCAACCAGGCATGGGCAACTTCTTTTAACAGAGGGCCGCCGTAAGATTTTAAGGGCAGCTCGGGGGTCGTATGCCAATCGCAGACTAATTTCTGCAGATTAATTTGCTCCAGAAAATGAGACAATATTAATTTTATTCAAAATAAATATTGTGGAATAATTTCTACGGTTAAACTTCAAGTTTAAAGTAAATGAAAATAATTTTTATGATGAAAGCATAGTTATCCTAATACCTACAGTTCTACACCAGGCCTACAATTAAAAAACAAAATATGTTTCAAGTTCCTTCAGTTTTAAAAATACATAACACTGTGTACAATGCATCCATTTGCTAGATGTGCCATATTTAACATATGATAATGATTCCTTCCCACCACACAAATCCGGAATGTTTGCTTTAATGTTCGAAGTGCCAATTCGAAGTTCATTGGAGAGATTGTCATCTGTTTGTCTGCATCCGTTTTTGCATTTTTTTAGTTTCCTCTCTGAGTAGAACTGTTCACGAATTCGCGAATATAGGTGCTTGGAAACAGTGCGACCATTTTCAGGGCATGAAATCTATGTGAAGGGTAAGAATCCTGAAAAATGTACAGTTTATAGAACTAAATCAGAGGTACATGTACTTCACGAAATTTTCTTTCCAATTCACTGTTGCTGAGGGTCTGCTCTCGTCGCGTGCCGCGTTGCACGCAGAAATTCAACACCAATCCACGCGCTGTAAACAATTAAAACAATTAATTTACAACAAAGGGCTAATCATTTTTCTGAAACAGATTCGATATTTTTCGAATCATGACATCATTTTCGAATCGAATCGAATACCGTCGCCCGATTCGTTTTCGAATCGAATATCGAAGCTTCGCAGGTCCCTAATCTAGACCAAGTATAGGCCTATACAAAAAGTATATCGGATATGCAGACGCCAAGGAATGCATATGTTAAGAGAAGATTTAAGGCTAATTACTTAAAAACTTTACTAATTGAAAACTGGATTGTTAATTCTAATCTAGACAAACATGGCTGCTGGTCCTCGAGCAGAATTTCAAGACAAACTGTCCGATATAACAGAGTGCTCCATTTGTTCCGAGACCTTCACAAATCCCAAAACATTTCCGTGTCTACATACATTCTGTCTACACTGTCTTGAAGACTATGGAAAGGATAAGAAACCGGGTGATCTAATGTTGTGTCCACTTTGCAGAAATAAGTTTGCCATTCCTGATGACGGTTTATGCAACTTACCAAACAATTTTCTTATTGCCAAGATGATCGAATTAGGAAAATTGGCAAACATGCCATCAGCTAAAGCATTGTGTGCTCTCTGTCCCAAAGAAGAGGAAGCATTTGCTAAACTGTTTTGCATGGACTGTCAACATGGTCTTTGCGATCGCTGTAGTAAGTCTCATAAGAAAACTAAACTTTGTCAAAATCATCAGATTGTTGAGTTTGGAAGTCAATTAAGTCCTCAGGAATTGAGAGTAAGCAACTGTTACTGTGATCATCATCCTGGGGAACGGATTAAAATGTATTGTTATGACGACAATGTCGCCATTTGCTTAATCTGTTTTGCTGAGAATCACCAGTCTCACAGCTGTGAAAATGTCCATAAAGCTTCAGACAAATTTAAAGCACAACTGAAAGATGACTTGGAAAAGGTTACCGCTAGATTTCCAGAATGTGAAAAAGTTTTCAAAAGATTGATTGAATACAAGCATGAATTCACAGAAGAGGTTTTGAAAACGGAGCAGAGTATTCGCGACACAGCGACTAAACTGAAGGAGTTAGTTGATCAGCATGCTGAGACTTTGATCGAAAACTTAACATCAGTGAAAGACATTAATAGTAAAGCCTTTGAAATCACGAAACAAGATGTCGAAAGATTCAAAGTTATGATTGACAGCTATAAAAGATTTTCCGAAGAACTTCTGACCAAAGGATCAAATGTTGACATTTGCAGAGCTGCGTTTCAAATGCATACGAGAGGAAATAAGTTGGATAAACTTCCAACAAACTGCAGTGGAGATGATTTTCACTGTGACACAATCTCCCTACGTCCTTCAAACGTTGAAGACCTCTTGAAGAAATACGGTTCAAACAATGCAATTGGTGTACTACTTGCCACAGAGTCACCAGATCGTTTGTTAGTCTTTCAGAGAGAGATTTCGGGTAAGCGCAAATTAAAGTTCATTTATATCGCTATGTAGTTGAACTCGGTGTCTTTCTTTAAATCTCTTCGAAAGTCATGCTCTGACTTCTTGCAGCGCTTGAGTGCAAGATTGTTGGCTGAGCTGTGCGTGTGTGCGAGAGATCACCACTGGTAACACTTTCCAGCTATCTGAGTGTTTTTTCACATACTTGCAGATTAATTTTATGTTCTTAATTAACTTTTACACCATTTGTAATGCAATAAATTAGAACCGTTTTTGACATTTACCTCCTTCCAAAGTTCAGAAATGCACACGACCGTAAGACACAGCATCGATGGGCAGAGCAATTGCGACTGAATAACTTGCTTAAGGTGCCTGACCAGTAACTGCCTCGGGCGAAGCTCCAACCCGTACTCTCCGCGTTATAGGCTGAGCGCTCTAACCGTTTGGCCACCGTGCCACATCATTTAGGCTTGCATTGACAGCACGTTTGTAACGTACTTAAAAGGCGCTAAATTAAGTTACCTGTACACACATAAAACATGCATGCATACATGCATGCATACATACGTACAATCGTACATGCATACATATATCCATACATACATACACACACTTACATACACACACATACATAGTTTGCATGCATGGATACATACATACACACATAAATATATGCATACATGCATAAACAGTAAACACAGACACATACGCACGCCCACACCGGAACATACATATATACATATATTTACTCATACATGTACACATACGCAAACACATGCATGCATGTCTTATCTGCCTTTCTTTTGGATTAGTAGGTCTTCAGGTGTTGCTCTTATAATTTGGAGATGGCTCAGTCGGGCAATGAAAATTCCTTCGTTTACGTCGAAGTTCAGAACCGATTCCTTAGGCATACTAGTGTAATTTCTATGCTAGGCTTTAGACTCAAGTGAAATAGTTGACTTGTATTATTATGTCGCACTGAAACTGCACGTGTACACTGCACAGATACCACATAATGTAGGGACCTAACGCTGAATATAAAAGCACTGCAAACACGCGGATTCGGAGTTAAACTAAATGATTAATATGCTATTCAGAATATGATTGCCGAAAGGTAATTTCTTATGCATGATGTAATAAAAATTTTTATATAGATAGATCCTATTTCTTAAAGAATTTTCTAAATTTCTTTCAGTCTCTTTTCCGTGCGAGACTGGAGCTCTTCATTTTGTCATGAAACGTCAAGAGTTAAAAATGGATATTCAAGAGGTATTAAAACGGAACAGCTCTTCTGTAATATGGCCGGAAACTGACATCAATGAAGTGAAACTATTAATTGTTAACGGATTTCACCAAAAATCGTTAAACGACCAGAAAAGCGAAAGCCAAGATATCTTCCAGAGCTATTTGAGTGATATAAACTCTAAGAAAGTTACGTTGTATCATGAGATATGGAATGAATTTAAATCTGCAATTCAAGACTACTGCGCGCGGTCTATTGAGCCAAAACCTCTTCTTGACATTGCTTTTGACAATGAGGAGTTTGAAATGCAATACACGGGTTTAAAGAAGGATATCGTCGAATTCGAAAAAACATTGGTTACAATTAAAGAATCACTTGAGAAAGAACTGCAACAAAGAAAGAAAATAATATCAGAAACTGTGGCAAACCACAAGCCACATCAACTGGCTTTGATAAAGACAGAACAGTTCCAGAAGAAACTTAAGCAGGGATTTCCGAATGTGAACTTTGAGATGAAGACCAATCAAGTAATTTTGTGTGGAACGTCAGAAGATGTGAAGAAGGCAAAGCTCTTTTTATGTGAGAAAGTCAATTCGGCTTTACAAAGTTCATTTAAAATCTCTGATTTAATTAGCAAGGTGTTTGTCAAAAATGAAGTCAGCTCCTATCTTACGCAACAGCTGCTTGGCAGAAACATCTCTGCCTCTTGGATGAACAACGACGGAACGATTGTAGTCTTTGCTTTAGACGACCGACATTTGAAGGAAGCTGCAGAAGTTCTGAAGAGTGAAGTAGTTGAAAAGGGTTTCTGTGTGCAAAGAATGAGTCATGTCGAGGGTAGTCCCCCTCCAATGAACAAATTCATCAGACGTCTGTGTGAGAAAGACAAATTACTGGAAGTAGAAGTCAAATTTCCAGGCATTGTAGTTGCTTGTCTGAGACGTTCAGTGCGTGAAACCACAGAAACAGTTAAAGACGTTGCAGCCAACAGCGGCGTGTATCTCCGTTAATGAAATGTTTCCCTTTTTAAACATTTTTTGCAAAAAGTATCCAAATGCAACGCGTCATTCATGTTGCTCTAAGCGTTGCTTTTTGACTTTATGTAGGTTACTGACATTTATCACTAATAATTATAATTTGCTATATAGGCCTAGCAATTTTTCAGTTCGAAGAACAATGTCACTGATGCATAGGAATTAAACGAAGTTTTGTTGTCATTATTCAGCGTATTAATAAATATCACCAACATCACATAAGTCCGTTCTTTTGATAGAAATCGATTGCTTTGAAACGGATGGAATAAAATCGATGGCAGCGGATCATATTCTGTCGGATCACTATTACATTGGCTTAGGCCACATCAGCCACAATCAGTAACGCAGACTATCTATATAAATAAAGAGTAGACTGTCTGTCTGTCTGTCTGTCTGTCTGTCTGTCTGTCTGTCTGTCTGTCTGTCTGTCTGTCTGTCTGTCTGTCTGTCTGTCACAGCGATCTTTGACCGCGATGCATTTCTACAGCTTTGGACCTTTTCACTCCAAACCTTCACTAATGTCTCGGGGTGGGCATTACACACCCAGTGTGAGGCTTCGCGTCCCCCGTTTTCACCGCTACCATGGTGTCCCGGGCCAAAAACTACCCGGCCAATGCATTTTTAGCTGGTAAAAACCTTACACTCAACCTATTTTCACTCGCCAGATGGGGCCGCCGGGTTAAGCAGCTACAGTACGGATTCGCTAGAGGGATTGAAACTTTCACTGAAATAAACCCCGGCAACGCCGGGTTAAGCAGTGTTTTGCTGCTTATTTGCTAGAGGGATTGAAACACCCAAAACGCCGGGTTAAGCAGTTTCGCGTCCCCCGTTTTGACCGCTACCATGGTGTCCCGGCCCAAAACCTCCGAAACTCGGGCAACGCCGGATAAACCAGCTAGTGTTTATATAAATGGATGATGTATCCATGTAGTTCTGAAATTTAGGTCTTCTCAGTTTACATAAGATATTTAACGTCTGATGTCCAAACGAAAACCCTCAAAATTTACACTCCAACAATACAGTCATCAGAGTTTAGCACAGTTCACCACCGGCATTATTCAACTGACCCTACTTGCTATTACCCCACTGATACCAGCATCCGATTATAATTAAAATTAAAATTATAATTAAATTAAAACACAGACGTCTGATGAAATAAAATTTATTCCATATTATTTATTACTAAAATACCTTCCCGTGGATATCTTGTAGGATGGGGTTTCGCGAAGTTTTCGTCTAGAAGACTCGATGTCGTAGAACTGATCTTTCTTTCTCAGCGTTCGTTCCCACGTAGGTTTAAATGAAGGAGTTGATTCTTCGGTTGATTTCAACCATAGTGAACTACGATTGCTGTGCTCATCACCAATCTTGTCTTCTTCCACTGAAAGTCGCCAACTCAGTAATACCCCGTGATCGATCGAGTCGACCTGCTACGATCGACTTGGCTCGGCCGACGATCGACTCGATCGACTTTGTCGACTAGTCGACCTCTCGTCGACTTGATCGACTTGGCAAATAAACGATCGACTTGGTCGACTTTGTCGACTTGGACTGTATCTCTTGGTCAGGGGCCTGGGACCCATGGCTCCAAAGCTTACACAAGTTTTGGCTCTGTAGCGCTGAGGCAGAAGCATGTTCACACAACTTTTGGCTGGCGCTTTGTAGGCTATTTGATGCTTGCTAATATTGACTAATTGTGCTATAGACGCGTTTCATTTCATGAATATGTAGGCCAAGTGCAATAAACTTTTCCACTGATTGTAAAAAATGACAAAATATTCTTATTGGTTATATCGGATATAATGTATAATTCTATCCATTTTAGGTCTGTAGCCTACTTGGCTGAGGTTAGCTCACGCAACTTGTACACACTTTCTGAGCCACTGCTCTTGGCCAAAATCGAAGCATTCAGTCCCGTCCTAGCATACAGACATTCGAACGTTTTGAGATCGTCGTTACCATAGTTCGAGAATTCGCATTTTACGAATTTTAAGAATTTCGAAAATTCACGAATTTTAACGAATTTTAAAACTGCAGTTTTAAAATTCGTTAAAATTCGTGAAATAATAGAATAATAGAATTCTTTGCCATGGCAACGAATTTTATTATTTGTATACTTTTAAACTTGTTAGCAAGTATTATAGACCCTAAACGTCATAATGTCATAGGCAATCAATCAAGCAGCCGTAAAAGATAGCTGACTAGCAACACAATAGTAGGCTAATGAAATTCAGTTACTGTTCTACTTGAAGTCTTGAACTTCGATTTCTATCATAGCTGGGGTAGGCCTATGTGGCTGTGATTGTCAGTCAGTACAACGAAAAACCACCAGTGATTCAGCTCCAGTGTGACCAGTCAGTCACTAACACAGCTTGCAACCAAACATGGTTAACCCTCAGGCTACCAAGGTTTTTTTGTGACATCGGCTACCAAGGGGGGGGGTGGTTACCACACCCCCCTGGAATTTCGTGTTTGGTTTAAGATATCATATCATGTAATACAGCATTTGATTCAGCATTCATTTCTGAAAAGAATGGTATATTTAGTTGTAAAATATATGAATGCATCTCGAAATTATATAGTTTTTAACAAAGGCACCGGTCCATTTAACGATATATGATATTATCCCACACAATTTGTACTATTTGGATAAAAAGATATAAATGATGTGTGTTTTGAAAATGAACTATGTATCCAAGAATATTCTAAATATAATAAATATAATGAGGCTTAAATTTCAACAATACAAACTATTCCAAAGTCTGTTTTAGTTACAGGCAAAACCTAAAGGCGTGCAGCTATATCAACATGAAACAAGAAATTATGTAATTTTTCCCGGCAGTCAAAAACGTCAGTGGTCCTTGCAGTTATTGCAAGTTACTTTCATTGTTTTGTGCGAATGCTTCCTGCAAACCGGCTTCTTGAACACTTCACAGCACTGCTTTACTCTGTTAGTATTCTGCTTCAACTGTTTATAGCCCTTCCCCATACCCAACCATATCGGTTTACGTTGTGATGTTGCAACAGTGATTTTCACACTGAAAAAGCGTATTATTATTCATTATGATCACTTCCGGTTATCAAAAGACAAACAACTAAGAACCAAATATATCCCTACATTCCCTATAAAGAATGGCATAGTTGTTTCTCTTCCAGAAAGAATAATGAATACCTTTATAGTCGACAACAGCTAACAGCTGACAAGAGAAATTCCCGATTTCATAAGTGGTACCTAGGCTATATCGGGTATAACTTTTTTATGGCGTGGGATATCATCACGACTTTTACCTCAAAATTTGCGCAAGTGGACCCCCTACAGCTACCTAAAATGTCAAAATTATATTCCATGTGCTAAAAAAAATATTCCAGAAAAACGTAGGGGGGTGGTAACCACCCCCCCTTGGTAGCTCGAGGGTTAAAAAGAGTTGGCAACGTTCACCGAGCTTTGTCTTCTACTTCATCGTCCTCTGATTCTGAGTCAGGAACAGCCAGAAATTGCTTCCGAATTCGGGCAGAACAACCAACAAATTCCTTGTCACAGAAACAACACTGTATTTTTGGATTACCCTTTGCTTCTCCTCCAAAATTACTACATACTTCCACTCCGGTCCATGTTCTTTCATCTTTAACAAATTAGATTTTAACTAAATTTACTCGTTACGTAATAAACTTTAATATTGAATTTTACATTGCAAATAAAATTTCTAAAACCGTTGGGATCATCACACGCATTTCCTCACTCATCCCCTCAAAAATTCTGTTAAATCTTTACTATTCACTTGTATACCCTTACCTCTCTTATGGCAATTTAGTCTGGGCAGCAAACTACAAGTCAAACTTACAACGTCTTGTAGTCCTACAAAAGCGCATTATTCGAGTTATTACTAGATCCCCAAGAAATTCCCATACCTTCCAATTATTCCAGTCCATGGGCTTATTGACCATTGCCAGTATAACATCTTATCAAATCTGCGATTTCATGCACCGCTATACCTT
The DNA here is from genome assembly GCA_963556255.1 of Allolobophora icterica. Taxonomy (NCBI): domain Eukaryota; kingdom Metazoa; phylum Annelida; class Clitellata; order Crassiclitellata; family Lumbricidae; genus Allolobophora; species Allolobophora icterica. Next base: position 10,209,726 of record OY744605.1, on the reverse strand, counting down.
CAATTCACTACCCAATGCATTTTTCAACTTTTTCACAAGTACCTCGGATATTCATCCCTACTCTTCTAGGAATAAACCCAACACTTACCAGATTGAATTTGCACGTACTAACATACGCAAATTCTCAATAACCAATCTAGGGCCAAAACTATGGAATAAGCTCCCCTCTGAATTACGACACATTCCAGGTTACTATGTTTTAAAAAAGCCTTCGTTCACACCTACTGACTAGACAGACCACCCAGTGACAGCCTGTTATGACCCCCTCCCATCTTATTTATTTTACTCTGTTTTTGTTTTTGTTTTGTTTCTGCCACTTGCTATTCCGTTAACTAGTTGCCCACCTTTTGCAAATTCGTTGTCTCTTCCAATAGGTCTACTCAAAGGCTCATGTGTACATGGCCGTCGTCGAGTTTTTGTTAAGTAAATGGGGCCCTTTCTAGCGGGACCCTGGTCCTTTTAGGGCTTCCTATTGACCACTGACAGCATGATATAGCCTTCTAAACCCATTAATATCTTAATGTTTCAAACCTTTTCATCATCATAGTGGCTATTTAAATTATATTTTCTTGTATATTGTCACGTTTGCTTTATGGATCAATAAATTGATTGATAGATTGATTGATTGATACATTAAATTCTAAGCAGAAGCTTAACACAACAAATTATGACGTCACCACATTTGTTGTTACTTACGCTGTTTTTGCAAAAAACGCCACTGTCAGTGTGAAAAGGTCTAACAATGACCCAACGAATTTTTACGAATTTCTACGAATTTTAAAATAGACCAAAAATTCGCGAATTTTTACGAATTTTAAAACCGAAAGTCACGAATTCTCGAACTATGGTCGTTACTAACTATAGAGCTGAAATTTCCTGAAACTAGCGCATTTTTAACGCATCTTAATCTTTCCATTTTCACCGTAAAACTGTGAAAAGTATCTTCAGCTTCCACTATACGAAATCACCAAAAGGCTCATAATTTGCACTGAACTCTTCAAATCAGGTTAATACGGTAGTTGTGCGTTTACAAAGCATTACGTTATCACAGTCGTCATGTGGATCATTTTGTGAAGTAACCGCAAAAAATAGTAAGAAAATATTTCATAGTCGAGTCGAGTCGAGGAAACTACGATCGACTCGACTTGTCAAAACATATGATCAACTCGACTTGCAAGTCGATCGAGTCGAAGATTTTTCGACCGACTCGACTTGGCCGACTTTCGATCGACTTGATCGACTGACTCGATCGATCACGGGGTATACTCAGTAGCTCATTCGATTCAGTCTAGTTTCATCCAGTCGCGAATCAACACTCGATTCGTCTTACATTCCGATACTTAGTCAATTTTAACACACAACTACCGATTCACGCATCTCGCCTCTACTCGACTTAATGAACGATCGTCATACGATGCAGACCAAAATTACCCAACACGAACTTTACAGCAGTTTAGGCCTACTTCGAATCGACATGGCGTACGTTTCTCTGCGAAAAACTTCTTCAAGCGGATCGTCAAACTTGTCCGAGGAGTTTCGCGTAACTGAAGAATCTCCAAGCAGCAGTCTCGAGCCTTCAAGAAAATTAGTCTGCTTACAACCAAACAACCGATGCCGACCATTAGTTTAAATTTCCTAGAATGAATCCCTGCTGTTCATGTTGATTTAGGACGTTGTAGGCAGTCTAACTTAGCCCAACTATATTACTATGCCTTAATATGAGGCCGATCTATTCATTGGAGTTTGCAATTAAATAATAACCAACATTCTAAGCATACCTTCTTCGTTTGACAATTCTTCGGCTAATCTAATTTTCGATATATATATATATATATATTATATATATATATATATATATATATATATATATATAGCCTATTTGCTTCGGTTTTTGGTGATGCTCGGTTTTGGATGTTTATTAAATATTAATAAGCTTCAATATTTCTCTGAATCCGAATTCCTTCTCCTAGGCAAAATTCAACAGCTCCTTAAATTTGACTGGATTAACTGCTTGCTGATAATTCTATTTGTGCACATAGAATAGGCGTTTTTTAGTAATAATAATCATACTCTAGACTCTGTTAGTAGATATTTGTAGGGAGTTTATATCACTCCACAGACAGTTTATCACAGTAAATATTTATATAGGTTGTGGAGCTTACCTTCAATCTGAGCATCTGTGGTGTAAGGTAATCATGAGTAACAGATCCACATGCATAACTTGAAATTAGTAAATCATCCTTCAGTGCAATTATATTGCTGTTATCAGAGTCATATGATAACAGTCTTATCATATGATAACAGTGTTATCATATCATTTTGGATATGATACACTGTTACTAAGTATACCTCGTCAATTCCCACAGATGTGTCCACTTCGTGTGGGGTGAATACCACTTGTCAATATCTTAACACCTGCCGGGGACTCAGTTGACTCATTTCCTCAGAGAATTGTAACACCCTCTGTCCAGGGTTATTGGTAGAGACCTTAAGAGCCAAAGGAGCAGTGCCAGTGTGTAAGGGCATGGCAAGACAGTAAGCCTTTGGTCGGCTCTAAATTTCAGTTAGTTTTGGTCTGACGAGACCTTATTTTGATGTTTGTGCGCCTAGACTCTGTTAGTAGATATTTGTAGGGAGTACCGACTACCGAGTGGGGCTAGGGGAGACCGGGGCATAAAGGAATACTTAATTTAAGGCATATTGAAGTTTACGTCATTTAGTTAATAAATACTCGAGTCTTCTTGCACTCAGACTATGCCAGCAGACGTCAGGTACAGCATAGATGAGATTAATCCACTTAAGCATCACCCACTATTGTGTCAAAACTAAAAAATCCCGTTATGTCCTACCATGTAGGGTAAAATGGGATATATTGCGAGTTTCATTACTAGCTTCTTTGTTCACATTAGATCTTGTTACCAACTCTCCGGCAAGCTTTTATTATATACGGAGTTGTTGTCAAAACTTACGTTTTCCCATTTTGGACGACCTTCCCTGCCAGTATTTCCATGGACAGGACCCACGTGGGCCCAATAGGGTACCACCACACAGGAATATGGCTCCAATGTGGGCTTCATTGGACATGCTGGCAGAGTTCTAGCCCGATATGCTCCTTGAGTGGTGATGATATAACAAAGGAATAAACATGGTGCCATTTCTATTCGTGATTAAACATCGCCAATGCAAATTACATTTTAAACTATGAGACTTAAGAGCAGTGATGGGCACTAAACTATTTTTTTTAGTTAAACTAAAGCTATTTTCCAACTAAAAAAATAGTTTAACTAAAGTTGGCAACTGATTTTGGAAATTAGTTAACTAAACTAAAAAAAAGTAGTTAAACTTTTTCCAACTTTCTCCAACTTTTTACGACAAACATTTTCACAATAAAAGACCTTAAGTGAACTGTAATAATGCAAAGCGTCAATGACAATTTCACCTTCAAACTATGCAATGTGGCATATAGTTACATGTGTACTGTAAGTAGTGTATGAATGCTAAAACCATGCAGTGTAAAAATGTTTTTTGCTGACAGTGTTCAATGTTCACTGTGGAAAAATAGCTGCATATTACTGATTTTTTAGTTAAACTTTTTAGTTAGCAATTAAATTTTTTTAGTTAAACTATGGTTTTAACTAAACTATTTTTTTAGTTAAACTTCTTCCTTAAATAAAATTGTTTAGTTAAACTAAAAGTTAGCAACTTTTTAGTTAGCTATTGCCCATCACTGCTTAAGAGGCACTTAGGAGACTCTCTTACAATTACGATTCCTAAGACTTAAGCTTTCATCGCGTCATTTCTCCTGAAAACGTTTCTGCATCGTTTTCTCTTCTAGTGCTTTCTTTCGAGATTGTCAGTTTCAAATTACGGTTATAGACTTTTGATACTGACGATACATTGTGGTAAGCTGTTACATTTGATGGACTCAAATTCCCAATTCCGTCGGCAATCACCACCCAAGTACTAACCAGCATCGCGTTGTTTGATTTGTACTCCGCCTTCCAGAACTGCTTCTACAGCGCCACGTTATAGTTTCGTTAGAAACTTCTGGATTGACCCTGACGTACGGAGTACGATGTTTCTGCATACCTGTCATTCCTGTGTATGTGCAGTTTAGGCTAGGACTTGGCAATCAGTACTGTTGACCAGTGTTGGGTATGAGTTAACTCATATGAGTTTAAACTCACGAGTTAACTCACTTGCTGTGATTTGTGAGTTTGAGTTAACTCACCTTAAAGAGTGTGAGTTATGAGTTTGAGTTAACTCATTTTTTCTGTGAGTTTGAGTTGTAACTCAATTATTTTAAACTCAACTCACTCTTCGGCACTCGGCACATATTATGTTGAAACAAGCCTTTTTTATATCGTCGGCTTTCCATACTGGTGAGTGGTGACGGCAGGGAGGGTCGTAAACACTGCTAGCAGACAGTATTTAAGCACTGCATATTTTGTATATTGTGAACAGTTAAGAACAACATGGCTGAAGTACCGTGTATTCTTGATGGAAAATATTTTTCTGTTACAAGTAGGCGTGATGGAAAAATTGTTGCTCGATTAGAACGTGCTAGTATGAAACGTGTGAGTTTATGAGTTAACTCATTTAACAAGTGAGTTTGAGTTAACTCATTTCACTTAGGATGAGTTGAGTTTGAGTTTAAACTCATTTTGAGGTGCATGAGTTGAGTTTTGATTTAACTCATTTCTTGTGTGAGTTTACCCAACACTGCTGTTGACGAGCAGTATTAGGTTGCTTCTGGGACACAGGTGCTATTGTTATATACGATTTTTGACTATATGAAAAACTGTACGGTAAGTTGAAATATCGGCATTATTCGTAATCCCCTCTTTATAAAATCAGGAGATGAATTCACCAGAAAGTCATTTTGCACCGTTGTGGTTGTTGTTCTTATGAAACCGAAAGTAAAAGTAAAGTTGAATTTTATGGCCGAGGATTTTTAGTAGAATCAGAGACTGATTGCTCACCTACAATAATATTCAGCAAGTAGAGAACTAGCTTTAGTCCAAGGAAGAACGTGACAGAGTAGAAACGAATGTTACCTTTAAAGCCAACCACTCAACTAGTAGTCGCCTACCACTCCAGTTACGGTCAAACTTGTCTGAGTGACTCTCCCTCCTCCCTTTTTTTCTCTCTATCTCTCTCTCTCTCTCTCTCTCTCTCTCTCTCTCTCTCTCTCTCTCTCTCTCTCTCTCTCTCTCTCTCTCTCTCTCTCTCTCTCTCTCTCTCTCTCTCTCTCTCTCTCTCTCTCTCTCTCTCACACACACACACTCGTTTTGATTGAAGCTGTCAAAAAATAAGCCAAATGTTAGACATTCAGGTAACTGTGAATGACACACTTTCAAGCAAAAATGCTTTATTTATATCAATTAAATTAATTCAAGAGAAATTGATTTTTTCAAAGATGAGACCAAGAAGCGTTTTTGTTAAGTGACCTCAATCATAAACCGTCAAATAATAGGTCATTCTGGTAAACAAACTGACAATTATTTGTTTGGATTATTGTCGTGAAAAACTTCGATTTAATCAGATGTTGCTTAATTAATAGGTGTATCTTTTCATCTTTTACTGCCATGGCTGCGAGTCGTCCAAGTTCTATTCAAGATCAAATGGCTGATGTGACTGAATGCTCCATGTGTATGGAAGTCTACGCAAATCCCAAAATTCTACCGTGTGTCCACACTTTCTGTTTGGAATGCCTGGAAAAGTATGGAAGAGACAAGGAAGTGGGTGATCAAATGGCATGTCCAATCTGTAGGAATGAATTTCTCATTCCAGATGAAGGTTTTTGTAGTTTGCCACACAATTTCTTCATTGATAAGATGGTGGAAATTCGAAAACTTTCAGAAACATCCACAAATGGAGCCATGTGTGGAACCTGCCCAGACGAAGAAAGAGTAAAGGCTAAAATGTTTTGTTTTGAATGTGAGCATAATCTTTGTGAACGCTGTGTTATGGTTCACAAGAAAATAAAGTTCTGTCAAAATCACCAAGTGGTCGAAATCGGGGACAAACTGAAGCCACAAGAAGTCACATTCCGCAACAGCTGCTGTGATCAGCATCCTGGTGAACTTGTCAAGATGTACTGCGTCGATGACAAAGCAACAATATGCTTCCTTTGTTTTGCTGAGAGTCACCAGTCACACAAATGTTTGAGTGTTACCAAAGCATCGGAAGAATTCTCGTATGCACTAAAGAACGATTTAAAGACAGTAATTGAGAGACTTCCTGAATTCCAGGCCTCAATTGAGCAATCCGACAAGTGGAGAAAAGATTTGCTTGCCCAAAGTGTTGATGTAGAAAAGCAGATCTTTGACGAAGCAGGAAAGCTAAAAGATTTAATTGACTTGCATGCAACAATATTAATGCAAAACTTGACTACAGCTAAAGAAAAAAAACTGAAGGAAATAGACTGCATGAAGCAAGATGTGGAAAGATTTAAAGCCACAGTTGAAAGCTATACAAAATATTCCGAAGAACTTTTAAGTAGAGGTGCACCTGGTGATATTTGCCGGGAAGCTGATCAACTGAAGGCCAGAGCTCATGAGCTGATGTTACTGACGACAAATAGTTGTGCTCGAGATTTCAACTGCGATGGAATAACTTTCAAGTCTCTAAGCCTTGAGGATGTTTTACATACGAACAATATTGCCAATGTTATCGGCGATGTACAAGCCGGTTCTTTGAACGATTGTATCTTACCGTTTTCCACAGACGATGCAGGTAAGATGTTTAAAATATTCAGCCAATAGAAAACACTATAAGGTAATCTTGAAATTATATGGATCTATCTTAGATAAATTATTGCTACTGCACCTGCAACTGAGTAGATGTTATGAAAGGTGCTATACATTATGTTGTTAAATTACAGTGTTCTCTGCTTCTATGTGTGGTATTCTTTGCTGAAGTTGAGAACATGTGCAGTGGAAATGGCTTACAACACAAAGCAAAGATTAGCCAACAAATGTTCAACATGATGCCTAACCTTTTCACGTCATGACTTGAGGATGCAGCCGATAATGGCACCATTACTGGCGATTCTTCATCCTTTTTTCTAGTAGTTCTAGTAAAAAAATATGTTCCACCTGTCCAACAGTGTACAACACAACAACGCTGTTATTTAAATTAATGGTAAATCCTAACCCTGAATACACGCTTAAGAGGTTAAACAAACAGCATATAACCTTTCCGCATTTACAATGTAGCTGTTGAAACAACTTTTAGCGTCCAGTATCATGCTTCTGTTACTGACTTATTTCAAACAAGCCTATCAGCGTCTAGAGACGTTTAAAACAAGACGAGTTTCAAGAATCTGCTCTCTCTGAACTTTTGTTGCAATAATTATATGTACCAGATACTGTTTCACAGTGGCACATCTTATTTCGACTGAGCATATTTTTACTCTAGTTTCGCTTCAAGTAACCACCAATTGGACCTTTCTCACTAAGATACAGGCGGTATACAAGTCGTCATTAGATTAGATCTGTTTTCGTACTTTGGGGATTTTGCTTCCATCCGATCTGCATTGTTTCTTTTGTAGTTATCCGTGTAATCACTTCAAAACAACAACATTTTGAAAAGAAGCAAGTCAAGGTCGAGTCCTACGATCCTGCGAAAATAAACTCAGAAATTCCAACATCCCTAACTCCTGCTATTGATCCTAGGGCAGTGTACTTCATCCTGAAACGCCCAGAGTTGAAGAAGCACATCGAAAACTCTCTTGAAAAGTTGAATTGTTGCATTGTCTGGCCAAGTGAAGGAAAATGGGAAGTAAAACTGGAATACAAAGGAAAAGATAAGCAACAACCGGCTGCTGGTTGGGAGGCAGAGTGTAGGAAAGTTCTTCAGAGGTACGAAGACGAATTAACTTGGAGAAAAGAAAACATTCCTCAAGAAATATGGAATGATTTTAAGAAGCAAATCCAAGAACATGCAGCAATGAAATCAAAGCTGTTAGACTTTGCTTTTGAAAATTACCAATGTGAAATTCAATACATTGGGTTGAAGAAAAATACAGACGAATTTGAAAAACTATTCAGCAAAATAAAAGGGGAATTGGAGGAAGAACTGGAACGAAGAAAGAAAAGAATATCAGAAACTATGACGAATCTAAGGCCTTATCAGTTAGCTTTAATCTGGACAGAAGAGTTCCAGAAGAAGTTAAAGCAGGAGCTGCCGGATCTAAAATTCGAAGTAAAACAAACTGAAATAAATTTGTGTGGCATGCCAGATGTGGTGAAAAAAGCTAAGCTGTGTATATTGCAGAAAGTTACTTCGGTTGTTCAGGATTCGATTGAGGTATCTGAATTAACGAGCAGGGTGTTTGCAAAAGCTGAGGCCAGGCCTTATCTATTAGAACAGTTGCATAACAAAGGCATCTCTGCCTCTTGGATGTGCAATGATCGAAGCATTGTTGTCTTTGCCTTAGATGATAAAAACTTGAAGGGAGCTGTCGAAGTTGTGAAGAAAGAAGTAGTCGAAGAGCATTTCCAGTTGAATAAAGCAAATGAATCGTTAGTACAGTCCGGTCAGTGGAAGGATTTCATCGCAAATCTATACATTGACATGAAATCCTTTGAAGTTGTGGTTATGGGTCCAACTGTGAAAGCTGCATGTACAAGGAACATTGCAGAAGATGTTCTACAAAGATTAAATGGATTCATCAATAAACATGCAATTTTTTATCACATTTTGTCAATGGACTTGGGTGTAGTTGACGTTATCACAAAGTACATGAAGGATGAATTGCAGAATATAGATGCAGAATTAAAGGAAAGTTCTGGAAGCATAGACACTTCTAAGGATGAACCCGCATTCATCATAAAAGGAAATGAAACTGGAATTGGAAAGGCTGGAAAAGACTTACTCAAACTGTCCGACAGTATCCTAATGTATGATCATGACATTGATAGACCTGGAATTCCTGCTTATTTCTACAGTAAGCACGGAAAGGAAGTATTGCATGGCATTCAGATCAACCACAAAGTATCAATCCAACTGGATAACACACAGAGCCGAGCTATGCCACAAGCAGAAGCTAGTCATGGAGCAGGGAGATATCGGGTGGAAGTTAGACCCGGAAAATTCATGATTCTTATGCGTGGAGACATAACGATGTGCAAAGTAGACGCCATTGTACATGCAGCCAATGAGGATCTCAAACACTATGGAGGAGTCGGTGCTGCAATTGCTGAAGCAGGTCAGTTTACGTTGTTTGACGTATGGTTAAAATCTTGGTCAGAGAGCACACTACTTTCTATTTTTGGGTATTTATGTATTTTTCTGATTTATTTCATCTTTGAATTATCCAGGTCATTTTCTGTTGTTTGCTTTGGTTCGACCTTGGTTCAATTCATGGTTAGAGATCATATAGCTTTCTAATTTGTGGTATGTATGTATTTTTAAATATATTCTGTTGCTTGTTTGTTACATATTTGAAGCAATTCACTCTCTTTATTCGGAACTCACAGTATTTTGAACTATTTTCTAATTTTTGCAGCTGGACCTGACCTTGAGGATGATTGCGAGGTTCATATTAAATTGAAGGGACGACTTTTGCCAGGACAGGCTTGCATAACTAGAGCTGGAAAGCTTCCATGTAAAAAAGTGATTCATACAGTTGGACCAAGATGGAAAGGGGGAAATGCAGATGAAGAAAACATTCTGGCTATGGCAGTGGATTCCTCATTAAACAGAGCTGATGACGAAGGCTTAAAGAGCATTGCAATACCATTGATCAGCACTGGAATATTTGGCTTTCCGCTCCATCAAGCAACTGATATCATAGTGGATGCAGCCAAGAACTACTTACTCGATAATTCTTCAACAACAGTGTGTGATGTTTTCTTCGTTGACAATGATTCACGAGCTGTTGCCAGCTTAGAAAGGAAACTGAGGACCATTCAGGCCGATGGTCCTGCGGAACTTTCGGACGTCAAAAAAGGTCGTAGAGTGGTTACAGACCCATCAGGCTTCAGATCACCACAGAATCAAGAACCAAGTCAGAAGTCTAAAATAATGACTATAATCTATGGTAAATGCTAATTTATGATAATTATTGTAGCTTATAATTTTTGGCTATTGGTTATTTATCATAATTACAACAATTTAGGATAATTCGTTATTCTAATAATTATTATTATTTATGATAATTAGTGGTTATTTGTGGTAATTCGGCATTTAATCAAGGCGAGAAGTTTCCTGAACTTGTGCTACAAGCCAAAGAGACTGCGTTAGACCAGGGCTGAAGTTCCATCTTTGTCAGATTGCCTAAGGCGTGTAGTCGGTCTCTTCCAGTGTCAGAGATCCAGAGTGGTTCAAGAATGGTTCTTTCCAATGGATGTTGCTTATAGAATGTGGTTTTGCTTAGGATCGACCATCGATTAATGCTTTTGATGCCTTGCGCATTATAACGGTGTTAGGCCTACATCAGATTTAAGATCTGATTGTATTAGAACCAGTTTGGGATTTGTTCTGTTAAGAGAATTTGAAAATTCATATTCTTCGGTTTAACCCAGAGTATTTGTCTAAATTTAGGAACATTGGTGTTTTTAATTGGATTGGAAGAAAAGTAGATTGTTGCGGCAACGTTGAATTTTCAGACGACTATGCTGGTGCGACGCAAAGAGCAAGAGCTGTCGCTGATCCACGTCGACAGAGTGAGGAGCAGCACGAAGAAAGACATCCTCAGCACTTGAGCAGGATGATCCTCTCTATTTATGCGCTGTCTAAGAAAGCGATTGATGACGTTCTGAAGGACATTGAAGAAGTGATCAAAGAATACATCATCGACAAAGTCCTCGATAGTTCGCAGGATCAGCAGAGTATCGCCAGACTCAATCCAGGACAGGTGATCGTTTCAGTATGATCTCTTTAAAGACAAATACTACCTTGTCACCGTCCCGCAATGGTTCAATTGCATTCTAAAGCTCTTAGTGATTCGACAGGTTCTTCTTAATGGTCAATGACCGACGGCTAATATTATTACTTAGAAACGTCTATCTCGTCGGTGTCCAAGGCATCAACTAATAGCGCACCAAAAACAACGTGTACTCAGGTCGGTTCCAGAGGCTTTCACCTCCGGACGTTTCACCTTCGGACTATTCACCTCTAGGGGCTTTCACCTCTAGGTGCTTTCACCCGGTGTGCCGACATTTAAACACACGACAGATAATCACGCGACACTTAAACACAGACACTTAAACACACGACAGATAAACACATGGACAGATAATCACACGACAGATAAACACATGGACAGATAATCACACGACAGATAAACACATGGACAGATAATCACGCGACACTTAAACATATTAACGCGAGAATTCCAAACAAAATATATATATAGGATATAATGAATATTTCTCCAAATCGGTTAAAAACAAATTAATGAATCTTGATAAGCTGTCTAAAAACACAAACATTTAAAAAGATAAAAAAAATCATTAACGTTCAAAATTCCCCTTTAGTTATTCGACTAAAAGTAATTGATGAGGAGGACCCTGCCATGTACCCCATTCATCTATCTGTCTTTCTATCTGTTCATCACGGTTTATGCAACTACTGTTGAGACAGATGAGCTATTGCTTGCAAAAACTGCAGAACGTTTGATACATTTTACAACGCCAATATATTTCTCCATTCTTATTCTCCCGAACTTTAACATGCTCAAAATTTCTGTATATTACTGTTGAACGTCCTTTTGTTGAGACAGGCACATTGAATGACCAGTCACGCACTGCACACAGTGGTGCACAAACTTTGTTTTTGTAACAGTTAATACAATGAATACATGTGATTATCTGTCCATGTGTCTATCTGTCGTGTGATTATCTGTCCATGTGTTTATCTGTCGTGTGATTATCTGTCGTGTGTTTAAATGTCGCTGTGTTTAAGTGTCCCTGTGTTTATCTGTCGTGTGTTTAAGTGTCTGTGTTTAAGTGTCGCGTGATTATCTGTCGTGTGTTTAAATGTCATGGAACCCTTTCACCCACTCTCTCATAGTAAGGTTAAACGTGAGTGACCATAAGTAACCATAATTAACCACAAGCGATTAAGCGCATAAGAAATGAATTGAGATGAGAAGATATGGAAAGCCTCTAGCTAGGTGATGAAGATGATGATGTTGATGAGTTCTCTGCCCGAAGGCAGGTACATTGGCTTTAATCCACCCGGGAATGCGGTGAGTGAGGTTGTTTCCCGTTGTCTTCCTCACAGACAATTGTGGGTGAGCAACTTGTCCAAGGTCGCTAAGTTGGCACCTAATAACCTGATCATAGTGCGACCGTACGTTACCTAACGGAATTACGTACGCGTAGTCGCGTACCGTACGTACGTTATCGAAAAAAAACCTACGCGTACGTTAAAATGCCACAAGTTTTTCTGATCATTCACAAAGCGCCTCAATATAACTACAGTCTTATGATGTAGGTACTAGGGCCTACCCGTACCGTACGCGTACGTAAAAAATGATCAGTTTAGCTCTACAGTATTAATCTCCCCGTACGTAGGCCTAGTTAATTACGAAAGGTACCGAAATTTAGCATTACCAATAAAAATTACCACTGGCACTGACCATCCTATGAAGTGTGCCATATAATCTTAATTATCTTCATAGTATGCATTAGACGGAATATTAGCAATTTGGAATTTAAAAGTTTGAAAGTAGAGATCATTGAACAGCCACAGATGACTGATGTAATGGTTAAAATTGTTTGCGACCGTCAATCACCAACTAATATTGACTTTTCTTGTGCATAATGTTATGTATTTTATTTTCGTCATGAACTGATGTGACGTACGGTAACGTACGGCATAATAACGTACGCGTACCGTACGTACGTAGGCCTGTGTTACAGAAAAAATAACGTACAGTGTATGTAGCCTACCGTACGTACGGTCGCACTTTGAACCTGATAACGGCAGATGATAAGGACAGGTGAATTCGCGTGCAGTGACTGTATGCCATAATTAACCATAATTATAGGAGCATAAGACAGAAAAAAATACAATAAAGCTCTTCGAAATGTCTTATTTTACATTTGGAGGTGAAAGCCCCTGCAGGTGAAAACCCCTAGAGGTGAATGGTCCGGAGGTGAAACGTCCGGAGGTGAAATGTCCTGAGGTGAAAACCCCTAGAAGTGAATCGTCCGGAGGTGAAAGCCCCTAATATCCTCAGGTCAACCTTCAAAATATATCCACCTAGACATAGAGACAGCCACCGGTTGAAACCAATTTGAAAACCAAGTCTTACGTTGAGAACGAAATGGCATTAGCGAACAGACAGAACGAACAGATACAGGAAGAGAGTTCCGAACTACAGGTCTAGCAATCGAAAAGCTCATTCGTTAATACGAATCGTACTGCTATGTTGTGGCATCACAGTTTGAGGTTTCACTATGTGCTATGTGACTTTATAGTGACTCAAATGTGTCAAGTTATTTCTCTCCAAAATACAGTTATTTTACTTCAATTTCAGATTAAAAGAATAAAGGACATGACAGGCAGTTATCCAGTGCAGATTGAAGTGGAGACGGGTTGTCTGAAACGAATTCGAATTCGAGGTCCTCCACTAGAAGTGACATCAGTGATTGACCAAGTTCGCTCCATCTTCCAGGAAAATGGTTAAAGCAAATGCCGTTCGCACAATGTCAATTAACTTTTTAAAAGTTTTTATTTCAATCTCTATGTATTTATAATTTTTTTTTACAACTTGTTATTCAAAGCGATCATCCAATTGACAGTACTCGAAAATTAGGCTTACACAAGTCACCAAACAAACAGATCACAAAACAAACATCATACAAACATAACAACAACACAACACAAACTCAGCACAGACAAACCATAACAAACCAACATGTTGTCACAGTGCGATCTTCTGTACAGGTACAGAGACTTGGCTGAAATCGAATTAACTCTGTAGTCTAAGAATAAACTATATATAACAATTTCATTTTCGAGTTTCGTGTAGTGTTTATTTAGTGTTTGTGATTGCGTTGCATTTCTCTCTCTCTCTCTCTCTCTCTCTCTCTCTCTCTCTCTCTCTCTCTCTCTCTCTCTCTCTCTCTCTCTCTCTCTCTCTCTCTCTCTCTCTCTCTCTCTCTCTCTCTCTCTCTCTCTCTCTCTCTCTCTCTCTCTCTCTCTCTCTCTCTCTCTCTCTCTCTCTCTCTCTCTCTCTCTCTCTCTCTCAGAGCTCGAGAATAAGCTAGTCCATGCGCTTAGTTTTACATATTAGCGCTGTATAAATTTGGACTTAACGATTACGATTACAAATAGAGATAAATAAAAGATAATTAGGAAGCCTACTGAACCATATTCAAGTAGTTAGGCCTATGTATTTTCTTACTGGCTTCGCGTATTATCTTGACTTCAATAGGCAGATAATTACAGAAATATTACAGAAATAACCTTTGTTTTTAATGACTTAAACACCATTGAAACGGCAACGGTTTGCTTACATAAAATATATAAATCTGTTTTGTTACCCAGTTTAATCAACATTCAAGTGGGTCATCTGATTGCGTATCTCTGGTCATTTCCAAAGCTAGAACTGTATTAGGTGAACGGAGGGTTGGCCTCAATTGAATTCTGGAAATCTTTTCACCGCATCTGTTAAGTTCCAGGCCGCCTCAGTCTCCTTTTTAATTTCGCTCTTAGTTCAATACTTACCACTTTCAACTGGCTTATCCACCGTAACCTGTCTCTCCGACTCAGTAGACTAAACGGTTTGATTTTTGGTGTGCCATCGGCTGATGCTTTTTGGATTAGACACCAACGTTATGGGAGTTTTAATAGTAATTAAAGGGCGCATTTTATTACAAGTAAGTTGTTTCATAACCAGAAGCGGCGCTACACCAGGGCGCGCCAGGGCAAATGCCCTGGTAAAAAGGCCATTGCCCTGGTCGATGCCTGCCAGAATTTTAGCCCTGTCCAGAATTTGTTCGGGCATATTTGTTTTAGCCTGAGATATCAATTCACCTAATTCATTTAAATGTTAAAATTTGCTTTACAAGTGTCAAAAAGCGTTCAGCTTCCGGGGGCATCGCCCATCTGACCTCCTGACTATAGACAAATATAATAGTGCTGGGGACGATTTATGGCAAGTGCGGTAGCGCGATCCTAAATGGTCAACATTTAAGCTCGCGCTATCGCGCTCTCCATAATTTCGCCCTCTGCATTGGTTACTTGTATGACTGCCCTGGCTATGCCCTCATTGCCCTGGTTACAAAAAATGTATGGCGCCGCCACTGTTCATAACTGACTAACTTATGATTCAGTAGTCTGCTCTTTCGTAATGAAAGAATAGTCGTAGGCCCTACTGTTTAGTTAATTATTTAATCCTAATTATATTACTCGTATTTTTTCAACACCCAACAACAAATAAATTGTGGAACCTAGCATATTTACAGACGGTTAGCGTAAAACAAACAAGTTCAGATCCAGTAGTGTGACAGAAAAACAGACAGACGGCTTCGGTTGGCGATGTTCGGAATTGGAGCTGCATGAAAGATTAGAAGAATAGGACAAGTCAGAATAAGATTTCTTGAAAATTATTTTTTAATTTTGAATTACGGGGCCACGCAGAAATTGCAAGAGTAGTTAATGCTACTGCTGATAAAATGCAACATTTAATTCTTCTCATCAGGGCCTAACATAGTGAGTTTTCTTACACAAAGGGTGCACTGTCGAGCGTGCAGTGACCTGTTCACTCGCTTCTTACTAGCATCTCAAAAGCTAATTTGATTAGGCTTAAAATGGAGTCCAAAATACTTACTTTGTCAGAGCTATCACTAAAACTCCACAATATAAACGTACATTATTGACATTTAATTTATCACTGCATTACCTGCCTATACATGAGGGGGAAATGCTAAAATGCACCAATTGTGTACTAGAACATTTAAGTTAATTATCTATATTATTTTTAGTCTTTCTGACTCCTAAGGCCCTTTTATGCGCATTATTCTTTTGCTGGCTCTAGAATTTTGAACTATTTACCGGCACAAGTGCGTTCTGCAAAGTCTGTTCTGGCCTTCACATCCCAATAAAAACATATTTTCTTAGACTCATTTCTTCCGTAGATGGTTTTCGCATCTTCTCATACTCTTTTGACTTTCCACCGAACTCGTCCTTGAATTTAGCTTGCACAATGATATTTGTTTTAATTAATAGAGACCGTCGACTGATGCCTGTGGATTACAATAGAAGTTCTTAGATTAGATTAGAGCTAGCTGTAAATGCAAAGTAGGCGGACCTTGAGAAATTACAGGCTTGATATGAAATGTTTATGAAACAATTAATAATTTAGGCTACGGTTAAAATAGGATCGAGGGCGATGTTCGGAGAATGGGAATAATGTTGAGAAACCACAATACCTAATTAACCATTTCTCAAAGCCTAACTCTACAAATTCTTGATTTTTTCAACATCCGTTTTCTCCGAACGTCACCAAAGTATAAATCTTATCTTTTTTACGACACACATCTGATTTGATTTAAGTGGCATGGCTGGGGCATGGCATTGGTCCTGGGAACTGTATAAGGATCCCTGACCGAGAGAGATAAGTATTGGAGTCAACAAGCCACCTTGGTGCCCTCAAAACTTTTCAGCAGAGGAAATTTGGTGTTTTCTTCAGACATTTGAGGCAAGAGTGTATCAGATAGAGACAGTTTGCGGTCCTTAAAGATAACGTATCATTGATTAATATTTGCGCCCCTCGGTTCACAACCGAAATATGTACTTGTTAAAATAATATAGGCCATTGTATGTGTTACCGTGTAACCGTAATTGTGCTTTGTCTAAAGCGTGCCTATTTAAAAGGCCTACCATTTTCACAATTTAGACGCTCGCAAACAATTATGAACACGCAAGCCGACTATTCTTCGTGATCGCCATTAAAATATTTACGTAACAGTACATTGCTAAATGTATGAGTTTTACATACATGTACAATATGAGCCACAACATTGTGTTGCAGTGGAAGTTAATATCTTATTTAATATGCTACCGAAGAATGAGGTTGAGTGGTTGTGTAAATTGTACATGCTGCTGTATTTGTCAAGGCTGAATAAATCAAAGTAACTTCGAGTGTGCAGTTGACTTGTCTAGAGTGCGTAGTTGACATTTCTGAGTATTTTAGGTATAGGCTCGTCCAATGACAGAGCAGAAAACTGAGTCAGAGCAACCGCCAATCCAAAAAAGTGTTGGAAACCGTAATAATCAGCTCACAATTACAGCCAAACACTCAACGAATAGTACTACCCTAGTCATGATTAAGTTTGTGTACAGTACTATCTCCTCCCTCTTTCACTTTCTCTTCCTCTTTCCGTCTCAGAGGAAGAAAGAGCAAAGAATAAAATGTTTTACTTCGAATGTGAACAAAATCTTTGCCAACGGTGTAGTGTCACTCACAGCAAAATGAAGCTCTCTCAATATCACCGGGTTGTTGATTTCGGTAACTAACCTCAAGAAGTCACCTTCTGCAACATCTGTTGTGACCAGCATCCTGGTGAACTTGTTAAAATGTACTGCACAGATGACAAAGCAACAATATTCTTCCATTGTTTTGCGGAAATTCACCAACCCATATATTTTTGAGTGTCACCAAAGCATCGGAAGAATTCTCGTCTGCACTTAGGCCTAAGAACGACTTGATCACTGTTAAGAGGATATAACCGGAATGGAAGAAATTGAAGACAGGTTTGATCGCGAAAAAGCAGAAGCTCAAAATAAAATTTGACGAGGCAACGAGGTGTAAGGTTCTAACTGACTGTGATGTAAAATTGTTTAAACACAACAATGGACTGCAATTATAGAAGTCAAGAAAATGAACGACGTAGAAAGTACACACCAGATGTTGAAATATTCCAAATTATAGTACTTGAGAGTTAACGTGGATAAATTGACTGACGAGATCGACTATAAAGGAGGCAGAGGACCAACGTTTATAACATTCAACGATTCATCTTGTACGTAAATGAAATCGAGTATATCAGATTCAGTAAACTTTACTTATAGTAATAGTTTATACTCATAGTCGTAAAGCCTGAACGCTTTTATCTGTATCTCTAATATTTTACAATTTATCTAAAGCCCAACAGCGATGACAACCTGTAAGCCTATAAGCTTGGTACGTTGTATTCCAGGTTTACATTAAGTTATTCTGTTTTATTTAAGTCAGGTTTTATATATAATAGGCCTACTCCTGTTGATTAGCATTGCACGACGCCTTCGTATTGGAGACGATGAGCGTCAACTGATCGCTATAACTGTCGGGTCTAGAGGACTTAAGACATCTTTTGGTTAATGGTTAGTATGTCTAACAGCAATAAAATGACATGGGCCATAATATAATCGCGTTTCTGAAATTATATTTACCGCAAATAGGTTTTTAGCGCAGTAAATCAGTCGAACTTTAGGCATATCTGCCTTTACTCACCCTCATTGGCAGACTGTTGTTGTTGTGCCTCGCGTAAGGCCAGCGAGAAATGCAGGTCCGCTGTCAAGTTCTGTATTTTCTGTTGCTTCTTTAATGCCACTCAATTCTGAATTTAAAACGCATGTGCTTCGGTTTGCTTAGGCCTATAGTTTTTCTAAAACACGGAAAATCAAAAGCACATCCTAGAAATGAAAGATAGGCTATACAAGATCTCTATCTGGAGGTCTGTGTATTTTCAGTGGCTGATGATCGGGTGTCCAGAGGTATAGTGTTCTTCAAAGGAAACCGCTCACATGTCCGGAATTGTTAGAAGGTACTGATCGATTCGAGTCTGTCAGTTTGGAAAATGTCAACTTTCACTTTACGAGCACTACTGAAGTTTTGTTCATTAGTTTCTATAGGAGGTTCATTCAAGATTCATGCTAAATATATGACCAAATATGTAGCTATGGCTTAAAAATAAATTATTTGGCCCATAGATGATTTAATTATTAGTGAAGAATGAGTTTTAAATTATTGTTATTATTAGTACTAGTTATTTATTTAAGCGCCACTATTTAATAACCAATGAGACCTTGCGCTCGGCCTCTCGGTGTTGTTTCGTTGTCCCCTAGGCCAGAGTTTCCCAAACTGTGGGTCGCGACCCAAAAGTGGGTCGTGAAGCTCTGGCAAGTGGGTCGCCACATTTTTTAGAGAAACATTTATTTTTTTGCAGCAACAACTTTTGGCTATGATTGGATTATAACTAGCTGGATTGCAATAAATTGTATGCTGTTTTTACCTAAATTTCCTTTTAATGCTTTAAACTTCCAAGCGCTGTACGTAAATCCGCATTTTTCGATACCAATTTAGGAAGCAAATTTTAGTACACAATGTTTAATTTTACACAGTGGGTATCGAGACTGCCAAGATAATCACAAGTGGGTCACGACCTAGAAAAGTTTGGGAACCACTGCCCTAGGCCTATGCTCGTACTGCTATGGCGCAGCGGATGGCATTCTCCGTGGTGGGTGCTACCGTCTGGAATAACCTCCCTGTCTCGCTTCGCTCCCTCCCTAGGGACCTCTCAGGTTCTTCCTATGGCCTTCCTAAGATCTTTCTTTTTGACCGAGCCTGGGTCGGGAGGGCTACTGAGTAGATTTCTTGGAAGGGCGCTATATAAGTTCATCATAGATAGATAGACAGACCAAGCATCAATCGATGACGCTGAGTAATTGTAAGCGAAGGACTTTTTCAGGGTTTCCATACAGTAATTAACCGTCTCAGAGGAGGTTCGAACCCATATTCTCAATGTTACGAGGGGAAACGCTTTAACCAAATGGCTACCACCTCCAATATACATATTCATGTAGCCAGAAGTAAAGGCCTATTGTAAAGTTTAGTTAGCTTTAACAAATCATAGCTTGCTTTGTAATATAATAATTTTTAAAAGATGCTTGTATAATTATAATTGTCACTAAAGAGAATGCAAATAATTCTTGTGCATACCATGAAAATGATGTTGATAAACAAAAAATATAAAATTTCTTATATTCCATGTGTTCTAGGCATACATTACGAACATGTATCTTACCAATAAATACACACATGCATATTATATATACTGTATCTTAGGAACACACACGCGCACACTTAGGCATACACATAGGTCTATCCCTACATGTATAGCCTACCTCATAGATTTGAGGCTCATATCTATGAGGCAAGTTATATATATGAGCGATTCTCAAATACGAACGATATATGTATGTATGTAACTGGGCCTATGCGTTTTATTTCACAGTTTTATGTCTGTGTCGGTTTGCATTTGTCTTTACTGGGCATGTTTTCCCGACTTCATACACGAATTATTGACGATCGCAATATTCTAAACTGGAATTAATGATCTAATCTAATGCATTCAATACTGCAATTATCATAATTCACAAGGTAGCGATCAAGAGTAGCGTCAGGTGAAACCCATAGTCCAAAATCCTAAGCCATAATATAGCTAACCACAGTTAACAGGCTAAAAACACAGGCGCAAAGCTTAGCCGGAAAGCAAGGCCATAAATATTCTGCGAAGCAATAAAACGCTTATAAATTAGTAGCCTAAACTTCTAATTTCTGTTGCAACTCAGCTAGCGTCCAAAGAAAGATGAATGCTTGAGGAAAACAGAGGGACTGGCATTCCGTTTAGAAATTTTGACTTTACGAGTTTGTAGGGTTACGTGAGATGCAACCACCCAAACGTTAACAGGGCTCTCGATGCTTAGGCCTAACTTCGCTGCGTCTTCCAAAACTGTATCTATAAAGACCTGTTGTGACCACGTTGAAACTTCGGGATCGGCCCTGACGTAGTACGTAGCTTGTGTGCTCGTGTGCCAGTGCTGTGTGGGTAGGTGAAGTGAAGGCTCGAACTTTGTTGACGAGGAATTTTTGATCGATTTTGTTGGACAAGAGCTTTTATTAAAAGAGTTTTTGATTCTATATAACTTTATCGGTAAGTTGCTTTATCGATTTTTGCCTTTTATTTATATATTCAGCAGATAGAGCACATCTGCTATTTTAAACCGTTGCGGCTCATTTTCGTATGAAATCAAAAGTGAAAATAGTTTCGGATACTGTGATAGAGTGGATCGCTTGTAAAATAATTTTGTAGGAATGAATTTGTTTTTCCGGATGGAGGTCTAAGTTATCCAGCAATTTCTTTACTGGTAAGATGGGGAAATTAGCTACGGTCTCGGTAAAAGAAGAAGTTTGTGAGTTGTGCTTCAAAGAAACACGGCTGCTAAGAAGTTTTGCACCGACTGTGAACAGGAGCTTTGCGATCGTTGCAATAAGTCTCATAAGAGAATCAAACATAATTGCCACACTCATCAAGTCTTTCAAGTTTCAACTGAATTTAATTGTTCCTATACAGCGGTTACTTATTAAGATGTACTGCCATGAAGACAATGTCGCCTTCTGTTTGATTGCGTTGAGAATCATCAGTCTCACAGATGCTCGAAAGTTGATTAAGCTGCTGGAAAATTTGTAGAGCAACTTAAAGATGGCCTAAGAAAAGCAGCTAACGTACGTCCGGAGCCAGAGTGCAGAGAAACTATTCAGCAACAGTTGGAGAAATTTAAGACAGAATTTGCCGAGGAGGTCTTGAAAACAGATGAAAGTATTTCCCACTCAGAAACTAAGCTGAAGAAATTAATTGATAGAAATGTATGTCGCAGGATGAGAGTGTTGTAGGACGAGAGAAAGACTGTTCAGCCAATGGCGTAGCATGAAATTGGGTTAGAGATAGCGATACTACAAAACAGGACTGGGAACAAACAATAGGAATGGACTATTATCTTTATAATAGCCAACCACTCGATAGGTTTACCACTCTAACACGGTAAAATTTGTCTACGCTACTGTCTTATCTGTCTCTGTCTCTGTCTCTATGTCTGTCTGTCTCTGTCTCTGTCTGTCTGTCTGTCTGTCTGTCTGTCTGTCTGTCTGTCTGTCTGTCTGTCTGTCTGTCTGTCTGTCTGAATGTCGCGGTCTACGCGGGTGCATGCATCAAGGGAAGAAAACCGACGCGTCAACAAGCTTGTTTACATCGCACGGAAAATTCTGCAGCAAGCTGTCAACATTAATTCGGTGCATGCAACAAGGATATACGTGTTCAGTAGGACTTTCCAGGGAAAAGTACAGTGACGTCACAGAACGTTCTGGAATCCGGGAGAACTCTATATAAGATAGACCTGCTGTACATTAAGGGCCTTTTGACGAAGATTTGTAAACGTTGAAACATTGATCGTATAACGTTCAATCGAGACCAGCCAACCTGTGTGCTGTCTACGATTGTGATATTTGATAGACGAGTTGACTTACTCTACACTTAATCGACTTTATTTTTAAATAAAGATCTTTTAATAGTTCCTTCGTTGGTTCGTCGTTGCGATCGAAGGAGTCGACCGCGACATTATTGGTGGCAGCGGTGGGATCATCGGTGTTGGATCCGGTGAAGAAGACGCGAGCCGACGGAGGAAGGAGTCAACCCGGAGGATCAAGAGACGGTCTGTTCCAGACAGCGAGCGGATCGAGACGCCTTTCTACCGTGGGAGACGGGTGAATCGGCATACGACAGTCGGACGGACGAAGTGCGTCGTTCGGCTGAGACAGCAGAAGACAGCAGTCAACATACGGGTAAGATCCTAGGTGTTGTCGTGGCTGAGAAGGAGAAAAGAGAGTGGAGTTGCAGCCGAGTGGGAGGCAGCCATTATTTCTCTTTCAATATCTGCTGAATATTTCTTTGAAATTTGATCCATTGTTGTGATCGAGGCCAGACTTGCGTGAGCTTGTATAGTTTTTGCGTACTTGGCGAGTGTACTTCTTTGGATACTGCATAGTTGCACTTTGGGTTGTGGAATTTTCCTTTTGTGTGGCGGGTTTGCCGCGTGGTGTCTGTTTTTTTTTGTTGATTGTTGTTGACTGACTGTTTCTAAAAATGGAAGCGTTGACAACAGAGATGCAAGCGAATATTCGCAAAATGTCGTCTGAGCGCCTTAGGGTGTATCTTATGAAGGCAGGAAGGGACGAAGATGATGTTATGTCATGGGATCGAAGTCAATTAATGGAAGAATGGGCCATGGAGATTGGAAAAGAGGAAGAGGAATTTAAGGGTAGTCCAATATCTCCAACAGGAGTGGATTACGAGCTGCAGAAGCGCCGTCTGGAGTTCGAAATCCGTAAATATGAAGAACAAAGGGAGGAACGGAAGGAAGAAAAGAAGGAACGGAAAGAGAAGGAAGAAAGAGAAAGGGAGGAACGGAAGGAGAAGGAAGAAAGAGAAAGGGAGGAACGGAAGGAGAAGGAAGAAAGGGAGGAAAAGAGGAGAGAGGAAGAAAAGAAGGAACGGAAAGAGAAAGAAGAAAGAGAAAAGAAGGAACGGAAAGAGAAAGAAGAAAGGGAGAGGAAGGAAAAGCAGGAAGAACGAAATGTTAGAGATTCTTTAGCAAGTCGTACTAAGCGTTATAGTGATGCCCTTAAGAATATTCTTTGGAAATTTCCTTCCGACCCTATAGAAATTCCAGGTTTCTTTGATCACTTGGATGGTTTGTTTAATGTGTATGAGGTGGATGAAGATGTTAGAGCAAAATTATTGCTAGCCATTTTAAGTGAAAGAGCTAAGGCATTAACCATGCGCCTTACTGAGGCACAGCTCCATGACTACAAATTCCTGAAGGAGTTTTTGCTAAGGGAGTTTAAGATAAGCCCTTCAAATCTTAGAGCCCGATTTTGGTCGTTGCACAAAGCATCGGACGAATCATTTACGATCTATTCATCCAAATTGCGTGTGGCTCTTATGTATTATTTGAAAAGTAGAAAGATAACTGATGAGTTTGATAAACTTGTAAGTTTATTGGTTGCGGATCGGCTTAAGGAGTCCTTGTCGAAGGCTTGTTTAGATTATATCTTGGCCCAAGAAAAAGAGGAGTGGTTGAGCTGTGAAGACATAGCTAATGCGGCTGACATTTATGTAGCGTCGCATGATGGTGGGAATGACTTAGTGTGCCGTAGTCATCCGACACCGAAGTATAACAATTGGACGAAAGGTCAACCACATGTTCAAGTCAATAACCAGACAGCTCAACCCAAGTCTCCCAAACCGGAAATAAGGGGTGAAGCCAAGATAGGTGCGAGGGTGTCTCAGGAGGAGGCCAAGGTAAAGGGTCTCTGTTTCCTATGTCATCAGAAGGGTCATAGGGCAAGGGAGTGCCAGACCAAACCAAGTTCTAAAAAGGTGAGTACTTGTATATTTGGGAACCCAACTGAAGAAGTGATCGACTTAGTTGTTGAGAAGGTCAACGTGTTGCATGAGATACCTGAACAGGTAAAGCAAGGGAATTTATTGGATAATTCTAAACCAATAGGGTTGGAAACTGCTGTAAGGGTATACGAGAATAGTATTGATGGATTACACGAGAGGTCGTATATCAATGTACAGATTGAAGATCTCCCTTCTCAGCCAGCATTATCTGATTCAGGAGCAGAAATTTGTTGTATTGATAAGAAATTAATTGAGTCACTAAACTTACCCGTGATTAAACGGATTAATATAATTGGTTTTCAGGGAGAAGGATGTAAGGCAGATGTAGTATACCTACAAATGAAATTAGCTAATTCAATGGAAGGAACGACAAACATTGCGCCATCTTTGTGCGTCATGTTCGCTGCAGTCCCTGAACTAAATGAACGGGTTATTCTGACACCCCATGTTGTGGACCTATTAAGGGATAGTTCGCAATATGTAGTGATGGTAGCTGGCGTAGATCGATGTGTACAAATAAATAAAGGGGCAGAAGAAGATAACTTAGAAGTTAATATCGAGAAAAGTAACAGCAACGAATCCTTGCCGTCAGAAGTGAATGAATATTCTCAGGAGCAACTAGTTGATGATTCAGATAATTTTCTTGATGTTGAGTCAACAGAGTTCAAGTCTGATGAGGGAGTAGCGAATAATGATACTTTATTGCGTGAGCAACAGAATTGTCACAATCTTATATCTTGCTGGCAACAAGCGAGACAGAATAAAAATAATTTCTTTATAGATAATAACCTCCTGTACCACAAAGGGGAAATTATGGGACATAAGGTTAATCAATTATGTTTACCGGAAGATAGAATCGAGGTTGTCTTGCGAGTAGCACACGATGCCCCATGTGCTGGGCACATGGCTTTTAAGGCAACGAGAGCCAGGATCAAATTAAACTTTTGGTTTCCAAGAATGGATGAGAGGATTCGCGAATATTGTGCGTCTTGTCAAATTTGTCAACTAAGAACTCCAGTTAAAGTGGCAGATCGAGTCCCGATCACTCCTATTCCGAGGGCGGATGAACTCTGTTTTAACCATCTAAATATGGATTGTATTGGCCCTATGGTAGTGACTGGAGAATCCAACAAATCGAAACCCCAGTACAATTATGCTCTGGTTCTGGTGGACAAATTTTCTCGTTGGCCGATGGCGTATCCTCTTAGATCGCTGAATGCAAAGGGAGTTTGTGAAGCTCTGTTGCAAGTTTTTACAACTTTTTCTATTCCAAGGATCATCAGTTCTGATTGTGGTACCAACTTTACCAGTCGTTTGACGAAAGAATTTTTGCGGCGAATGGGTTGTAGTCCCAGATTTAATACCCCTGGACATCCTGAGGCAGCTGGATTGGTTGAAAGATGCAACCAAAGCTTGAAAACCATGATCTTTAAGCTTGCTCAATCTGATCCTCGTGGATGGCACCAATTGTTACCGTTTGTTCTGTGGAGCCTTAGAGAAAAACCTTCAGGCACGACTCATATTTCGCCATTCACTATGGTTTATGGAACTCTTCCTCGGGGTCCACTTAGTGTGTTGAAGGAATCGTGGGCTGGCGAACGAAAAGTACCTCTTAACTTAGGTAAATCACCCGAAGAGTATCTCCAATCACTGAAGGAAAACCTCGAATTCGCGAAAGTTTATGCAGATTACTATAGTGATATAGAAACCAAGCGGTATGCAGATTATTATAACTTGCGTAGTACTGACAGAAAATACGAAGTTGGAGATAAAGTAGCAGTATTAGCACCAGATTTTGGTAGTTCTAAATTTTATAGTCGATGGCAAGGACCTGCTACCGTAGTCAAGGTTAAATCCCCATATTCTTATATAGTAGAAATAGAGGGAAAACAAAGACATTTACACGCAAATAAGATCAAGCGATACCATGAACGACTCGAACAAGCGATGATCAATAGCTGTTCAGTAATTGTTGATCAAGATGAAGAATTTGGTATAGTAGAGGTTGTAGATCAGGAAGAACGTGAACAAATAAGCCCGAGTAAGCGAATTGATCCTCTGATTATAGCGCATCTTTCGCAAGAGGAACAGAAGCAACTTTTTGAAGTTTTGGATCGGCACACGGCAGTATTTGTGGATAAACCTGGGTATTGTCCAGTATTAGAACATGAAATTAAGATAACTCATGATTTCACTCCTAAGCGTTTAAGGGCATATAAAGTACCTGAGCTACTTAAACCTGAAGTACAACGCCAGATAGAAGAAATGTTGGCATTAGACATCATTCGACCATCGAAAAGTGAAATGGCCAGTCCGGTAGTTTGCGTTTTAAAGGGACCCAAAGGTCAAAATGGCGTTCGATTGGCAATTGATTATCGCCATGTTAACAAATATTCTCGAGGTGATTGTTACCCGACCCCAGACATTGCTGACGTCTTACAAAAGGTGGGACGGGCAAAGTTTATTAGTGTTTTCGACGCGAAATCGGGGTATTGGCAAATTCCAGTTCGGAAAGAACATCGATGGCTTACGGCATTCGTATGTGATGCAGGACTTTTTGAGTTCACAAGGATGCCGTTTGGACTCAAGTCCGCTAGCAATACCTTTATTCGTGCTATGACCCAAGTTTTACATCCAGTGCGAAGTTTTACCGAACCATTCGTCGATGATATGGCAGTGGTTTCAATGAATTGGAATGACCATTTAGAACATCTAGAGAAATTCTTGCAAACTATTGAGGAAGCAGGACTCACTTTGAATTTAAGAAAATGTAATTTTGCACAAAACAAAATAAAGTTTGTTGGCCATATAGTAGGGTCAGGTTGTATTGAACCTGATCCAGGTAAGATCGCTACGATCAATGATATCCATCCTCCAACAACAAAGAAAGACGTTAGAAAGGTTATGGGTTTTTTCAGTTACTTTCGAAATTTTATACCTGCTTTAGCTGAAAAAGCACGGGTAATAACTGATTTGACACGAGATAACATACCTACGAAGGTGCCTTGGGAGCAAAAGCATCAAGAAGCACTAGATAAGTTAAAGGATGATCTCAGTAAAGCTACACAGTTGCATACCATTGATTTCACTAAGGAATTTGGTTTAAGTGTTGACGCAAGTGCCACCGCGGTCGGGTGTTGCTTGTTTCAGTGGACCGAAGAAGGTCAAGAAAAACCAATTGCTTTTGCTAGCCTTAAACTTACAGATACACAGATGCATTGGTCTACAATTGAGAGAGAGGCTTTCGCAGTAATTTGGGCACTTAAACGATTCAAGTCATGGATATTTTTATCAAGGATAATCATTTATTCAGATCATAATCCTTTGTCTTATCTCACAGATGCAAGTCCTAAGAGTGCGAAACTGACTCGTTGGGCGTTAGCATTGCAAGAGTTTAACGTGGACTTTCGATATCGTCCTGGACGTCAGAACACGGTGGCTGATTTCCTCTCTCGGTTGTGACTCGGAGGGTGGAGGGGGGAAGTGGCCCGACACACAAGGATCGAGCCCGCAAATTGTATAAATAAATTGACTAACTGGTGTGTTTTGTTTTGTTTGTATATGCTGTGTCGAGATGGAGTCTGGGGGCCCGGCTTGATCGTGATGACCCGTTCGAGATGGTGCTGAAGACGTGTCATCATCTGAGGGCGGAGGGAATGTCGCGGTCTACGCGGGTGCATGCATCAAGGGAAGAAAACCGACGCGTCAACAAGCTTGTTTACATCGCACGGAAAATTCTGCAGCAAGCTGTCAACATTAATTCGGTGCATGCAACAAGGATATACGTGTTCAGTAGGACTTTCCAGGGAAAAGTACAGTGACGTCACAGAACGTTCTGGAATCCGGGAGAACTCTATATAAGATAGACCTGCTGTACATTAAGGGCCTTTTGACGAAGATTTGTAAACGTTGAAACATTGATCGTATAACGTTCAATCGAGACCAGCCAACCTGTGTGCTGTCTACGATTGTGATATTTGATAGACGAGTTGACTTACTCTACACTTAATCGACTTTATTTTTAAATAAAGATCTTTTAATAGTTCCTTCGTTGGTTCGTCGTTGCGATCGAAGGAGTCGACCGCGACACTGTCTATAAATCTCACCCGCTTGTGCTACTACCATCTCCGACGTCTCAAAGCTATCCGAAGATCTGTCTCATCTCCAGTCTTTATCTCCATTGTCTATACCTTTATCTGTCTGTCTGTCTGTCTGTCTGTCTGTCTGTCTGTCTGTCTGTCTCTCTCTCTCTCTTTGTACAAGTCTATGGATTACCAGTGTCAATAAGTCAAATATAAGACATTTACATATTTCTGTCCGACTACCCCAAGCGTGGTTTACATCGCAGCTTATATTTAGGCATTGCTAATGTCCTGTCTGCATAAAGGAAAGCCAATCCCGTATTGAACCATATAGGTAAGATATTATTAGTTATTGAGGGATGGCCATCGGCTAGATTGGTCGCTAGTGTTGACGCTCCGATATAAATCATAAAATTCTCGCTCCGCTGTTCGAAATATGGAATATTTTCATTATTATCTCCAGGATACTGCTCCAGCGCATGTAGACGTGGACTATCACTGAAAAATATTAAAGATTTAGTGAGTTTTGTCTGATTTTTCGAACTAATCTGTTTACCTGCCATAGCGAGGGATGGGCACTCTACACATTACACGCCAAGGCTATGTGTCTTAACTGTCTATTGGACGTAGGCCTACAACAACAGGTGTATCGACATATAAATCTCAACAAGTCGCTGCTTTAACACGCTTGGTGTCGACATACTAATGTCAACAACTCGCTGCTCGCGCATAGCAGCTGAATATTCGTTTACAACAGTTGTGTTCATCGGGGGTTATCTAGCGCCAGTTTATACATCAAACTCCATCGACATGGCGAAAAAGAGCGCTAAATTGGACACTAAAGTGGACGAGCTGATTGAACTTTTCAAAGATGAAAAAGCCTCCGAATTCTTAATTGAAAAACTCGGAGTCGCATGGAAACCCGATATTGAATCTATGCTGGAGAAAAAAATCGACAAGATCATTGACTCAATAATCTTAAAACTTGATCCAATAATTGAGAAAAAAGTAAAGGATTTAACTCGAGTACAGCTAGAAGATGTACAAATGAAAGAAGCTCACCTGGAAGAAGAGAATTCCCACTTACGCTCTCGTCTTGACCAGCTCGAGACTGAAGCAAAAATAAAGAATCTCGTCCTCCATGGAGTTGAGGAGTCACCTGCGCTTAATGCATCCAGGGAAGCAGCTGAAAAGGAGTCTCTACAAGCATCGCTCGAACTCTTCAATCACACACTGGGGTTATCTGTCTCAGAGGCAGATATCTCGACCGCCTACAGAATCCCCCGAAAAGGAAAGGAAAAAACCAGACCAATCTATATATATAAAGGACAAACTCTGTCTGTCTGTCTGTCTGTCTGTCTGTCTGTCTGTCTGTCTGTCTGTCTGTCTGTCTGTCTGTCTGTCTGTCTGTCTGTCTGTCTGTCTGTCTGTCTGTCTGTCTGTCTGTCTGTCTGTCTGTCTGTCTGTCTGTCACAGATCTTAGACCGGAATGCATTTCCACAGCTTTCGAGCTTTTCACTCCAAATCTTCACTACTCTCTCAGGGTGGGCATTACACAGCCAGTGTGAGGTTTCGATTCCCCCGTTTTCACCGCTACCATGGTCTCCCGGGCCAAAAATCTAGCCGCGCCATGCATTTGAAGCTCGAAAAAATATTATAAAATTCAACCTATTTGACTCGCCAGATGGCGACGCCGCGTTAAGCAGCTACAGTACGGATTCGCTAAAGGGATTGAAACTTTCACTCAACTAAAGTGGTGGTGGTGGCGGCGGTGGTGGTGGCGGCGGCGGCGGCGGCGGCGGTACAGGTACGGATTCGCTAGAGGGATTGAAACTTTCACTCAACTAAACCGGGCGTGGTGGTGGTGGTGGTGGTGGTGCTACAGGGATTGAAACTTATAACCCGGGGCAACGCCGGGTAAACCAGCTAGTAATTGTTAAATTCAACTCCATAAAGGCCAGAAACCTTGTCTTCAGATCACGCACCATCCTTCGCAAGTAGGTGATATATGAGTGGGCTGACGCAGTCGCTAGGTGGCGTTCTGAAAGCTTAAAAACCCTTAAAACGAGTGAATCTGAAACCCCAACCTGTTGGCGCCCTCAAGGGCCTGCCAGAGGGAAAGGCATAGTCATTCAGGGTAAAGTAATGAGATTACAAGCCATCTCGTGACCAACTAGCCCTTATAAACAGATCGGTTTTAAAGCAGTGCCTCTGGATATCATTGCTTAGAACTCTCCCAGCCCTAAGTCTGCCAAAAAAGCTTTAAAAATGATATGTTTTCAAAAATCTGAGCCGATTTTTGGATTCAACCAAAATAGGATTGCGAATAGTGACTTAACACATCGAAATGTAAAGTACCGTTTGCTGCCGGCCGAGCCGCCTCCCACGAGGCCGGCCCAAACCATTCGGGTCATTTTTCAATTTAAAAAAATGAATAAAAAATCGCTATTACTTGAAATCAGGATGATCAGCGCCTTCTGGTACAATATTGTTCTTTCAAGCTATGATAATATAGGCCCTAGTCTGTAAAGTCATTCTAATACAAGAGATAGTTGGCAAAATCAACCGTTTTATCATTCAGTACATGCGCTGAGAATGATGATAATACCGTACTAATCATGATGATGTTGTCGTTGTATATGATGATAATTGTGTTCGCTTTGATACTGAAGACGATGACTATGATTTTCAATATTAGTGATGATAATGAATTTGCTGTCTGATGCTGTGCACATTGGACTGCTGCACCTGAAATACCCATAGCTGTTAGTATAATTATACGAGACATTAAGTCGTGGAGTTGTTGATCTGGTCACCATGAGAAGGACGATTAAAAATACACCCAAGCCCACAAAATAAGGTTGATTGACATGCAAGAGGGTTGGGCTTAAAATAGTGAATCTGTAGATGACGCCTGCGCATTATAAATATAGGGGTACCTGATTTTAAAGAAAAATATATAATTTTTAAAGCCATCAGAGATTCAATGAAGCTAGTTAGTTGCCTAGTACCAATCCTTGTTTGATCACTGACTACACCCATAGGCCTGAACTTCTATAGCGCCAAGGCAGTCTTCTCCAGCTCCGGGCGTCTATAGCGCACTGCGTTAGCCCATGTACTCATATTTACCCTGAATGACCATTCCTTTCCATCTGGCAGGCCCTTGAGGGCGCCAACAGGTTGGGGTTTCAGATTCACTCGTTTTAAGGGTTTTTAAGCTTTCAGAACGCCACCTAGCCCACTCATATATCACCTACTTTCGCAAGACTCCGATCTTCATTAACGAACACCTATCCCTAAACAATGCACAGATTTTTGCCAAAGCGAGAATCTTCGTTAAAGAAGGAAAAGCCAGCTCCACCTGGACGGCAGGGGGGCTGGTATTCCTGTCACTGACCGCGGACCGGGGTCATAAGCCGAAAAAGATCACTTCCATGAAGGAGTTACTGAGCATTTTTCCGTCACCGGCGCAAGCAAAGATGGACTCTGCTAACCTCCTCCAGACCAAAGGAAACTCCTCGTCGCCTGCATCTATGTTGTCACAGTAATACTCCTTTATAAAACTCACCCAGTAACTCACCCAGAAACCGGGAGTTATTACAATTGCTGCACGAACATTCCCCTCTTGGACATCTTTCATGAGTTCACATTGGTCCACGATCGTTACCCTCTTGGACATCTCTCGTGAGTTCACATTGCTTCGATGCCGTTCCTACTTTTAGTATACTCATCAGTACTTGATCAATATTTAATATATAATCGCACAAAGATCGAATTAATATTGGTGAAGTACTATTATACGACACGGAGTCCTATATTTAGAGTTTAACTAATTGCTTCTATATTCTGAGGGCATGAAGTATTTTCTACTAGCGAAGATTTAGGCGACCGTATGCTTACATCTTATGATATTAACTAAGGTCTGGTAACTACAAGTTTTCGGAACATCTCGGAATAACCTCTTGGTATTTTCAGCGGAGGGCAGATATGCCTGACTTGTCTATTGGGCTACTAAAGATCAATTACTCTCTGTTCTATCACAGCATTAATATGATATACCAAATAGTTTGAAACTGTCTCAACTGCAAAGCATTTAATGAACTTACCTGATCTCTAGTTTTGAACTGCTGACTCATCGTGTCCATCCAATTGGATTGCATAATCCCAATGATGATGTTATGGTTTATGATGATATTAAACTAATAATGGATTCTATTGTGCAAATTGTTATGGTACGATGCATAATCACAATGATGATGAATGTTATGGTATATGATGATACTAAACTAATAATGGATTCTATTGTGCAAATTGTTATGGTACGATGCATAATCACAATGATGATGAATGTTATGGTATATGATGATACTAAACTAATAATGGATTCTATTGTGCAAATTGTTATAGTAGGCTACGATGCATAATCACAATGATGATGAATTACATACTCATAACAATGATAAATTGCATAATCTCAATGATGATGTTATGGTAGTAATAATAACTCATAATGGGCTCTAATGTACTAATTGTATTCACCTGATGCAAATAAGCCAAATGGAACATGCGCACCACTTGATCACTCACTACTTGTACTCTTATAAAGCCTATAATGGTGCACATGTCTAGAGATGGATGGCGATTCCTTCTTGACCTGACAGAAAGAGGAAGCGATAGCACTAATAAGCACCTTTTTTAGCACTATTGTATGATTCGAACCTAGCAAATTAAAATATATTATTAGCATATTAAATATATAACAATTATATATGATATACTCTATTTCTCCTCAATCTGGCAGCATGAAAATACTAAAACAGAAGCCCTGAGAAAAACAGAACAATATACACACAGAGGAAAAATGTGCTGTTCATAATGCGTTGGTTCCACAATGCTGTTTAATGCCGTTATGTGTGATGCAATAGCGATATGTGTCTCTAATCTATTAATATAGTTTCCCAGATCTGTGTGTCGATAAACGTTCTCACAGGCGCCTGAAAAATGGCCCGCCCACGAACACTGGGCATTATGGAGATAGAGGTACACACGCAAAGCCACACAGACAGACGCACGGACTGCCACACAGACAGACAGACGGATTGACACAGACAAATACCGGCTAATAAGTATGTCTATGCCTCCCTCCCTCCCTCCCTCCCACCCTACCTCTGTCCCTCTTGAGGGAGAGGATGACGAAGGAAAGACTGATTATAGCCGATGCAATATAACACGGACGCCCGAAATTCGCCCGCCAACGAACACGGGCGCTAGGGAGATAGACGTACAGACGCAAAGCCAGACAGACGGACGGGCGTACGGTCAGACAGACAGACACACAGACACACAGTAACTAGTAAGTCTGTCTATACCTCCTCCCTCCCTCCCTACCTCCGTCCCACCCTACCTCCATACCTCTTCACTACCTCCCTCCATGCCTACCTCTCCTGTCATAATGATGGGAAAATCCACGTTCATTTCCTATCTCAGATGTGCATTTTATAAATCCGATTACTTTGTTTCCTTTGAGGAAGGAGATGACGGTGAGAATGTGGATGGCCAGGATGGGGGGTCACTTCTCTGTACTCCGTTCGCTGGCCCCCTTCCGACCCAAGATATTGTAGCTCCCTGGAGTCGCAGAGCGGACGAGTCGATGACTCCGCAGCCATTCAACGAGAAGCAGCAATTGTTGATAATTCCTCCAATTATCGATCCATTGTTAGTGATATTTGCTGCATTCATCACAATGTTGCCATAGCTGTCCGACTCGAGCCTAGCATATTAAGCAATTATGTATAATTAAATGCTTTATTTCGCCACAAACTGGCAGCCTAGTTGTAACAGAATACTATAGGCCTACTCATACAGAGGAAACAAGCTGCTTATAAAGCCATAGTGCTATATTAATGCTATGTGATGCTATCGTATCGTGCCTCATTAAACGCCGCTCAAAGTATAGGCTATCCAGAGGCGCCATCAGCGTGACAGCCCGTAGGGAATAAATTTAAAAGTAAACGTAAATGTAAATCTCCGAAATTTATCAGCGCCACACAAAAGCCGCGTCAGAGAGATCAGCTTATTTACCGGCGCTATATCGAATCAAGTCCGCAATAGCCATGTCCGCCTTTGTCTGTTCCGGTGCCCGGTCAGAATCCAAGCAGCGGAAAGAAGAGGGTGAGGTACCCACCGAAATCTTACTGCGGATGGATTTAAGGAGGGGGGTAGTCGTTCCATAAGCAGGTGCCATGGATGGAAAAGCAAGGTGTTGAGCCATGTCAGTTCTAGCCCGAGGAACAAGAAGATGAAGCCGATCAGCAGACTGAAGAGGGCGAGAAGAGAGAGACTTTAAGGATGATGGGCGTACCTTGGGGAGCCCAGCAGTGAATTATAGAAATCGATGCGACAGCTTATGAAGGCATGGACTATGATTGTACACACGGCAGGGGAAAAGAGCTTTGTTTAATGGCCCTCAGACGTCTTAGGTGATCAGGTCCGCATTAACGCTAGTGCGGGCCCGGTTGCTGTGATTACCTAAATAGCCATCAGCACGGGGTCCAATTACAAGTACAAAAAAATTTGATATACCTCCGAAAATGCGGGCCCCTCAAAACTGCAAGTCCGGGTGTTGCAGCACCCTTAGTACCCCTATTAATTCGGGCCGGTATGTGATAGAGACAGGAGCGCGTCAGATGTGAGAGATGCTTAGAAAACGATAAGGTACTAACGAGGGTGATGCCAAACTCACGGACACTGGATAGACTGTGAAATAAGGGTTCCATGACGTCAGAAGTGGAAGATTGAGTGTAAGTAGCTGCTATTTAGTGCCAAACCAGATGCACGGAGTCTTGGAGGATTAAAGACTAGGTCGGTTGAATGACATCCAAGAGTGGAGAACATGTGACACAGAGTTAGTGAATCCTACAAGGGAGATCAGCTCAGAGAGAGCGCCTTGAACAAAGGTTTGGACATCGTCAGCATAGAGGTAGGTGTTTGGTAAATAAGGAAGGAATATCAGTTGTCTAGAGCGTGTGCAGGATGGGGCCGAGGACCGAGCCCAGCAGAACACCAAACTCAATTCAAACCCAGGCCGGTCTGGATTCACCAACGACAACCCCTTGGGTACGATCTGATGTGCATCCAATGTACCAACAAGAACCCTGAAATTTTCGTTTTCTACATCTAAGTCCATTCTAATAATTACGGTCATCTGTTAACAATTACTTTGGTTTCTTTGAAGGAGAGGTTGATGGCCAGCTGTGCAACGAGTCTTCAGCCCACTGTACTCCGGCTCTTGACGATGTTCCAGCCCAAGGTACCATGGCTCCCTGGAATGAGACAGAGGGGGACAAATCAAACCGGCAGTTATTCCTCCAAGGGCAGCATCCGTTATTTATTCCGATGGTTGGGACTTCTGCGTCGATCTCCATTTCCTCAAAGCTGTTTTCCATAGCTGTCGTTGATGACTCGAACCTAGCATAACAGAATGTAATATTTTATTCCATTCATCGGTAATTATATCACAGGAGCCACATAAGCTGCCACAGTGCAACATAGACGCTTCGCCGAAGTCGGTCTCTCCTTCTGTAACAAGTTTTCATGCAATCTGCGACTTGATCTTCTTCTCATTCCTATTACTATGTGTTTCCCCCACGGTGGAAAACCATTCTATTTGATCGTGGTCTTCTGTGGAAAGGTACTGTGCATCTCTTATTTCTAGTTTACCTGTAAAATTGAGTGCCTACTATTATAAGTTAGAATAAAATAATAATATAATGAATAAAATAACAAAAATAACATGATACATGCAGGTGTATAATATAAAATAATAATAACTTTTATTACAGTGGTTTTATATTTCGCCGCTCTCAAGATTATCTTACTCAGAAGTGATTTTTACATAACATATATTTCTGTATAACATATTAATTTAATTATTAATTAACAATAAATATATTATAATATTCGTATATAGCAATGTAAGCAATGTAATTAAATGTTTATTAAAAACTTACTTATGCTATCAGATAAGAATGTTACAAGTAATGTAACCTGCTTGGACCCTTTGGAGAAGATCAGCGAGTGGTCTTAGCCAACGTCTTCTGTCTTATGTTCCACTAAAGAGGAAGTCCTCTCCGTAGCCTACATCGCTAGCTCGAGTCCAGCAAAGATCCCTCGCACACCATATGCGAATCCTGGTTTTCCACCCTCAATCGTTGCCATAGTGTCGTTTTCGTAATCGTAATCGTAAATTCCAAATTTCTAAAGCTCCACTTGAAAGCCAAGTTCAGGGCACCAGCTTAATCACGAGGGCTGCGTCGAGTCGGATGGGTTGTCCAAAGGGTTATTGCCATGAGATGTTACGTCATAATACCTGTTGCCGAGGAAACCGCTATTCACACATAATCCACTGACAGCAAGAACTGTAAGTAAGTAAGTCAGTAATTAGAATTTTGAAATTTTTTTATACGATTTAGAGTATTTATTTTCGATTGTAAATATAAGTCTTATAATGGCCATCATCAGTATATAAACCAGTAGCGCAAGTCATAACAATAGGCCCCTATTAAAATTAGGCTGTGGGAGAGCTGCTTTTTGAATCAGCATGGAGAACTGTGACTGACCCGAAAAAATTTGAATTAGCCTCTGGCGCTTGATCGATTGGTCCACAGCAGACGATCTTTGCCAAACGCAGCAGTTCTTAGGTTCTTCAGATTGTAGTTTTCTGTTGATGGAGAAAGACGCTCCCTGATAGACGATTCCTAATCAACTCCCAATCCTACGGTTCTAAGGACTACATCCTGTTGACCTCAACTAAACATGTGCAATATGTAGCTCTGTGTGTCTTGTATATGTATATATTTGGAATATGTTATATATATGAGATGCATACATTTACCTCATATATATACATGAAGTTCTAAATCAGCACGAGATACAACGTCATATAGCCTAGGACCTAGTCTTACCCAATATTATTGATCGGCTGATAGGCTGTCATTCTATATAGTCAATACTCCATCTACGATTTAGATTATACATGTATGTATA
Source organism: Allolobophora icterica (assembly GCA_963556255.1). Classification (NCBI taxonomy): domain Eukaryota; kingdom Metazoa; phylum Annelida; class Clitellata; order Crassiclitellata; family Lumbricidae; genus Allolobophora; species Allolobophora icterica. Next base: position 10,172,351 of record OY744605.1, on the reverse strand, counting down.
CAGATAATAGTTTAGCTATGGTTGTACAGCAGGCTGTAAAGTCCTGAATACGGCCTTCATCCTGCCTAGGAATATCAGGAGACATCGCTCATTGTCATGTATCTAGGTCATGCTCAGTTAAGTCGAAGTATAATAGGCACACCCAAATAGCATCATATGTGTACACTGTACAATGACTCCTCACACGCAAACGCATTAGGAGAAGATTCGGATACACAGCATTTGCAGGTTGGTCTCTGCTAGGTCTAGAAGATCTCGTACAGGAATAAGCTACAGAGTTATAAGGTCATAATACTGCGCCTTTTTAGCTTTCTGTTCTCTAAAAATACGCTTCGAATTCTCCCCAACGACGACAAAGCAATTTGAAATAATTTTATATTGTGGCATTTTGCAGTAAATGAATTATATCGTAGTGAGGTAAATGACTAAATGTGTTCCGGTGAGACGTCGATAAGCATCCAACGCCACGTGAAAATTGCTTATGCAGCGCTTTGAAGCTCAATGTAATTGTGACAGTACGGTATTAAAACAATATTGCTTGTTTATTCTCCCACTCGGGGTGCTGAGAATAACAACAGGCCACTTTCATTACAAGGGCTGTAACGTATTATAGTTTGGTTTTCAAAACGATTTTAGAGTGGTTATTGACATTATGTAGTCTATTCAATACCACTGACAAGGCAAACAATGTGGTTGAAAACTGTCTAGTACTTCCTTGCTATGAAGTCCCAATTTCAAATTGTGTTGTATTTTTTTTTAATTAGAAGCTTAAATATAAGTATTACTGATTTCTATTCAGACAAATATGGCCAAGGCTCCTGGAATTGACTGTCGTGAAAAGCTTTCTGACCTGACAGAATGTTCTATCTGTGCCCAGATATTCACAAATCCAAAAATTCTTCCTTGCGTTCATACCTTCTGCTTACACTGCCTTGACAAATATGGAAACGATAAGAAGCCCGGAGATCAGATGGCGTGCCCAACATGCAGAAATCACTTCTTTATTCCGGATAAAGGGATGTCTGAGTTGCCGAACAATTTCTTTATTGGTAAGATAGTGGATATTGGGAAATTAACAACTTTCATCGCAAATGAAGCCGTTTGTGAGCTCTGTTGCGAAGAAACAGCAGTTGCCAAGAAGTTTTGCATCGACTGTGAACATAAGCTTTGTGATCGTTGCAGTAGTTCTCACAGGAGAATTAAAGATTTTCAAAATCATCAAGTTGTTGAGCTTGGCAGTCAAATTAACGTCCAAGAATTGAACTTTCGCAGGACTTACTGTGAACATCATCCTAAGGAGCTTATTAAGATGTATTGCCACGAAGACAACGTTGCCATCTGCCTAATTTGTTGCGTTGAGAGTCACCAGTCCCACAGATGTTCCAATGTTGATAAAGCCGCTGAACAATTTACAAAACAACTGAGAGATGATCTGAGAAAAGTAGCTAACAGGCGACCAGATTGTGAAGAAACCTTTCAGAAACTAGATAATTTTAAGGAAGAATTTACCAAAGAGGTCTTAACAACAGAAGAAAGTATCCGCAACTCAGGAGTTAAACTGAAGGAATTAATTGATCAACATACAGAAGAGTTGGTTCAGAATTTGAGAGAAGTTAGAGATCGAAATCTCAAGTACTTTGAACAAACAAAACAGGATGTCGACAGATTCAGAGTAATGATCGACAGTTATCAAAGATATTGTAATGACCTTCTGGCTAGAGGATCACCTGTTGATTTATGTCGAGCTGCTAATCAAATGCGCAAGAGGGCAAATGACCTGGAACAACAGCCCGCAAACTGCAGCGCCGATGATTTCAATTGTGATAAAATTTCTTTCCTTTCTGCAAACCTTGAAACTGTTTTAAGGCAACAAGGGACTAACAATTTTGTTGGTGAATTAACAGCCACAAAGTCCTCGGATTGGATTCTACACTTTCGGACGAAGATTTGGGGTAAGCAGTAGGCCCCTAAATTACAAATTTGAGAGAGTGCAACTGTTTCTTGGTTTCAGTACCAAGATTTTCAAACACGATTCACCATTAAGGGATGGCAATAAGTAGAAAGGACATAATTTCTACATGTCCTCTCAGACTAGACTTTAGATAATAGACAGGTTGCATGGTAAATAAGTAGACGATTTGAGGCTTAAATTAGAAATACAAATATCATTTTACGGGCACTATAATGAACATTTTGAAAATATTTCGTGTACACATGTAAGTCTATGTATGGACTTGCATATAACATTGCATAGCACTACGTGTAGCCTACATTTCAGTCTTCGAATTTACCATGAATTTTTATTATAAGCCGAAACGTACGTAATATTCTCAGGGGCGGCGCCACACTAGAGCGCGCAAGGGCAAATGCCCTGGTAAAAAAGCCTTTGCCCTGTCCAGAATTTCTTCGGGCATATTTGTTATATCCCGAGATATAAATTCACTTAATTTACTGAAATATTAAAATTTGCTTTACAAATGTCAAAAAGCGTTCAGCTTCCGGGGGTTCACCCATCTCAACTTCTGACTATGGACAAATATAATAGTGCTGGGGGCGATTTATGACAAGCGCGGTAGTGCGATGCTATATGGTCACCATTTAAGTCCGCGCTGCCGCTCTCTCCATAAATCGCCCTCTGCATTGGTTACAAAATATGTCTGGCGCCGCCACTGAATATTCTTTGTCATTTGAGTCTTTAAAATTGGAATTAAAGCGGCAAAACTTGGCCTTATAGGGAAAATTATAAAAAGAAATTATATAGTGCTTTCTCGGAGGGGAGAGTTTAATGCAATGTCTTTTTTGCATTCTGCTGTCTAGGAATGGATGTTCCAGCCAATTGGGAAACGATGAGAGGTGATAAAGAGTTGCAAACAATTCAGCTCAAAGCAAGTGATAAGGAATACAAAGACGTTGAAAAGGCCGTCTTGTCCACATCTAAAACTTGTGTCAATGAAATTGTTAAGGTTGATAAGAAATTGTACTTTATCAGTTCTAATTAATGAAAAATGCACATAAATGTCAAGTCATTGTTTCCATAGTGCAGTTTTCCACTGGCTTCCAATTGTGTTGAGTTTAAAACATGCATCTTGGTTTACATGTGATAAACCACTGTGCTTGGCTACTTATCTTTAGTCTGTGAAACCGGCAGAGGCACAAATATTTTATTTGCTAATTGGATGGTTTAAATCTTCTATCCTGTCAGAAATTTCAGAAGAGAACTTGTTGCTTTTGTTCTTCCAGTAAAAAATAATCAATGCACAATCATTTAATAAATGACGCCTGATTCGAGAGAATTTATCAGAGATCATGATAAATTGTGCTTTGGTCTTCAATATCCACAGATTGAACGCATCCAGAACAAAATGCTTTACAAACAGTACGTTCTACGTAAGGCAGCGATGGATACAGCAAATCCAGGCGTTCAGAATGAAATGACGGTCTGGTATGGCACTAGCAGCGTAACTACCTTGGAGAAGATCAACCGAACTGGATTTAGCCGAAGCTGCTGTGGACAAAATGGTGAGTATATTTAAACTTGGTTTAAGCAAACTTATCAGTCAATGATGTGTTGGCTTAAGAACTGAAATTTTAATATTTTACTGATTAAAACGATTAGTTAGAATTACATCTAATAGAACCAGCTATAGATATCTTCATTCATTGAGAGCATCTATTCTATATGCATATGGCAACGATTTCTTTCCAATAAGATTAGCAACTCTTACGATCAAATCTATTGCTATCTTGAGTTTTAATTCTTACTATTATTCAATGTGACTTTTGCATAATTTTGTAACTTTTAATTCGCTTCGGAACTGAGAAATTAACTCTTTAAAACTTGTCATAAATACTCTCTCTTAACAGGGATTCTAGGAACCGGGGTCTACTTTGCCAAGAACTTCAGCCAATCAGCACAAAATAAATATCGTTCACAAGACAGAAGCGGATTGAAGCACGTCTACCAATGCAAAGTGCTAAAAGGAGCGTCTATACGTGGAAACCGCTTTATGAGTGCACCACCATCGAAAACAGGAAACCAAAACCTAAAATATGACTCAATAGTTGACAACATTGACAATCCCACAGTCTTGGTTATATATGATGATACCCAAGCCTATCCTGAATACCTGATCTGTTTTAAGTAGAAATGTCGAATTCTGTTGAATACTCGTACATTTTGACAGCGGCTATTGACATGCACCGAATTGAAGTGTTTTGTGTAGATTTACGGTAGCAAGTTTTCGCAATTGAAGAAATTTTGCTTCAGGAAGGTTGATCTCTGTACGAGTATTAATCGATATAACAGTTCTATGCATTATTGTCAACGTCCGTCTTGTATGACTATCAAAGAAATGGAAAACTTAATTATAATAGTTCTGCTTCTCTGCCTGATATGAATTTGTGCCATATAGGCCTATATATAAATTTTGTGTCTTGATGAGTTTTCTTCCATTTAGTTTGTTCTGTTTTTGCCGCATGTAGCACGTGTACAGACACGTGATTGGAGACGGCAAAAGGATGCTTCGAGAAACTTTCCATGAAATAAATCAGTAAACGAAGGAAGCGTTTTAGAGATTTATGATTGAATGAAGTCTTACGATGAATGTTCTTGCTGTAGGAGTCGTTGTAGGAACTGGAAACGGAAATCGATGTAGAGGAATAAAAGTAACGACGAGTGTTCTTAAAATGTTATATTGTTTCTTTAGCTAAATCTCTTAGTAAGAAAAATTAGAATTCGTTGTGAATCTAAAATAGTCCTGTGTATTCTATAGGCTGTAAATAGAACCCGCAGGCCTACTCACAACAAGCACGAACGAGATAGTAGCAGCTTACAAAATATTTGCGTAGGCTATACCTTCATCCAACTCATCTAATTCACTGAGTGGAGAATTCGTATTTGGACGGTGTCTAACTGTATGCAGAGAACCAATAATTGGAACTTAATGACTTAAATGCCTACCTAGTATAATTTCTATGTATCGAAGCCGTTGACCTGAGAATGATGGAATTGTTTTATTTGCTGTACCTCTGCTAAGTTATTAAGGTCCAATCTTTATTTCCTAACTCGCGTGTCTTATTTCAGATAACGGTCTATTATATCGATGTTCATTGCGTCAATTCGCATATTTCCAGTTGTCTCTAATTCCTAATTACTTTCTCGAGGAACGGACTGATGACGAGCTGTCGAATGGATCGTCAATCCTCTGTCCTCAGTTCGCAGTGCCGTCCACGGCTATTCTTGTCTCTGAGTAGACGAATCATAAATCGGGCGGCAATCCTCGAGAAAGCAGCATCCACTGTTCATTTCTGCGTTGGTTTGAGTTGACTCAAGCCTAGCGTGTTAAACAATAATAAATATATATGAATACATATTAACTTTTATTTCGCCACAATCTCGCAGCTTAATAGTAATTATTTTTAAAAAACAGATACAGAGAAAAAACAGAACAATATACAAATACGGAGACAAAAATAGGTTTTTCGCAGAGATAAAAATGCTGTGATTCTGCAATGGTATATATAAATAATATATTTGTGTAAGTGTTTATTGCTGTAGTGAAATAACCTTATGTGTTTCGTATGCATTAATAAAGTTCTTAAGATGTTAATTTTCTATCTCACACGTTTTATTTTAGGAAGTTGTTTCTGATATCAAAGTTCATTGCGTCTATTCAAATATTTACGGTTATCTGTAATTACTTTGGTTTCTTTGAGGGAGGAGTTGATGGCGAACTGTCGAATGAGTATTCACTCTTCCGTACTCCGGTCCTTGACGCTGTTTCGACCCAAGGTATCATGGCTCCCTGGAATGAGACAGAGGGGGGCAAATCAAACTGGTTGTCATCGTCCATCGATTGATAGCATCCGTTATTAATTCCGATTGTTGGGACTTCTGCGTCGATGTCCATTTCCTCTAAGCTTTCTTCCATAGCTGTCGTTGGTGACTCGAACCTAGCATAACAGAATGTAATACTTTATTGCACTCAACGTTAACACTTCAACAGTATTATCACACAGACGACACATAAGGATCAGGTCTAGCTGCCACAATGCAACATGGAAGCTGCGCTGTAGTCGGCCCCCCATTCTGTAACAGGCCTCCATGCAAGCTTATCAGTTATGCCTCCATTTTAAAAAGCGGTGGAATGCGCTCTGTTTTATCATGGTCTTCGATTGAAAGGTCGGTGCACCTCGTAAGAGTTTATCTGAAGAGACGGTATATCGTCGTCTGCTTACAATCGCTATTTAGAATAATAGAATATATGATTTATACATATTTATAAACATATATAATTTAATATATCTTTATAATTTAACATAATTTATATATACAATTATAACACATAAAATTTATAGATATTAATATATATATAATTTAACACAGAGGTTCTTAACAGGTGTGTCGCGACACACTAATGTGTCGCGAATCGACCGGCAGTGTGTCGCGTAAACATGGTGTGTCGTTGGTGTGTCGCAAAAAAATTGGTGTGTCGCGAATTCTCACAGCCTGCGTCCGTCATTCTCGCATTACACGTACTTACTTTAGCGGACGTAGGCTGTGAGAATTCGTAGCACTCTATTTATCTATTCTATTATGTCGCAAGCAGAGGCGGCCATGATGTTTACCTTATACAGTATACACATTAGGGACCGTGCCGATTAAAACTTTTACCCATTACTGTAATATTCGAGATGGACAGTTTTATCAGAAGAAAACGAAAATTTTGCGAATCTACAACTGATGATGTGGAATCAGATTTTGGTAGCAACGAGACGGATTCTAGCACCAACAGTAGTGAATACAAAAACGATGCTGCTGCCACAGTTATATAACATATTTAACAATATTCGCATATGACGATTGCATGGTGTGTCGCCAAATTTGGTTGCAAGTTTAGGTGTGTCGCGTGCCAAAAAAGGTTAAGAACCTCTGATTTAACATGATCTTAAGAGATCATTTTTACCTTGGGGCAAAAATAATAATAATAATAATAATAATAATAATAATAATAATAATAATAATAATAATAATAATAATAATAATAATAATAATAATAATAATAATAATAATAATAATAATAATAATAATAATAATAATAATAATAATAATAACAACAACAGCAACAACAACAGCAACAACAACAGCAACAACAACAACAATAATACAGATTTAACAAGTGTCTTGTAAAAATTCATGATATAATTCAATTCAATTCAATTCAATTCAATTCAATAACTTTATTGTATCAACTGACAATCAGTAACAAACATATTTACAGGTAACAAGAAAAATTATTCAATTATTAGAGCATCCGTATACACTCCGAAGACTTTGTGCAAGACCAGAATAATCCTCAATTGCATACTCGGTACTAATAATCAGTTTAACATGATGAGGATAACAAATAGGATGCAGTATACATTTAAATTTCTATGACCGAGATTTTTTTTATTTGCTAATTTTAGACAGAGCTACATTTGCCAGGAGAGACAAAGGGCGACCCCAAAGGGACCAAAGTCCCGCTAGACGGGGATACCCAAGCTATGACATGTACAAGATATGTAGATGGTTCTTAAACAGAGATCTAAGCAAAAACAAGAAAATAAACTGAAAGTTTGTACATCTTTTATGTATTGACTGAAGTTGATTAGGATAAAGATGCGCTAGTTACCCTTAACTATACTTAACTAGTCTTAACTATCGGGCGCTGGGTGGCCCCCCACCAGACCCAGATACATTTTTTACTGTAGGCCTACTAGATTAAGTCGCTGCACTAGAAGATGTTGCTAAGAGAAACTCCTTCAAAAGAATCCTAAACTGTCTCCTACTTTGTGCTGTCTTAATATGTAGTGGAATAGAATTCCAGATCTGCGGTCCCAGTGCTTTAATATTAAAAGCTCTAAGATTCGTGCGAACTTTTATGGGTCTATATAGTTGTGCTCCCCTTGTGAGATATGTGTGGGTCATCGATGCTTTAGCGAAGTAATTAGCATAAGACATAGGCAGCATAGCATGCTCGAAGCGATAGAATAGTTCTGCTATTTGATAGTTTCTGATTTGAATGATGTTTAACAACTTCAGCTTAGTAAAGATAATGTGAGATGAGGCTCTGTATTCCACTCCAGCAATCATTTTTATGGCTTTTCTTTGTAAAGTGTTCAGTTTTTGTAAACGAGACGGATAATTGGATGCCCATATGAAATTACAGTAGGATAAGTAGGGGTATATTAATGTAAAGTATAAACTTTTTCTGATGTCTTGAGGGAGTAAATAGGCTATTCTTGAGAGTATACCTGTGTTCTTTGCAATTTTCAAGCCTAGTCCTATAACATAAAATAAATATAAAATAATTATACATAATATATTAATTTGATTATTAATTCAACTTAATTATTAAGTATGATAATCATATAAAAGTGCAAGCAAGTATATACGATAATCACACGATAGCATAATTATAAGAATGTTGCAAGTAATCTCACCTAGTTTCTGCTTTTTGTAGAAGATCAGCGAGTTCTCTTAGATAACGTCTTCTCTCCCTCTCTTGTTTGTTCCAGAGGAACTCCTGTCGGGTTTCCATTCTCAGTCGCCCTATGATTGTTTTGCCGAAAAAACTGTTGACATAAGTTTCTTCTGTCGTATCGCTCGTTCTATCCGTGTCCGGACTCTGCATAATTAATCGATTAAAGTCAACAACCAGGGATTTAAAGGCGTCTGAAAGCTACAACTAGACTCCAGAATCGGTGGACTGAATAAAACCTGTATGATTTTCATGGGTCTTACAACGTCATAATACCTGTTGCCGTGGAAACCATCCTTCACATATATACTGCTGTGACAACAAGAGCAGTAAGTAAGTCATTTAGTAAATAGACATTTTTATTAGGCTTAGTGTATTTGTTTTTGATTGTAAATACATAATGGGCAGCATCAGTGCATAAACCAGCATCGTAAGACATAATAATAATTATGTCTCTGTTACGATTAGGCTTTGGGGAAGCTGCCTATTGTGTTATATGTATATTCGTTTAATTCTTGAAATCAAGCTTTGCTGTCAATAACGCAGCAAATTACAGATAGGGATAGGGAAGATGCTAAGTGTCTTGGCTGTGCCTACGGGAGCTCCTAAGTGTCTACAAGTGTCTACTAGAGTGAAAATTGAGGTTAGTAAATGTCTTTGTATAGCATTCTTGGAATTCTCTGAATCAACACGGAGAACAGGTGACTGACCTGAAGAAATTTTAATTAGCCCTATTGTCGCTTCATCGGTTGGTCCAGCGCAGACGATCTTTACCAAACGCGGCAGTTTTTATGTTCTTCATATTTTTCGTTTTCTGTTGAAGTAGAATGAGTTTGCTCGAAAGACGATTGTATTAAACTCCAGATCTATTGTAGTTAAATGAACGTTTCCACTGAGTGACTTTGATCTGTATCGGCTGTTGATCAAGACAGTTGGGTTGTGAGGTCGTACGACGCTGCTAAAGTCGTCTTAGGGCAATTTCCAAGGTAAAATTAATTTTGTAACGAGACATGTTAATTAGAAGGCGAATTTCATCTCGTGCGAAGCTTGTTGCGTTGTATCAACAAGAATGTTAAAGGGATATTGGTCGTCGTCAGGGTCGATAGTGATAGAAAGAAGCTGTTAAATTGACGAAAAGAATTGTTGTTGAGACGAAGGCTGGTGATGCAGCTCGTGCATAGAGTTTAGCTGAAGCTGAACAGTAGATTAAGCGAAAGAGTGACGAACAATAAGACTGCCCATTGCTCACCCATCCAAAATCGCACTGCTCTTACTCTAGCAGTGCCAGTCCAAAGCCTGAATTAAGGAGGGCGAAGTTAACTGCCCAGGTAGTCTTAACATGCCGTTGAACTCTGGAACTACTACCTTAATCGTGTGCACCGAAATCACAAGTCAGGTTCTGCGTATCCACGTAGGAGGATGCTTAGATCAGAAAATAATGTTAGTTAATTCCAGTGAGATTTTCGACTATAGCCAACCGTATCTTTTTTCCGCTGTTTTGTGATTGACTGATGGAATGTGTCTTCTGTGTGCTGATTTTCCACATTAAATAGCTAAGCTTGATTTAGGAACAGGTGAGGTATAAGACCAAACAGGCCTACATTCAAATAAATGTTGACGATGTATAGGCCTGTGTGTATTTTACTTTTAATTATATTACACATGATCATTGCTATTTCTCATAGTAAGTTTAGGAAACGATACTTGTATTATAATTGCCATTGTCTCATGTGGCCCTGGCTAGCGGGACCTTCGACCCCTTTTGGATCTCCTGGGTAACCCTATTGAACTTGTAACACTTGATGTAATTGCGACCTGGGTGAAGTTGGTTACCGAATAAAATATGTTATGTTATATGTTATATATGTTATTTAAGTAGCTGTGTGTTAGCGATTTAGTAGTTGTGACTGACTTCATGTATTAGGTTTTCACTTTACTTTTTCACAGCCATTGGAGTTATACTTTGATGATCAGTGAAGTACTGCAACATATTGCACCTTGAACTTGTATTTTGGTTATCAATAAATTGAAACTGAATTAAATTGAGTCTAAACAGTGTTAAGATCACTTAGGCAAACTACTCCCATTGCCATTCCAATTTCCGTCTCCTCCTTCAATTCTCTATGCTCATTTTTTTAAAACCCGAAACAGCCATCAATGTTTATATACCGGTAGTGCATGACGACAACGGCGTTAAGAAGTTTTTTTAATTAAGTTTAATACATTTATTAGATTACGTTTTCCAAATCCCTTTATCAGTCTCTAAAAACCTTCTAAAACGTTGATTAACCTAACGCAGTTGGGATTGTTTTTATTATTTCACAGATTTTCGATAAAGCTTTCTTAAATAAGGACTATCAATTCTGTTTTCCTAACAGTAAAGTTCGTTAGGTCCTCACTGGGTCTGGACTTGGCCCGAATAGGAACCAGTAGCATGGAGTGCAGTGCTCTGCGCCCAGTAAACTTGGCTACTTGGGTTGCCTCCAGGGCTGTAGTCGAGGTTATACGCGGGTATACAGCGTATATTCACCTCCAGAGATATTTGAGAGCGTATACTCAGGGCTCTAGATGAGGGTATACGCGGGTATACAGCGTGTACTTATCTCTCTGGAGACCGTATACCCACTGAGCAATGAGATTTTGAGAAAAAAGAGGTTTTGAAAGGTTTTGAGGGTGAATGACTAAAAAAGGTCATCACATTTTTTAGGGTGACACCAGCCCTGGTGACGCCGCTGCTCACCGGTAGCGTGTACTCACCTCTAATTTTGCCAATACAGTCCTGGTTGCCTCAGACAGGGACAGCCGTAAACATACTAAAAATAATAATAACGAAATAATAATAATAATAATAATAATAATAATAATAATAATTATTATTATTATTATTATTATTTTATTTTTTTACCCGAGGTATACATGATCCCTCAGGTGCAAGATACTAATTAATTATGTTGACTCTGGAGTGGCCGTCCTGGTCAAGATTCGGGATTATTATTATTATTATTATTATTATTATTATTATTATTGTTATTATTATTATTATTATTATTATTATTATTATTATTATTATTATTATTATTATTATTATTATTATTATTATTATTATTATTATTATTAACTCATCTAATGCACTGAAATGGAGATTTCGTAATTGGGTGGCTTCTAACTGTATGCAGACACAAAATGTGAATTAAATTACTTAAAATAATGTCTACCTATGATAATTTTTCTATCGAAGCCGAATTCTAAGACTGATGGAATAATTCTTTGCTGCACCTCTGGTAAAATAATAAGGTTCGCAACGTTTTATTTTCTGTCTCAAATGTTCATTTCCTATTTTACGTGTCCATTTCCTATCTCAAATGTTCATCTCCTAACTCACATGTTCATTTCCTATCTCACATGCTCATCTCACATGCTCTTTCCTATTTCACAAATTCATTTCCTATTTCACATGTTCATGTCCTATTTCACATGTTCATTTCCTATCTCCAATATTCATTTCCTATCTCACATGTTTTTTTTAGATAATCGTTTATTATATCGAAGTTCATTGCGTCACTTCGCATATATCCAGTTGTCTCTAATAACTAATTACTGTCTCGAGGAAGGGACTGATGATGAGCTGCCGGATGGATCTTCAATCCTCTGTCCTGAGTTTGCAGTGCCGTCCACGGCTACTCTTGTCTCTGGCATCTCAGAGTAGACGAGTCGTAAACCGAACGTCCATCCTCCAAGAGGCAGCATCCATTGCTCACTTCTGCGATGGTCTGAACGTTGAAACAGCTGTCTGAAGCTCTCTGAGTTGACTCAAGCCTAGCATGTTAAACAATTATAAATATATGTGAATACATATCAACTTTATTTCGACACAATCTTGAAGCTTAAAATATTAATAAAAACAGATTGGCCTACAGAAAAAAAGAAAAATATACAAATACTGAGATAAAAATAGGCTGTTCGCAGAACTAGAAAAATTTTTGATTCTTTAATTCATTCATTCTTTCATTCGAAGATTTATATAGCGCCCCTTCAAGGGAACTACTCAGAGGCGCTCCCGACACCAGCACGTTCATATAAGACAGTTTCAAGATTTGCAAGAAATAGGCCAGAGGTGACCCCAGGGCACATGCGGAGCTCTAAGGGAATTCTATTCCAGACTACCGGGCCCACCACTGAAAAAGCTCGGTTTTGCATAGTCGTGGAAGGAGAAAATGGAACTAAAAGTACCCCCTTTTCCCGCTGAGCGGAGGGAACGTCGGCCTTGGGCACATGAAACCGTGCAGCAAAGCTCTCGAAGGTAAGCAGAGGCAGGGCCCTGACAACGTCGCCATACTAAGGCAGCGATCCTATATTCCATGCGTAAGCGTATAGAAAGCCATTGAAGGATCTCCAGCATAATTATATCTAGAGACTTGGCCATGTTTAGGAATATGCCAAATGAGACGGGCTGCAGAGCTATATGTACATATATAGCATTAAATAATATATGTGTGTGTTTGTGTGTGTGTGTGTGGGGGGGGGGGGGGTGTATGCGTGTGTGTGTACGTGTGTGTAGTGCAATATGTGTCATATACATTAATAAGGTACTTAAGATGTTTCGTAGCATGTTCGTTTTCTATCTTACATAATATTATTATATTTTAGATAACAGTTTATTATATCAAAGTTCATTTATTCTATTCAAATATTTACGATTATCTGTAATTACTTTGGTTTATTTGAGGGAGGAGTTGATGGCGCACTGTCGAATGAGTCGTCAGTCTTCCGTACTCCGGTCCTTGACGCTGTTTCTACCCAAGGTACCGTGGTTTCCTGGATTGAGAGAGAGGACAAATCAAACTGGCAGTCATCCATCGATTGGTAGCATCCGTTATTTATTCCGATGGTTTGGACTTCTGCGTCGATCTCCATTTCCTCAAAGCTGTCTTTCGTAGCTGGCCTATTGGACTCCAACCTACCATAACAGAAAGTAATACTTTATTGCACTCAACGTTAACACTTCAGCAATATTATCACACAGACGACACATAAGGATCAGGTCTAGCTGTCACAATTCAAAATGGAAGCTGCGCCGTAGTCTGCCTCCCATTCTGGAACAGTTTTCTATGCAATCTGCGATATAAGCTTATCGTTTATGCCTCAATTTTAAAAAGCGGTGAAAAGCACTCAATTTGATCATGGTCTTCGGATGAATGGTCGGGTGCACCTCGTAGGAGTTTAACTGATGAAACGCTAACAATCCCAATTTAGACTAATGTAATATATAATTTAACAAGTGTCTTATAAAAATACATGATATAAGTTTAGCCCTAAACTTATAAAGTAAAAATAAAATAATAATACATAATATATTAATTTAGTTATTAATTAAACTTAAGTTAATTAGATAGAATGTAATCAAGTATTTACGATTATCATATGATATTACAATTATAAGAATGTGTCTTGTAATCTGACTTGGCTCTTCGGAGAAAATCTTCGAGTTGTCTTAGCCAACGTCTTCCTTCCCTCTCTTTTCTGTTCCAGAGGTAGTCCTGTTCTTCCATTGCAAGCTCGAGTTCGGCAAACATCTCTCGCATACAATATGAGGATTCGAAATCCTTGTTTTCCATTTTTAGTCGCTCCTTTGATTGTTTTTGCCGGAAAAGCTGTTGACATCAGTTTCTTCTGTCGTATCGCTCGTTCTATCCGTGTCAAGACTCGGAATAACGATTCAACAGCCAGATAGTTTGAAAGAGTTTTAAATCTACAACTATACTTCAGAATCGGCGAACTGAATAAAACCAGTATGATTTACATGGGATCTTACAACGTCATAATACCTGTTGCCGTGGAAACCGCTGTTCACCTATATTGCGCTGGCGTAATGAACAGTAAGTCAATAAGTAAATAGACATTTTTTGTCAGGCTTAGTGTATTTGTGTTTTATTGTAAAAAAATATAATGGTCAGCATAAATGCATTAACCGGCATCGTAAGGCATAATAATATGTCTCCGTTAAGATTTGGCTACGGGGAACTGCCTATTGTGTTCTGAATCAACACGGAGAACAGATGACTGGCCTGAAGAAATTTGAATTAGCCCTATTGGCGCTTCCTCGGTTGGTACAGCGCAGACGATCTTTACCAAACGCGGCAGTTCTTCTGTTCTTCACATTTTTCGTTTCTGTTGAAGTATATAGAATGAGTTTGCGCGAAGGACGATCGTATTAAACTTAAGATTTATTGTAGTTAAATGAACGTTTCCACTGAATGTCTTTGATCTGTATCGGCTGTTGATCAAGACATTTGGGCTGTGAGATCGTACGACGCTGCTAAAGTTGTCCGGTTAATTCCCAAACGAAAAGTTATTTTGTAACGGGACATAAGTTAATTAGAAGGCGAATTGCATCTCGTGCGAAGCTTGTCGCTGTTGGATCAATAAGAATGTTAAAGGGTCATTCATTTGGTCGTCGTCGTCGTCAAGGTCGATGGTGATCGAAAGAAGCTGTCGAAAAGAATTATTGTTGTTGAGACGAAGGCTGGTAATACAGCTCGTGCATAAACGACAAAGTCTAGCTGAAGTTGAGCAGTAGATTAAGCGAAAGAATGACGGACAGTAAGACTGCCCACGCATGCAAGATCGCACTGCCCTTACTCTGGTAGTGCCAGTCCCAAACCTGGATTAAGGAGGGCGACGTTAACGGCCCAGGCAGTCTTAACTCTGATGCTACTAACTGAATTGTGTGCACCGAAACCCACAAGTGATGTCCTGCATATCCACGTAGGAGGCTGCTTAGATCAGATAAAAAAAGTAGCTAGTTAATGCCAGTGAGATGGTCTACTATAGCCGACCATAATTATCTCTTGTGTTGCTACTGATACGCTGTCTTTGTGACTGACTTATTAAAATGTGTCCTCTAGGTGCTGATTTTCCGTAATAAATAGTTAGGCCCTAAGTCTGATTTTGAAACAATTGAAATATATGAATAAATACGTTCAAATGAATGTCGATGATTAATAGGCCTCTGTGTTTTACTTTTAATTACATTGAAAATAATTTTTGCTATTTCTTATAGTAAGTTTAGGAAACGATACTTGTATAATTTTTACTGCTATTTAAGTAGCTGTACGTTAGCGATTTATTCATTCTGCCTGTCTGAATATGTTAAGTTTTTACAATACTTTTTGACAGCTGTTGGAGTCATGCTTTGATGATCAGTGAACTATTGCAACAGCATTTGTAACATGATGTTGCGTAACAAGCCGGCGTTTATGCGCGTTTCCCTGTAGTATTGGGAACTGTAAGTGGTAGGCTGCGGACAACTCGATGCAACGTTAAACCAGGAGACCTCATCGAATTATCCGAATGTCCCGTCGTGCACCCGGCTCCCGTGGTCTGGCAGGAGACTCAAGAAGACACGTGAAATTCCGACTAAACTTTTAATTCCGATTCACTTAACTCAGTATACAATTCGCAACGAAATCGCAATCACAGTTCGCAAGTTACTGACAGTCTGTATCACATAGATCCACGAATTACAATTCGACAAATCGATCGACAATGTACCCGACCTCTTTACTCTGACTCTCTCTTCTCAACTTAGCACTCAACTCCACTCTCGATTCTCCTCCTATTTATATTCATCCCGACCCATCATCCAACTCCTCCGGCTAAATATAGCCCGGAGTAAATGCATACTAATGAGGCATCGGATTCCTAACATTAACAGATTTGGCGCCAACAAACTCCTCCGGCTAAATATAGCCCGGAGTAAATGCATACTAATGAGCTATCGGATTCCTAACATCAACAGGTTTGGCGCCAAAAAAACTCCTCCGGAGTAAGTTTCCCTCCGGAGTAAATACATACTAATGAGGTTAATAACGTAACACTGATGCCAACAAAACTCCTCCGGCTAAATATAGCCCGGAGTAAATGCATACTAATGAGGTTAATAATGTAACACGGGCGCCAACAAAACTCCTCCGGAGTAAATACATATTAATGACACCAGCAAACGCCCAGCAAATATACTCCAGCGTTAATAACCTCCTCCGGAGTGGTTTTACTCCGGAGTAAATACATACAGCATCAGAAATACACAACACACACAAAAAATCAAAGACCCCAAAGAGCCAGTCCAACTCCAGCATACAAGAGGAGGGGAACGGAGACATTTTTGTCACATTGAACTTGTATTTTGGTTATCAATAAAGCATATGAAATTGAAACTGAATTAAACTGAGTCTAAGCAAACAGTGTTAAGATCACTTAGACAAACTACTCCCAATCAATTCCAATTTCCAACTCCTCCACTATTCTTCTTCGAATGAATTGCAACTATTTCCATGCGAAGCAACCATCAATCAGTGCATCATGAAAACGGCGTAAAAAAATCACTGGAATAGTATATTCATTGGATTCCAAATTCCTGTATCAGTCTATAAACCTCCTAAACGGTGAAACCTACGACAACGTTGACATACCTTGGATTGACAACGTTGAAATGCCTAATGCTCTTGTGATTTTCAGTGAATTAGAGATTTTCGATAGAGCATATTTAAATAAGAACCCATTAACTAGCAATACTGTTTTCTTAGCATAAAGTTCGTTAGATCCACGTTTTGTCTAAACCTGACCCCGGGTCCTCATTAAGTGTCGACCTGGCCCCAACTGGCACCAATGGCATAAGGTGGAGCGCTCTGGGCCCAGTGAATGTGACTGAGACAGGGGCAGCCGTAAAGATACTAAGAATAAAATAACAAAATAATAATAATAATAATAATAAAATAATAACAGCAACACCAATAGCAATAATAAAAATAGCAAAAACAATATTGAATAATAAGAAAAAAAAGCAATAAAGATCCTAATCACGCACACAACACATCTTTAAAATTTTATTTTAATGTCAACTGAATCAACCAGAATCCGTTAATAACAGTCGAACGTCGCGGATGGAAATGCGTGCCTAGGGCAGGTCTAATGGCCACAAACATCGTTTCTTCCATCGACATTCCTTCTCAGAAGTCGATTCAGGATGTCATTTGAGACATCGACAATGTCAGTGATCATAGAAAGCCCGTTTTAACTAGATCTATTTAATGTTCAACAGTACTAGTCTTCAACAGATTACGATTTTTAACAGCAGCATCACTTTAAGCGATCACCGATTGACATCTTGTGCACTATGACAAAGCCTCCAGAGCAGCTGTTCTTAAGTGGTGGTCCACGGAGCTCTGGTCGTCGGTCCGTGAAACAGTCCTTAAAAATTCTACACACAGTTATAAGATAAACTGATTATATTTAGTCAAACGATTGCCAGCAGTTTTTAACGTGAGCTGTGTCCATGCATAAATAAATATAAGAACAGTGTGAAAGGGGTGAAATGTTTCAATGACATATGAAAAATACTTTAGAAAAAAATAACGTGAAACTGTGAATCACATCACGAAAACGTAAATTGTAAAATCGATTTAGTTTGGTTTAGCAGCAAAACCCTTGAATCCCCCATACTTTATGTAGGCCTACGTATCCCCAGGTTGCGATCCCGCGGTTGCCATTAGTGGTCCACGAAAAACAACATAAAGATGGTGCCAATCCCTAGCTTTAAAAGTTTAAGAACCACTGCTCTAGAGAATTTGTTAGAATTCTTAAAATAATTAATTCATTTTCAACGTCACTTCTCCAGTGAATATCGATTTTGGAATATGGCCTTCGACTGAAGCCACTATATTGACTGTATTGTATTGTAATAGCGGAGCTATAGGGCTATGTACAATTAAAGCCACTAGGTGATTTATTCTTCTTTAAAATCTTACGTAATGGCACAGTCGCGCCAGACCAGTTAACGTATAAAAATCGTTGGTGCAAAACTGACTTGAAAAGCATGACCGTAACAGTTTACTGAAACAATTCACCACCTCTGTGTAAGTTTCCAGTTTGTATTGTAACGCAGTCAACAACATCGAAACGATGGAGACATAAAGATTAGTCCTACCGAATGGACTGGCATTCCGTGGGCTCTCCCCACCTAGACATTAACCAGGCTCGCACTGCTAAAATTACTGAACCTGTCAGAACTGTATTTACAGCGAACCCTTGTCGGAAACCTTTGGATCAGCCCTGACGTAAAACGCAGTTTGTGCATAGGGGAGGTTACAACTTACCACGTACATGTAGCTTCAGTCTGAGATCGGACTCTGCTGACGATCAATTTTTGCTTGCCTTTGTAGCACATTTGTATTTGTTAGAAAGAATTTTGTGACTGTATAAGCCTGTATCGGTAAGTTTTACACTCGGTACTAGCTATAATTTGTATGATCATCAGATAAATACTCATGAGAGCGCATACTAGCCAATTAAAACCCGTTGTGGTTGATTATTCTTATGAAACCGAAAGTGAAAGCTGGTAAAAGGAAATGACTTATCACTAAATCATAGAGCACAAAGCTAGGTCAGAATTGGACCAAAGAAGAACTGAAAACCATGGCAACCAACTGTTATATTTACATCCAACCACTCAACGAATGATACCACTCTGAGAACTGTCAACCTTATCGTCGTCACTCAGTTTCTTCTTCTTCTTCTTCTTCTTCTTCTTCTTCTTCTTCTTCTTCTTCTTCTTCTTCTTCTTCTTCTTCGTCTTCGTCTTCTTCTTCTTCTTCTTCTTCTTCTTCTTCTTCTTCTTCTTCTTCTTCTTCTTCTTCTTCTTCTTCTTCTCTCTGTCTCTCTCTGTCTCTATCTCTCAGTCTATATCTTTCTATCTCTGAATAATCATTGGTTAGAGTTGTGACATTCCAAGCCAAGTGTAAAATATTTTACATCTATAGAACTGACATTATTCATCTTCCCCAAGCATCTTTGAATATGTCCCAAGTGTTTGGCTGCCAATCTCGTGTTAGACGTACATGATTAATTCGTTTTACATGTGAGTGAGTTGAAGCTTTTCAAGCACTCGTGAATTTATCGGTGTGCTACGCTTAGCTTTACGTAGGGCCTTACAAATCTACAGTTAACAACACGAATACGACACTGCATTCTCATGTCTTTAGTAGTTAGTGCTATAATGATCAGACAGGAAAAGCCTTTGTTTTCTGCAGTAACGTTATTCACTACGAACGACAGTGCATTGATGACAGAAATAGTACTAACATGTTCCGAGAAATGAGATTGTTTCATTCGCAATAAAAAAAGTACTCTAATCTGTTTTTCCAATTCCTGAAACGAATGCAAAACAACAAAATACTTGGGGATATAAATATTATTCTTCTGTTTAGAGTAGGATTATTAGTGTGATTTTCCTTACAGATTTTATTTCAGTTACAGTAACAGGCATAGTTAATAGTATTTAATTTTACTTATATTTCCAGTAATAGTTTTTATTTTATTATTTTTTGGCTATAGTTATAGTCACTGGATCTTTGTTTGGCTGGATACACCGATAAATTCACTTAGCACTTACGGTAGTTACTATAAGGCTGAGCGAAATTGCCTATAGACGCAGCAGCTGCGACTATTAAGACTAAATTTAATAATATACACCATTACTACTGGGTTAATTCACAAATCCAAAATCCGGGGTGAACATAGGCTATTAGTTGTAGCGCATTTTCCCATTCTCATGTTTCTGGATATTGCACTTTTATTTCTTGCAAACGAAAATAACGATGACGTTAGTGTTATTTTCGTTATAGGCCTAGTTATAGTTAATGATACTTTTAGTTACAATTATAGTTATCGTTAAATAAATCATTTTATGTCCGTTAACGAATATTTTGGTTACAGTTATCGTTAACGAGAATCACACTGGCTTATTTCTATAAAAATATTTAGCATACTGTGAGCTATAATTGTGCAAATTACTGTTCTTGCAGATTCTGCCATGGCTGGGAGTCTCCAAATTTCGGTTCAAGATCAAATGGCTGATCTGACGGAATGTTCCATTTGCACCGAGATCTTCACAAATCCTAAAAGTCTGCCTTGTCTTCACTCTTTTTGTTTAGAGTGTATGGTAAAGTATGGAAAGGATAAGAAACAGGGAGATCAAATGGCCTGTCCCATCTGCAGGAGCAATTTTAATATTCCAAACGGAGGTTTCAGTAACTTGCCAAACAATTTCTTCATTGGCAAAATGGTAGAAATTCGAAAACGTTCAAATATAACCACTTGTGAAGCCATTTGTGGAACCTGTCCAGAGGAAGAGAGAGTAAAGGCTAAAATGTTTTATTTTGAATGTGATCAAAATCTTTGCGAACGCTGTGTTGCCTCTCACAAGAAAATAAAACTATGTCAAAATCACCAGGTTGTTGAAATCGGGAAAAAATGTCTCAAGAAGTCACCTTCCGCAACAGCTATTGTAAACAACATGCTGGAGAACTTGCTAAAATGTATTGCGAAGATGATCAAGCTATAATATGCATCCTTTGTTTTGCTCAGAATCACCAATCACATAAATGTTTGAGTGTTACCAAAGCATCGGAAGAATTCGCGTATGTACTTAAGGATGACCTGGAAACTGTTAAGCGGAGGTTACCGGAATGCAAAGAATCCTTGGAGAAATTGAAGAAATTGAAAACTGTTTTGCTCGCAGAAACAACTGAAGCTGAGAAAAAGATTTATAACGAAGCAACGAGGCTGAAGGCTCTCATTGACTCTCATGTAAATGTTGTGGCGGGGCGACCCCTAGCGGTGGCGGTCGTCAAGCGCCGGGATGAGGACTGCCGGTCGTGCATTTCCTGAGGATTCGAACCCCTGCGCTCAGGACCATAATAGGTGGGTGGCAAGCTAGACAGGCGCTTACTACGTCTAGGCATAGTGACATTAGGCGGCTCTTCTAAAGGCAATGACGTCATCATTTCTATTTCATCACCAGGGCATGACCTTTGGGTGTCCGTGGTTTCCGAGTAGGAAACAAACATAGGATTTCCCCTATACTCAGGGTTCATAGTGTCCCCATCCTCTACTTCTTCATCTTCTTCGTCGTCTACCTCCTCTTCTTCATCTACTTCTTCATTTCCTGGGGCTAACTTCACTTCTGGTAGTGGAAGGCTATGGTGACTAAGTGAATGGGCCTGTGGACTTTGGACAACCTCTTCTTCGTCTTCTACTTCCTCATTTAATGAATTTCTAAATATGCTATCAGTTGCTAATTGTGGGAAACGCTGAAGTAACTTATTCCTGAAACTAACATCATCCTGCAATTGGATAAGAAATGAATCCAGTTGATTTGCCATGTATTAAAATTTAAATGAAACAGAAAGTGTCGATTTGACTAAAATTACAAATATCAGTATAGTTCAGAGTTCAAACAAAGAATTTCTTCTCACTGTCCAGAGAACTTCTATACTACCAGTGTCAAGTTCAATTAACTATTTAAACTTACTCTACTATGTAGCAACTCCGATCTACATCTATACCAAAGACAATGGCACTATTACACACATCAACCAGCATTAAACACAGAGGTCAAAGGTCAAAACTTAACAAAGATCAAATCCTATGAGCTCTAATCTCCTTATGGCAACACTTTATCTAGGCCGAAAGCGATCACAAATAGCGGACGATTCTTATGCTCCGAAACAGGATTTTACATCGATATTCAACCTAAATCTTACAAAACATCAAGTGACTCAAAATGGCGACCTCTTTTCTCTTAGAGTAAGACATGTGACGGGGAACAGGACTCTCGCTTACACATTTCAAATGGGCAATTATCGCAATAATCTACGGCCAAAAGTTATGACATATTGTGACAAGGATACCAAACCGACATTTGATCGCACTAAGACTCGGACTATTCGATTATATCAAGATAAGAACTTAAATCGAAACAGGCATCGATTTCTCGTCCCTTCCTTCCTGGCAGCAACAAAAACCTCTTCTGCGCAGATCAATCGACAGCGGTCTAAAAATAGCTATGAACTAAAAATAGCCATTACGTAATGTCTCTTCCTATAGCGCATATATTTAAGTGGAAACAGTGCATACAGAGGCGTTGTGACGACAGAATCGTCACATTATCTCCCCTCTGGACAAAATTTGGGAACCAGTGACCAAATTTTGGTTACCATCTGAGTGACCTCTCCTTAGTATCAAATACATCAATAGCAACCAAAACTTCAGCAAGTCACATTGACAGCAATTAGGAACTCAGCTTATCATCAAAATATTAAAACAACTCAGTATAAACTAATAACTGCTTCAATTCACAAAGCCAGAAAAAGCTAACTAACAAGGCAAAACTTGGACAAGGATGATACACTATACTTATCATTTACCCAAGATCTTCTCTAAATCGAACGGGACATCTAATATCTCTCCTAGGCCTTGACATGGGTTGGTCAACACTGTCACTTTCATTTACCAGGGTTCCCACATCTACCTCTTCCGGGACATTACTTGGGTCAGCATCCCAATCCTTAGGAATCTCCCCATGATACCTCTTTAGTTTGTCGATGTAGACCAACTTAGGTTGAGCTCTCTTCGATTTCTGAATCTGGAATAGCACCGGACTAACTTGGGGCATAACCCTATAAGGCCCAACATAAAATTTCGACCACTTCTCCTTAACTCCAACTCTCTTCCTTGGATAATGGTACATCACCCAATCTCCAGTCTTAAACTCTATAGGCTTAACCCTTAAGTTATACCTGGCAGCTCGGGCTGTGACAAGGCGCTGTGTAAATTCTCTCACGTGTGTATATATGCAATCTTAATTTGCTTTTCTTTTGCAGCAACAAAATCATCAATCGACAAAGCAACAAAATCATTTGCAAAACAACTTCCCAAAACTAAATCAAGTGGTAAGACATTTTCTCTTCCAAGAAAAAGGCGACAGGGGCTATAACCGGTGGATTCGTGCTCAGTTGCGCGATAAGCGGACATGACGAGGGGAAGATGCTGATCCCAGTCACGCTGAGTTTGCGACACAACCTTTCCCAGAAGAGAATTGAGAGTGCGGTGGAACCGTTCCACTGTTCCGTTCGTACTTGGTTTGTAGGGAGTTGTCCGGATCTTGTCGATTCCTAGAAGTCGGCAGAGTTCCTGGAACAAGATCGCCTCGAAGCAGGGACCCTGATCTGTAAGCAGTTGACGAGGACAACCGAATCTGGAAAAGAATTGGTCCACCAAAACTCGCGCAACAGTGACTGCATCTTGTGAACGAATGGGAAAAGCTTCGGCCCATCTGGAAAAATGGTCAATCACGGTAAGTATGTATTTATGTCCTTTACTGGATACTGGATGTGGTCCAGTGATGTCGACACCGATACATTCTAGCGGTTCACCGACCATCATCATCTGCAGCTGGCCTTGGTGTGGTGGTTTTCCTCTGAAGTACTGTGTACAGGCTGGACAACGTCGAAGGAACATTCGAACATCTTCTCTCCATCCAGGCCAGTAGGCTCTCTTCTGGACATGTGCGAGAGTTCGCCGAATCCCGAGATGACCATCTGTCATCCCCTCATGAGCAAGTTGGATCACAATGGAGCGTCGACTAGGTGGTGGGATGAGCTGATTCCACTTTACATTTTCACCGTCTGCATCTAACCACTCTCGAAACAACACATTGTTCTGTAGTTTCAATTGCGGCCATTGAGACACAAGAGACTTGATCACTCCACTCAACGGACGTACATCATTATAAGTCGGAGCCAATTCAGAGTCAAGTTTCTTTTGGATGACCCAATTCAGGTCAGCATCCATCCTCTGTTCATCTTGAAGTTCATCCAAACTCCATTCAGAAGGGAAGTTCGGCAACTTTGGTTGTGGATCACGTTGTCGTCGAACAGCATCGACCCTGTGAGGACGTCTGGACATGGCATCTGCGTTTGTATGGGCCGCTCCAGATCGATGTCTAATTTCAAACTGGAATTCTTCAACAGTGGCAAGCCAACGTGCTTGTTGTCCAATGGGGACTGCAGTTCTTCTGAGCCACTGTAACGCTGAGTGGTCAGTTCTCAGGACGAACGGTCTTCCTAACAGGTATTGACGAAACGTCTTTAGAAAATACACAATAGCAAGCAGTTCACGTTTTGTGACGTCGTAATTTCTCTCTGCTGGTGAGCAAACACGGCTACCATAACAAATCACACGTTCACAATCGTTCTGCATCTGTGACAACACTGCTCCTATCGCCTCACCGGAAGCATCGGTGTCCAACACAAACGTTCCTTCATCAGAAGGCAATGACAGGACAGGTGCTTCAGTCAACTTCATCTTTATCTGGCAGAAGGCAATTTCACATTCGTCAGTCCAGTGGAAGCCAATTCCCTTCTTGGTTAAAGCGTGTAATGGACGAGCAATGTGTGCAAACTCTGGGACGAACTTCCTGTAGTATGAGCATAATCCGAGGAATGCCCGGACTTCTCGTACTTTCTTTGGAGTAGGCCAACTTCTGACGGCTTCAACCTTTTCTGGATCTGTAGCCACTCCTTTCTCACTCACGACGTGGCCACTCCTTTCTCACTCACGACGTGGCCAAGAAACAGAACTTCCTTCTGGAGCAAATGACACTTCGATGGCTTTAACTTCAATCCAACGGACGACAGTCTCTCTAACACTTTGGTCAAACGTTCAAGGTGGGTTTCCAGGTCAGCCGCAAATACGATAATGTCATCAAGGTAAATCAAGCAGATGTCAAAGTTCAATCCAGCCATGACGAGGTTCATCATGCGGGAAAAGGAGGCGGGACTGTTACAGAGGCCAAATGGTAAAACCCGAAACTGGAAACTCCCACGGCGGGTCACAAATCCAGTCTTATGGCGGTCACGTGGGTGTACAGCCATCTGCAAATATCCGGCCCGGAGGTCAAAGGTGCTGAACCATCGTGCTCCCGTTAACGCATCCAAACTTTCACTTATCAGCGGCAACGGATAAGCGTCCTTCCTGGTCTTGACGTTGACTGCTCTGTAATCAACACAGAATCGTGGTGTTCCATCCTTTTTCCGGACCATTACAACATTGCTTGACCAATCGGACATGGACGGTTCAATTACATTCTGGGTCAGCATCTCTTCAACTTGAGCATCTATGATTGGGAGTAGTGTCCAAGGCTGACGACGTAATGGCTGACGTACAGGAGCTTCACCACCTGTTTCAATTTCATGCTGGAGGACGTCGGTGAAACCTAAGTCCCATTCTGAGAGAGTAAATGCTTTTCTGTTTGAAAGGATGAGGGAGCGTAACTGTTCTTTGACTTCTTCAGGTACCTCTTCATCGACTTCCGCCCACAAAGGTGCGAGCACTGACTCTTCGTTCACGTCCGACGTCTCACGAAAGACTTCAGTGACGGCTGCACAACCTGAAGACGACTGTTCTGTGACACTTGGGCTCATTACAATGACATCTTCGACTAGGCATTGGACACCTTTCTTAATGCGAATGGCTTGCTTCGTCGGATTCAGGACACGGACTGTAAGATCTAGGACACGATCTGGCAATAACGTTCCAGCCACAATCAATCCTGAGTTTAGCACCTGTGGTTGAGTTGCCCATGACGATGAGTCCTCCTGGAGATTTGTCAATATGGCATAGGCAGCAACGTTCATTTCTGACAAGGCAGGGATTTTCACATCGACGGCGGTGGCAATTCTTCAACATTTCCCAGTCCGTGGTTGGCTTGATAATGGAAATACATAGTCTTGGATTTTGATCCAACGGTCAGCAAAGTTCCACTGTGCACCATGCTTCTCAAGCCATTCAAGTCCAAGAATCAACTCTGACAATTGTTCGCTTACGAGACAAGGGACAATGAATTGAAATTCTGCTGCTTGGCAACTAAGCTGGACCTCTCCAAGGATTTTTATCTCAGTCCCGTTAGCTGCACGAAGAAGCTGCTGTGATCCAGTGACCTCTCTTCTATCAACCATTGACGCCGGAACAAGACAAAGTTCACTTCCGGTGTCCACTAAAGCAAGAATGGATCTCCCGTTGACCTTGAGCGGTAGGTAGGCCGTTGTGCTACCTGTGACATGACGGACATTGGACGGTTCAGGATCGGATCGGTTGACTTCAGGCTCGACTTCCGGTCTTCTCCGTTGACGTTCTGGACAGTTACGGGCGTAGTGACCTTCTTGACCACACTCATAACATTGACCTGTCACACGGCGGAAGTTCCTGTCACCTGACCTCCCAGACGGCGGCGTCGTTGTCACAAACGTTTGGTCTAGGAGACGTGGTATTTGTGGTTTCTGCAACGCTAGAGCCTTCTCTAGCTGCTCTATACGACGACGTTGTGGTTCCAGTTCCTCCCGTAACTTCTCCAACTGTCGACGTTGTGGTTCCATTTCTTCACGTATCTTCTCCAACTGTCGACGCTGTGGTTCCATTTCTTCACGTAACATTCGACGGAGCATTTCTGAGGAAGGTTCTGTTTCCTTTACATCTTTCACTCTGTTTGGGCGACGTTCATGCTGATCACTCAGGTCTTCTTCCGCCTGACGGTATCCATCCAAACGAACAGCTAGTTTAAACGCCTGGTCAAGGGTCGTGACCTCACGTTCTCGAACCTTCAAAGCAAGTCGTTTGTCCTTCAGGGCATCCAAGAAAGCCTTGACAGCAATGGTTTCAGAATGGACTGACGTCGGCCCAGGATAAGCCAAGGTCAGCAAACGTCTAATGTCCTGAACCAAGGAACTCAGGTCCTCTCCATCTCGTTGTCTTCGCGTTCCAAGTTGTGCCTGGTACAAAGCAGCCTGATCTGCGCTCCCGTACCTGGAACGAAGTTTCTGCACCAAGTCTTTCCACGTCAACACCGATTCCGAATCAAAGTCCCAAAGGATCTGGTTCGCAGGCTCAGTCAACGAACACGATAACTGGTTCAAACGTTCGTCCTCGTCCCAGGAGTTATTCTTTGCACATATCTCAAACTTTCTTAAAAAGGCGTCGATGGAACTGGTTCCGTTGAATAAGCCCAGCTTAATGAACTGTTTCGCTTTTACAGGTGGTGGGGCAGTTGAAGTGGTCTTTTCTTTGGTCTCAGTACTGACTGACGTGGCGGACGGGGTAGTCGGATCGTTGGAGTTAGGAGGTTCTGGTTCCTTCTTTGAATTGGTAGATGTATCTGCTCTGTTCACAACAGGTGTCACATCAGAAAACGTTGACACTGTGGACTGCGCATCTTTCACCGTCGTCATCGTCCTCTTCTCTTTTTCAGGTTGACGATCCGTGGACAAGGGATGTTCTCTCTTCAACTCTCTTGTGGAAGTTTCGTCGTGTAATCGCTGGGGAGGTTTCTCTGGTTCACCTCGTTGTTCATAGGATTTCATCAACGCATGTACTCTCACCTGTACTAGATTATCTATCTCTCTCAGTAAGTCGACATGTTCTGTGGCATTTCTCTGCTGATACGATTCAGCAACCGGAAGACAGTCTGACATACCAGCACCCTGACCTTGAGATGACGGTAGCAACGACTGGCGGCGGCCATGATCTCTCTGATGAGGTGGATATTCATTCTGCAGCCATGACATCTCATCGACATGACGGGAGGACAATTCATACCTGGCGCTGACGAAGTCACGTGTCTCTGGAGTCGTAAACACAGGACATGGTTCACCTGGCAGATAATGGCTGTGGTAGCTTACTGTCGAAGCTTGGCGTTGACGGACACCGTGACTTGACAATGGTGGAGCTGACATTCTGGTGGCTGTGATGGTTGGATGCGGAAGTGTGGTGGATGAAGACAATGTAGCGTCATGATCATACTGGAGGTGTGAGGTGTGGCTTGGCAACGGTATATTCTGAGGAATTCTTTGTTTCGTGGTAACAAACGTAGCTGGTGGATAAGGAATAGCGATGGACGACGATGATATGACACGGTAGGCGTGGTCATGACGGGGAACGTAGCGCTGGAATGAAGAACTTGGATTGAGGCGTTTTGAGTCGACGGCCGGAACCGAAGAACGTGGAGCGACGGTGGACGAAGACGGCCTGACACGTTGGTAGGACGTCGTAGATGGCATCTGTGGGTCAGACCAGGCGTATGTGGGTTCTGCAGTGAGAGGCATGACGCTTGACGTTGACTTTTCTTTAGGTTTCACGGCACGACGCACAAGAGGACGTGGCGAGAATGGGTCGACGATGGGAAAGGTTGTGTCTCGATGGTCGACGACCTCAGCGTGAGCGGGATGCGCATCTGGAGCACTGAGCACGAAGGGTGGGTGAATGACCCGATCCTTGGCTGTGGCAAGCCTTGACTTCGAATCTGAAACTAGACAAACTGGATTAGTTTCTTCATCATCAATGATAGGACTAAATGGGTCTCTAATCCTCACACGTGAACTATCACCTATGACATGATGTTGCTTAACCTCTGTTGCATCAATGTCTAATTCATCAGACCATGCCAATGCAGTACGGGGCTCAGCATCTAAAAGCTGACCATCCTCAAAGGCAATCAAATCTCTAGGTCTTCGATCATAATCATGCCTACTCTGATCATCTACATATTCTAATCTATCACTTTGCAACAACTTATACTGTAATTGACCATCAGTTTCGGTTACACTAGGCATGTCCATGTTAACACGGTCCTGTGTGCCTGTGAACTGAAAATGGGCTGGAAAGTGATTCATCCGGGGAGGGAGGTTGGAATGGACTTAACGGACGTCCTGACATAACCGGAAATGCAACCGGAAGTACCCCACTTCTGGTACCAAATGTGGCGGGGCGACCCTAGCGGTGGCGGTCGTCAAGCGCCGGGATGAGGACTGCCGGTCGTGCATTTCCTGAGGATTCGAACCCTTGCGCTCAGGACCATAATAGGTGGATGGCAAGCTAGACAGGCGCTTACTACGTCTAGGCATAGTGACATTAGGCGGTTCTTCTAAAGGCAATGACGTCATCATTTCTATTTCATCACCAGGGCATGACCTTTGGGTGTCCGTGGTTTCCGAGTAGGAAACAAACATAGGATTTCCCCTATACTCAGGGTTCATAGTGTCCCCATCCTCTTCTTCTACTTCTTCATCTTCTTCGTCGTCTACCTCCTCTTCTTCATCTACTTCTTCATTTCCTGGGGCTAACTTCACTTCTGGTAGTGGAAGGCTATGGTGACTAAGTGAATGGGCCTGTGGACTTTGGACAACCTCTTCTTCGTCTTCTACTTCCTCATTTAATGAATTTCTAAATATGCTATCAGTTGCTAATTGTGGGAAACGCTGAAGTAACTTATTCCTGAAACTAACATCATCCTGCAATTGGATAAGAAATGAATCCAGTTGATTTGCCATGTATTAAAATTTAAATGAAACAGAAAGTGTCGATTTGACTAAAATTACAAATATCAGTATAGTTCAGAGTTCAAACAAAGAATTTCTTCTCACTGTCCAGAGAACTTCTATACTACCAGTGTCAAGTTCAATTAACTATTTAAACTTACTCTACTATGTAGCAACTCCGATCTACATCTATACCAAAGACAATGGCACTATTACACACAGCAACCAGCATTAAACACAGAGGTCAAAGGTCAAAACTTAACAAAGATCAAATCCTATGAGCTCTAATCTCCTTATGGCAACACTTTATCTAGGCCGAAAGCGATCACAAATAGCGGACGATTCTTATGCTCCGAAACAGGATTTTACATCGATATTCAACCTAAATCTTACAAAACATCAAGTGACTCAAAATGGCGACCTCTTTTCTCTTAGAGTAAGACATGTGACGGGGAACAGGACTCTCGCTTACACATTTCAAATGGGCAATTATCGCAATAATCTACGGCCAAAAGTTATGACATATTGTGACAAGGATACCAAACCGACATTTGATCGCACTAAGACTCGGACTATTCGATTATATCAAGATAAGAACTTAAATCGAAACAGGCATCGATTTCTCGTCCCTTCCTTCCTGGCAGCAACAAAAACCTCTTCTACGCAGATCAACCGACAGCGGTCTAAAAATAGCTATGAACTAAAAATAGCCATTACGTAATGTCTCTTCCTATAGCGCATATATTTAAGTGGAAACAGTGCATACAGAGGCGTTGTGACGACAGAATCGTCACAATGTTCTAATGCAAAAGATGACTGCACTAAAAGACAAGAAACTGAAGGAAATAGAAAGTACACAACAAGATGTTGAAAGATTTCAAATTATAATTGAAAGCTACGCTCGATATTTGGAGGAACTTTTAAACAAAGGAGCACCTGGAGATATATGTTATGAAGCTAGTCACATGAAGACAAGGGCTGGAGAGTTGGCAGCACTTCCAGAAATCTGTTGTCGATGTGATTGCTGCTGGAACCAGATCGTTTTTAATTCGTCAGACCTTGAAGATGTTTTACGCGTCAACAGCATCGCCAATGCTATCGGTGATGGGCAGACTGGCTCCTCAATCAATGAGCTACTCGGTCATTCCGTGGTCTCCCCCAGAACACACATTACACCGAGTTTTTTAGGCGTCCAGGTTAGAGGTGATATTGTGCGATACCTTCAAGATAGTAAATTAGCTCCAACTCAGAATATCATGGACATAAGACATAAGGCTCCAATATGGGCTTCATTTGGACATGCTGGGAGAGTTCTAGCTCGATATGGTTCCTTGAGTGGTGATGATTATAACAAAGGACCCGACAGTGGTGACAACGACCTCAGTGGCCAATGGCTCAGTTGAAGTTGCCCGGGAAGCACTCCGTATTGTTTACTTGCTGCGAGCTACCCAAGTCTTCTACTTCGTACTTCATCAATGGCGCCTGTCATCGCTACTTCGTTCCACTTCTGTCTTTCGTGTCCATGTCATAATTGGTATGCGAACGTTTCGTCTCCGGACGATTCGTCACGGACGATTCGTCCCAGGACGATTCGTCACGAGGGCGTTTCGTCCCAGGACGATGCGTCCCAGGACGAAACGTCAGAGGATAAAACTCAACTAATGTTAAAACTGAACAAATCTACCAAAGTGACAAACAACAAAAGATCGATTGTCTAATGTTAAAACTCAACAAATCTAACAAAAGATCGATTGTCTAAAAAAGACATAGGTACATACTAAAACGGGAAAACAGACTAAAGCCGAATGAAACGATAGTGTCATCGTCAGTACAAGTTCCAGTACTTAAAAGTTCTACTAGTTGCGAGAGAGATGGGCTATTGCACGAAGATATGTAAGAACATATGTTCTGTTATAGCCCTGAACCGCACGCATAACTCTCGCAATCAAATTACGGTACTTCTTTACAGAGACCTCTTTTAAAGACGGTCCATTTACGCAACCCTCGTGACGAACAGTCCGTGACGAATCGACCCGAGACGAAACGTCCTCGTGACGAATCGTCCCAGGACGAATCGTCCGTGACGAATCGTCCGGAGACGAAACGTCCCCAATCCGTCATAATTATCTGAACTGTGCAAAATAAGCAATTGGCATAATAGTGGAGCTATTTATGAATCACTATTATACGCATTATAGAAGGCACGTTTTTATTACATAGCAGGCCTAATAACGCAAGAAAAAACAGCAGTCAAGTCATAACATGGGATAAAATGGGATATCTGTGTCCCGTTGTGCCCTAAATGTTCAAAATGGTAAGCCCTCCATTTTGACACAATATACTGAACTTGCACAAATTTTATTTTGGTAATATATGACTTTATATAGGCCTATATATTACGCTACGTGTCCATGATATAAGTTAAATTTAATAACAACTCCCATTTTCAGGACAAACCTTGAATTATCTACGTACCTTATTTCGGACATTGCAATAATCAACTATTCATCATAACATTAACCAGACGCATCAATATAGCAATATCTTTTGTCTCTCACATTCAGTGATGGGCAATAGTTAACTAAAAAGTTGCTAACTTTTAGTTTAACTAAAAAATTTTAGTTAAGGAAGAAGTTTAACTAAAAAAATAGTTTAGTTAAAACCATAGTTTAACTAAAAAATTTTAGTTGCTAACTAAAAAGTTTAACTAAAAAAATCACCGATATGCAACTATTTTTCGCACAGTGAACATTGAACACTGTCAGCAAAAAACATTTTAACACTGCATGGTTTTAGCATTAACAGCCTGTGTTTTCAAATTTAAACACTACTTACAGTAAGCCTACACATGTTACTCTATGCCAGAACAGTACACATTGCATAGTTTAAAGGTGAAATTGTCATCGACGCTTTGCATTATTACAGTTCACTTAAAGTCTTTTATTGTGAAAATGTTTGTCGTAAAAAGTTGGTTTAACTACTTTTTTTAGTTTAGTTAACTAATTTCCAAAATCAGTTGCCAACTTTAGTTAAACTATTTTTTTAGTTGGAAAATAGTTTTAGTTTAACTAAAAAAAATAGTTTAGTGCCCATCACTGCTCACATTGGAAGATGTTTCTTCTTCTGGTTGAAAACTTCATCTTTTACCAAAAATACGTAAGAACTAATAAAATTATAAGATAATATTAAAGTTTCCCTTATATCCCGGTATGCCGTTTTGCCTCAGGCTCCACTATAATACTCTTCTTGGTTAGACGCCTCTTGGCTCTCTGTCTTGTGTTCGTTGTAACCGACCGAGTTGTTGACTACGTGAAGCAGATGTTGGTTAAATTGATTTGTTGAAGCTGCTGAGGAGTTTTCGAGTGCACTCTGATTGCTTTTCGAAACGGTATAGTTGTAATGTATTATTTACTTTTGGAATAATGTATCTTTATCTTTCTCCAACCGAGTGTCGTTTATTCTTTGGAGACTCATGATACACTGTGGTAAGCTGTTACATTTGACTCAAATTCCCAATTCCGTGGGTAGTCACGACCCAGACATTAACCGCGTTGTTTGCTTCTTACTCAGCCTTCCAGAACTGCTTCTACAACTCCCCGTTGTAGCTTCGCTAGCAACTTCTGGATTGGCCCTGACGTACGCAGTAGGCCTACGCTGTTTCCGTATACACGAACGTGTCGTTTCTGTGTATGTGCAGTCTAGGCTCGGATTTGGCGACCAGTTGACGAATTTTAGGTTGCTTCTGTGATACAGGCGCTGTTGTTAAAAAGGATATTTGACCATTACATAAAAAACTCTATCGGTAAGTTAAATTATCGCCATTATCCGTAGGCCCTACTTCATATAACCAGGAAATGAATTCACCAGAAAGCCATTTACACCGTTGTGGTTGATTGTTCTTCTGAAACCGAAAGTAAAAGTAGCGTTTGTTATTATAGTCAAGGATATTAGGATGAGAGAATGATTGCTCACCCATTCAGAGAGTAGATAACTTGGGCAGAGCTATCGCTAGTCCAAAGGACTTGAAACAATAGAAACAACTGTTATCTTTAGGCCTAGAACAAACCAGTAAACGAATAGTCGCCTACCACTCCAATTACGGCCATGTCTACGTGACTCTCTCCTTTTGTTTCTCTCTCTCTCTCACTTTGATTGTAACTGTCACAAAATAAGACAAATGTTAGACATTAATTTTAAATAATTATGACTGGCCCAATCCGACTACCTCGGGGTGCTCTGCATCGCAGCTGGTAGTATGGTAGACCTAGGTCTACCAGAATTTCAGCTGGTATCACATGTAATTGTCTTCATAACGAAAAAACCCAATCCCGTATTGTACTATATCTATAGGTCAGATATTAATTCATTTGTAATGCGCTCCGGCTTTTCCAGCGTTCGTGTTCAGTTGGAACACCGTGATTAATTTTTCATCTAGTGCTTTATTAATCTTTTTGTTCACAATAATTAATATTTTACGACATGTGATAATCACATAGGCCTAATAAGAGTATTTAAGTTTTCTTCAACTACACTATTTATTGCGAATACTGTTGCATTATTTGCAGTTATGATTTCACTAATGCTTCCAAAAAAGCAGAAACAGTTTTATTAAATAATATAACAGATTCTAATCCATATTTCTAATCCTCGAGGTCTATGTAAAACTACAGAATAAGTGGCATTATTTATGCGAAGACATGGATGCCATTCTGTTGCTTAGACCCTAATAAAAGGTTAATTATCGAAAAAAAGTTAAGCAAGTTCTCATTTTATATCTAATCGCTTTTGCAGTTTCTGCCATGGCTGGATGTCTTCAAAATTTGGTCCAAAATCAAATGGCTGATGTGACGGAATGTTCCATTTGCACCGAGATCTTCA
Source organism: Allolobophora icterica (assembly GCA_963556255.1). Taxonomy (NCBI): domain Eukaryota; kingdom Metazoa; phylum Annelida; class Clitellata; order Crassiclitellata; family Lumbricidae; genus Allolobophora; species Allolobophora icterica. Next base: position 10,137,745 of record OY744605.1, on the reverse strand, counting down.
CATATCCTAAGAGTCTTCCTTGTCTTCATTCATTCTGTTTAAAATGCCTGGAAAAGTATGGAAAGGATAAGGAACCGGGCAATCAAATGGCTTGTCCCATCTGCAGGAGCAATTTTAGTATTCCAAACGGAGGTTTCAGTAACTTGCCAAACAATTTTTTCATAGGAAAAATGGTGGAGATTAGAAAACTTGTAAGTACAACCAATAGTGAAACCCTGTGTGCAACCTGTCCAGAGGAAGAGAAAGTAAAGGCTAAAATGTTTTGTTTCGAATGTGAGCAAAATCTTTGCCAACGGTGTGGTGTCACCCACAGCAAAATGAAGCTCTCTCAAAATCATCAGGTTGTTGAAATCGGAAACAAACCTCAAGAAGTCACCTTCCGAAATAGCTATTGTGACCAGCATCCTGGTGAACTTGTTAAAATGTACTGCGAGGATGACAAAGCAACAATGTGCTTCCTTTGCTTTGCTGAGAGTCACCAAACACATAAATGTTTGAATGTTACCAAAGCATCGGAAGAATTCTCGTCTGCACTTAAGATCGACTTGGAAGCTGTTAAGAGTAGGTTACCGGAATGCAAGGATTCCTTGGAGAAATTGAAGAAATTGAAGACAGGTTTGCTCGCAGAAACGACTGAAGCTGAGAAGAAGATTTTGAACGAAGCAATGAGGCTGAAGGCATTGATTGACTGCCACGTAACTCTGTTAAAACAACAGTTGACTGCAATGAAAGACAAGAAACTGAAGGAAATAGAAAGTACACAACAAGATGTTGAAAGATTTCAAATTATGATTGAAAGTTACGCAAGATATTTGGAGGAGCTTTTAAACAAAGGATCACCTGGAGATATATGTCGTGAAGCTAATCACATGAAGACTAGAGCTCAAGAGTTGGCTGCACTCCCAGGAATCTGTTGTGGCTGTGATAGGTGCTGGGACAAGATCATGTTTAACTCGTCGAACATTGAAGACGTTTTGCGCATCAACAGCGTCGCTAATGTTGTCGGCGATATAGAAACTGGATCCTCAAGCGGTCAACTCCTTGGTCATGCCAAAACTGTCTACTTAAAAGATCACGTGGTACCTGAAGTTGTTAAAAATCCAGGTTTGAGGTGATTTCGTTGTGCCCTTTATAAATCAAAATTATCTCCAAACTCAAAATGTACAGATTAGACCTACGGTATGTTGTGGTAAAACTTACATGTTTTGTAATAATACTGTTTTATAAGGATTCACTCTAAAGATCCGTTTGTACAGAAATTTCCTTCTGGGTTGCATTTGAAAGGTTTGTACACGTACTTACTTAGTACATAGTTCTTCTCGTGCAGGTCTGGAAATCGAGCAACGGATCCCCTCCACTCGTCTGTCCATAGCCTGAATTTGGCGAGTGAATTTGTTCGCGTAGTCTGCTGCAAGCGTTTTTTTACCTTGTGGGTGGCAATCTCACAGCGGATCCCTCCCTCCTCCATTACCCTGGCTTGAGACAGGCTCAGACTTCCTTAGGTAGTCTGAGGCTTAGCAGAACCGTTTGCATTTGCCGGCGGAGAGACGTTTCTTCTTATTAAAATATCGCAGCCTATGAGCTAATAGCGAAGAGCTCCATCGAGAGGTTCTTTGAAGGTGCAATACAAATATATGCCCGGGTCATGCATTATATCAATACATACATACATGCATACATACATACGTACATACATACTTACATACATACGTACATGTATACATACATACATACATACATACATACATACATGTATGCATACATGCATGAATACATACATAGTGCATACATACATGCATAGGCCTACATGTATACATACATGCATACATACATGCATGCATACATACATTATGTAGCCTACTTTTAGCCTACTCGGGGTGAAAAGTCCGGGGGAAATGTCCTAAGGGGGTACTGTCCCGGGGGAAATGTCGGGGGGGGGGAATCCCGGGGAAATGTCCTGATCCCCAATTTTCTTAAGAGATATGTATGTATTCTCGTAATAGAGTAAAAAATAGATTTTTAGTTGAAGACTAAATCCTGTACTACGCATAAGATACTCAGAGATAATCAAGGTGACCATAATACCTACGACTTGTGAATAGATGACTAAATATCTATTTATCTTCCTCGCTGTTTAGCTACCGGAACAGTCAGCCTTGGAAAACAATGCAGAACCATAGTCGTCGAAAATATTCCAACCAGAGCCTCCATTGTATATTTGAGGAAAGTATTTGGGAATCAACGTCGTGGTGGTGGAGAAATAGACGAAATCGACTACGAGAATGGCCGAGGAACAGCATTTATTACATTCAAAGATTCTTCTGGTGCGTAATAAACTAAACGCGAGGAAATCAGATTCGGTGAACTTTACTAGCCTTAACTTATAATAATAGTTTATACTTATAGTCATAGAACCTTAACGCTTTTGCCTCTATATCTGATAGATAAGGCCTACATTTTATCTCAAGCATAGATGTTTTAACCGATTTTTTCGTTTTTTATTTTCCAAAAAACCTCGTTTTTTATTTTTTTATTTTTCTTATCTTTTTTCCGTTTTTTTATTTTTTATGTAACTTTATTTATTTACTGTTTGTTAATTTTTATCATTTTCTGTTTAATTTTTTGTCTGTCTCCGTACTTTCAAGGGTTCAGCTAATTTACGTCACTATTTACGACATCATTTGAGAAATAAATACTTTATGAAATAGCACAGTACAAGAAATAAAAATAAAAAAGTTTCTAAGTTATATAAAATGCCAAAAGAAAAGGGTGCGGAATGGATTCACGTTACTTTGATAAACGAGAAAGACAAAAACTCAACATTGGCTAAATTGAAAGGCATTTACTGTCCGAAAGTTTACACTAAATAGTCTGTATACCTATAAACTTTAGTTTTTAACTGTGTTAGTTTGTGGTCTTATGTAGTCCCCGGCGCCGCCGCCATCCGCCGCCGCCGCCGCCGTTAAGCGCTCAAGTCGAAACCAGTCGCTAAGCTATCGACTGCTAGCGACTTCGTTCACTTATTATTTTGCTAGTTTTAATTGTGGTAAACAATGACAGTGCTTCTAATTACTAACAGCTGATAACATAATAATCAATTGTACGTCCAGTTTGTTGTCAATCAATGCAAATGCTCCTGAACTGAAACTGAAATTTTCCAGTAGGCCTAACTGAAATGAAAAGGGAAATTATTTCATAACTGAAACTGTAATAAAAACGGAAATTATTTCAGAACTGAAACTGTAATAAAAAAGGGAAATTATTTCAGAGCTGAAACGTGAACTGAAATAGAAGTTATACGAACCCAAAACTGAATTAAAACTGAAACTGTAATTGTTTTCAAAACTGAAATATCACTGGTATGCTTTATTCCTTTTATAATAAGACTCAAATGCATCACAAATTCACATTAACATTAATTCTTACAGTCATCGGTCTGCACCCTGTCAGCATGCCCATTGCCCACATGGAGCGAAGACCATAATATAGGACCCATATTCCCATATTGAACCCGTACAGAGTTCATATGGGTGACAGGGTCCCATCTAATGCCCACAGAAATGATGGCACGGTCAGTACAGTATGCGGTAAAATTCAATATATTGTTAAGTAATCAGTATAAATCTTGTACGTCCAATAGTCATACCTGATTACATGAGAAGTCGATAGCAAGTCGTTAAGTCAGTCGATAAGTCTAAGCGACTCAGTCAGTCGATAATCATGCGACTTAGTCGATTGAGTCGGTCGTTAACTCATCAAGTCAGTCGGTAACTCCTAGCGACTGACTCCGGGTACTAGTCTTATGTTTAAAATTTAAATTTGAAAAGATTTCAATATTTTTTATCTTTTAATTTCATTACACCAAGCTTAAGAAATAAAACAATTGTTGTAGATTGATGTTAGGCCTACTTAGTGTTTAGGCCTACTAATAAAGTTGTGTTATTTGCTGATTAAATTCTGTAGACAAGATTTTTAATTTTAAATTGCAGTGGGGCCTACAAGATGCAAGAAAGTCAAATTATTTTCTTTTTCGTTTTTTCCCCGTGTTTTCCCATTTTTTATTTTAATTTTTCGAAAAAACGACGTTTTTTCCGTTTTTTTTATTTAGTTTCTGTCGTTTTTAATAACTATTATCTCAAGTCATGACTACCGTTAGGCCTATGAACATGGCTCGTTGTATTAATGGTTTATATTAAGTTATTCCATTATATTATATAAATTTATGTCCGATTAACATTAGATAATAATACTGTGGATTAGCTTTAAATTATGACTATTTATCGGAGACGGTGAGCGTCACTTGATTGTGAGTAGGACATAATTGTGGGGCTGTAAAAGAATCTTGTGGTTTATGGTAAGTAATTTGTTACATAATATGATATAGGTCCTATTACATTTACGGTTTTGCAATTAAGTTTTCCGATTATTGGTTTACAGTGCATTAAATCAGCCCTATTCAACTCTTCAGCTGAGAATTTTGGCTGACGAGGATATCGAGTCAACCCTTTTTTTTTACTCTTATACGAGGACACGTGCGTCTATTGTCTGCTCACCCTCAAACCAACAAATATTAATATATTCTATTCAAAAGCAAACTAACTGCTGTTCCTGATACAAGGCCATTGCTGGGCTTTCCGTCGTATTCGGTGCCTGGTCCCAAGTTCTACACTCCACCGTCAAATGTGCTTTCTATTGTTTCTTTAATGCCCCTGAATTCTAATTTTAAAATGCATTTCTTTTGGCTTCCTTCCGCAAGGTAGTCTGCCTTCTAGTTTTCCTCAACTTCTGGATATTGAAAGCACAATCCTAGAAATGAAAAATATGGTTATACACTTTAAATGATGTCTAGCTGGAGGTTTTATCTTTTCAGTGGCTGATGCTCTGGCGTTGAGAGGATTTGTATCCGACTGGGGAAACCACTTTCTTATCAAGAAGCAATAGAAACGAAACAGTCTGCGATTATGGAAAATATGAACTGTAAATTTATGAAAGCTATTGAATTTCGTCCATTTTCTTTGTGTGAACCTATTCAAATCGGTACCACATATATGGTAGTAGTGTGCTATTGCAGCTCATCAGTGGCGTATACTGAGCTGAAATGCCGCCCGGGGCGAGGGCCCAAAGTGCCTCCCTTGACCACTTAATTTTCTATATGCTAGTTTCTCTAAGGTATTGCATAACGATCATTATTACATATTCAATTTTATTTTATGCAGTTTATAGCCTTTCTGAATTTTTCACTTTTCACTGTATTTATTTTGTAATTATCCGTTTTAGCTATAGGCCTAGGCCTATACATTTTCAACTTACTGAAATTTATTTTATTTGATAATTAAAAACATTTTATTGCATGACTTGCGACTGTCGCTGACTCACTGTGATGTGTACAGTAGGCCTACATTCATACATACATAACACATATCATAATATATTATTATGTTACAGTTGCCATAATTTCATGAAAGCAGCGTAGTGTGTCCGCTGTTAAAAAGGCAAAACACAGCGCTGCATTATAAAAAGATTATTAATAATTGTTATTCTGTTATACAGTAACGGCGTAAACACGGATTGCTGTGTGCAGTAGAAATTCAGGCCTTAAGTTTAGGCCTAATAACAATCAAATTAAACAATGTATTTTATTTACTGGATAGTAATATAATATTCTCAGATTTTTGTAAACATTGCCAAACAACTGCAGTCTGCAGCATCAATGCAAAAACGTCAGAGGAAAAAATTAAGAGCGAGTAACCGAGATTCGAAAAATAACTGAATACTATTACTAAACTCTGTTGAAAGAATAAGACTTCAATAAGTGGTCATTTCAAATGACAACATAATGCAGATGCAGTCACTTTCTGTTAAAACCAGAAAAATTTTAACATTTATTTTAAAAAGAGATCTAAACTAAGTGGTGAAATGCTGTGGTGGCGATATTGACAGTTTGTGATTAAATTTTATTCTAAGCCATTAATTCGTGTAGATACCTATACATATGACAGATATAGTACTACTGTAACAGACGTGTAATTATGAAGGTCGGCATAAAAAGAATATGCTTTAAAGTATGCTGTATGTAGTCTGTTACATTGTTTACTAGATAATGCGATTCCGCCTCCTTTACTGCAATTCTGTTAAGTGTTTAATGTAGACATCTGAGAGTGATGCCGCCCCTAAAGATCAACGGAAGCCAAGCTGACTGGACAAAAGTGACGGTTTCTTTCCTTCCTTCTTTTTCCTTCTTTCTTTCTCTCCTACTTTTTCCTTTTTTATTCAAAAATTCACTCTTTTTCTTTTTCTTTTACCCTATTTTGCCGCCCCTGGAAAAGTGTCGCCCGGGGCGACTCGCCCCCTCTGCCCCCCCCTTCGGTACGCCACTGCAGCTCATACAGAAAGGAATTGTTTTGCTTGTAGTTTAATCGCTAGTGAATAATGAATCAGAGAAGCCTAGCACTGGAGTTGTTCGAAGCACACCAGTTAGGGTGTTTGAATATTGAACATGAATTATATATTTCTTGTCATTAAACTATTTATGAGATTCAAAGAACATCCCTCTGACTTGACGCAGCACTCGTGAATAAGCTGGTGCCCTGGGCTTGACTTTCGCGTGGCGCTTAAGAAGTCTGTAGATTATGATTACGATATTGTCAAACTTTCAGCAGAAATATACAACCTCATTGTATATTCAAAAAAGTATATACTGGTCTTGAACTATACAAGTAGGCCCTATATGTATATAAATATTTTATAAATATGTATAAATTTAGCGACTCCCGTTCTCTGATTCCCATTTAGGAAATTCCTCGCGCCATCAATTACCACGTGGACATAGAAACTGTTTGACACGCGTCAGTTCCTCCGCCTTCACGTCCATTGCATTAAGAAGAAAACCAGCGATAGTCACGCTCTTCCCCAGTTCAGACAAAGTTCAATGGGCCTTGACAATATAGATCAACGGGAGGAAGAACTGGCCCCTCTTCCAATTGCATTAAGAGGTCAACATTCACCGGCCCTTTCAGTCGGTCGAGAACAGTTTCTGCCCACTCCGTGCACTGCATCTTGTACGATGCAATATACAATATTGGCGTACACATTTTGTGCCTACGGTTGCTATGCTATAGTACTCAAGTGCTCTAGACCTTAGCTGTACAACGGAGGACCGGAATAACCAACTAATGACGCCTAGGTGTAACATCATGCAAGCAGAAGTCCATAGGTTCCAGTATTAACCCTTAACTTAGGGAGGAAGATAACGCTAAGATAACGCTAATAATCTTTGTTATTATGCTCTGTTTAATCAATAAGGTCCGAAACATTTTCATTTCCGGTCTAATTTGTTTTATTTTAGATGGCGTTTATTATATCGCAGGTCATTGAGTCATTTCGTATATTTAAAGTTATTTCTAATTAATTTCCATTCTTTGAGGAATGGTCTGATAATGATCTGTCCAATCGTCTGTCCTCAGTTCGCTCTGCCGTCCACAGCTGCTGTCGTTTCCTGGCATGGCATCACCAAACCCGGCGCCCATTCACCCAGAAGCAACATCCAATATTTCCAGTGTTAATGAATTCTCCTCCGTTGATCACGGTTTTGGCACTATTGTATGATTCGAGCCTAGCATATTAAACAATATTATTAGCATATTGAACAATAATATATATATGTAACAATTATATATCATATACTCTATTTCTCCTCAATCTGGCAGCATGAAACTAATAAAACAGAAGTCCTGAGAAAAACAGAGCAATATACATACAGACGGAAAATGTGCTTTTCATAATGCTCTGTGTCCGCAATGCTGTTTAATGCTGTTATACTTGATCCAATAGGGATATGTCTCTAATCTATTAATATAGTTTCTCAGATCTGTGTGTCGATAAACGTTCTCACAGGCGATCGAAATTGGCTCCGTCAACGAACACTGGGCATTATGGAGACATAGCTACACACGCAAAGCAAGACAAACAGACGGACCGACGGTCACACAGACAGACATACGGAGTGACACACAGACAAACAGCGGTCATTAAGTCTGTCTATGCCTGCCTGCCTCCCTCTCGCCCTACCTCTGTTTCTCTTGAGGGAGAGGAGGACGAGACGAAGACTGATTATAGCCGATGCAATATAACACGAACGCCCGAAATTCATCCCCCAACGAACACTGTACACTAGGGAGATAGACATACAGACGCAAAGCCAGACAGACGGACTGACACATGGACAAACAGTAACTAGTAAGTCTGTCTATGCCTCCATCCATCCAACCCTACCTCCATCCCTCTTCACTCCCTCCCTCCATGCCTACCTCTCCCGTCATAATGACGGGCAAATGCACTAGTATGTTAGTAAAATCCGAAACACGTTCATTTCCTATCTCAGATGTACATTTTATAAATCCGATTACTTTGCTTCCTTTGAGGAAGGAGATGACGGTGACATTGTGGATGGCCAGGATGGGGGATCACTTCTCTGTACTCCGCTCGCTTGCCCCCTTCCGACCCAAGATGCTGTAGCTCCCTGGCGTCGCAGAGCAGACGAATCGATGACCCCGCGGCCATTCAACGAGAAGCAGCAATTCTTAATAACTCCTCCAATAATCGATCCATTATTAGTGATTTCTGTTTCTTTAATCACGACGTTGGCATAGCTGTCTGACGCGAGCCTAGCATATTAAGCAATTATGTATAATTATATGCTTTATTTCGCCACAGACTGTCAGCATAGATGTAACAGAATAATATACTCGTACAGAAGGAACGAGCTGCTCATAATACCATAGTGCTATAATGCTATGTGGTGTTGTGGTATCGTATCGTGCCCTAGAATTTATTAAACGCCGCTCAAATTATAGGCTATCCAGAGGCGCCCTCAGCGTGACAGCCCAGAGGGAATAAATGTAAAATAAACGTAAATGTAAATCTCCGAAATTTCTCAGCGCCACACAAAAACTGGTCAGGGACACCAGTTTATACACCGGCGCTATATCGAATCAAGTCCGCAATAACCATGTCCGCCTTTGTCCGTTCCGGTGCCAGGTCAGAGTCCAAGCAGCGGAAAGAAGAGGGTGAGGTACCCACCGAAATTTTACTGCGGATGGATTTAAGGAGGGGGTCGTCGTTCCATAAGCAGGTGCTACGGATAGAAAAGCAAGGTGTTGAGCCATGGAGTTCTAACCCGAGGAACAAGAAGATGAAGCCGATCAGCAGACTGAAGAGGGCGGGAAGAGAGAGACTTTAAAGACGATAGGCGTACCTTGGGGAGCCCAGCGAGCAGTGAATTACAGTAATCGATGCGACAGCACATGAAGGCATGGACTATGGTTGTACACACGGCAGGGGGAAAAGAGCTTTGTCTCATGGCCCTCAGACGTCTTAGGTGATCAGGTCCGCATTAAGGCTAGTGCGGGCCCGGGTGCTGGGACTACCCAAATAGCCATCAGCGCGGGGTCCAATTACAAGTACAAATATTTGATGTACTTCCGAAAATGCGGGCCCCTCAAAACTGCGGGCCCGAGTGCTGCAGCACCCTTAGTACCCCCATTAATTCGGGCCTGTATGTGATAGAGACAAAAGCGCGTCAGGTGTGAGAGATGCTTAGAAAACGATAAGGTACTAACGAGGGTGATGCCAAACTCACGGACGCTGGATAGAATGTGAAATCAGGGTTCCATGACGTCAGAAGTGGAAGATTGAGTGTAAGTAGCTGCTATTTAGTGCCAAACCAGATAAATGGAGTCTTGGAGGATTAAAGACTAGTTCGGTTGGTTGACATCCAAGAGTAGAGAACATGTGAAACAGAGTTAGTGAATCCTACAAGGGAGATGCTCAGAGAGAGCGCCCTGAACAAAGATTTGGACATCGTCAGCATAAAGGTGTCCAAAAGCGAAGTGTTTGATAAATAAGGACGGAATGTCAGCAGTGTACAGTATGTACAGAATGGGACCGAGACCGAGCCCTGCAGGACAACCAAAATCAACCCCAACCCAGACCGTTCTGGAATCACCAACGACAACCCCTGTGTACGATCTGACATGCATCTAATGTATCAATAATTAAGAACCTTAAAATTTTTATTTTTTACATCTAAGTACATTGCGTCCATTCTAATAATTACGGTTATCTGTAATTACTTTGGTTTCTTTGAGGGAGAGTTTGATGGCCAACTGTGCACTGAGTCTTCAGCCCTCTGTACTCCGGCACTTGTATAAGCCCAAGCTACAGTGGCTCCCTGGAATGAAACAGAGGGTGATAAATCAAACCGGCAGTTATTCCTCCAAGGGTAGCATCCGTTATTTATTCCGATGGTTGGGATTTCTGCGTCGATCTCCATTTCCTCAAAGCTTTCTTCCATAGCTGTCGTTGGTGACTCGAACCTAGCATAACAGAAAGTAGAATCTTATTGCATTCATCGGTAATTATCTCACAGGAGCCACATAAGGATCAGGTCTTGTATAAGCTTCTAGATGCCACAGTGCAACAAGGAAGCTTCGCCGTAGTCGGTCTCTCCTTCTGGAACAAGTTTTCATGCAATCTGCGACTTGATCTTCCTCTCATTCCCATTACTCTGTGTTTATTAGCGGTGGAAAACCGCTCTATTTGATCGCGGTCTTCTGTGGAAAAGTACTGTGCATGTCTTATTTATAGTTTACCTTTAAAATCGAGTGCCTACAATTACAATTTAGAATAATATAATATAAAAAATAAAATAAAAAATAACATGATACAGTGGTTTATTACAGTGGTTTATATAGCGCCGCTTTCAAGATTATCTTACTCAGGAGCGATTTTGCCGTCCGAAGAGTTACCCTCAGGCTCTTAGAGATTAAGTAGGTTTTATATAACATATTAGTTTAATTATTAATTAACAATTAATATATTATAATATTCGTTTATAGCAATGTAATTAAATGTTTATTAAAAACTTACTTATGCTATCAGATAAGAATGTTACAAGTAATGTAACCTGGTTGGGTCTTTTGGAGAAGATCAGCGAGTGGTCTTAGCTAACGTCTTCTATCCTCTAATCTGCTAAAGAGGAAGTCCTCTCCTTACATCGCTAGCTCGAGTCCAGCAAGGATCCCTCGCAAACAACATCAGAACCCTGGTTTTCCACTCTCAATCGTTGCTATGACTATTTTCCTGAATAAACGTTTGACGTCATAAAACGACTAATTTCGCAGGATTTATAAATTATCTGAGGATTCAATTTCTTCTGTAGTATCGCTCGTTTACGGTTTTCTTTCGGTGACTTGAATCGGAATATTACATTGACGCAAACTGAACAAGGAATTTAGAAAGATTTTGAATATTCATATTAATTTTTACAATCGGTGGACTTACGAAAGCTTATAGAACAGCCATGATCCATCATATCGTTATCGTAATCGTAATCGTAATCGTAAACTCCAAATTTCTAAAGCACCACTTGAAACCCAAGTTCAGGGCACCAGCTTAATCAAGAGGGCTGCGTCGAGTCAGATGGGTTGTCCAAAGGGTAGTTTCCATGAGATGTTACGTCATAATACCTGTTGCCGAGGGAACCGCTATTCACACATAATCCACTGACAGCAAGAACCGTAAGTAGGTAAGTCAGTAATTAGAATTTTTAATTTTTTTATAGGATTTAGAATATTTATTTTCAATTGTAAATATGAGTCTTATAATGGCCATCATCAGTACATAAACAAGTAGCGCAAGTCATAACAATAGGCCCCTATTAAGATCAGGCTATAGGAGAGCTGCCTTCTGAAACAGCATGGAGAACAGTGACTGACCCGAAGAAATTTCAATTAGCCTCTGGCGCTTGATCGATTGGTCCACAGCAGACGATCTTTGCCAAACGCAGCAGTTCTTAGGTTCTTCAGATTGTAGTTTTCTGTTGATGGAGAAGGACGCTCCCTGATAGACGATTCCTACTCAACTCCCAATCCTACGGTTCCAAGGACTCCATCCTGTTGACCTCAACAAAACATGTGCAATATGTACCTCTGTGTGTCTTGTAAATGTATATATTTGGAATATGTTGTATATATGAGATGCATACATTTACCTCATAAATATATACGAAGTTCTAAAACAGCACGAGATACAACGTCATGTAGCCTAGGACCTAGCCTTACCCAATATTATTGATTGGGTGATAGGCTATCATTCTATATAGTCAATATTTCATCTACGATTTAGATTATATGTATAGATAATACTTTAGCTATGGTTGTACAGCAGGCTGTAAAGTCCTGAAAACGGCCCTCATCCTGCCTAGGAATACCAGGAGACATCGCTCATTGTCATGTATCTAGGTCATGCTCAGTTAAGTCAAAGTACAATAGGCGCACCCCAATAGCATCATACGTGTATACTGTACAATGACTCCTCATACGCAAACGCATTAGAAGAAGATTCGGGTACACAGCATTTACAGGTAAGTCTCTGCTAGATCTAGAAGATCTCGTACATGAATAAGCTACATAGTTATAAGGTCATAATACTGCGCCTTTTTAGCTTTCAGTTCCATAAAAATACGCTTCGATTTCACTCCAACGACGACAGAGCAATTTGCAATGATTTTATATTGTGGCATATTGCTGTAAATGAATTATATCGTAGTGAGTTAAATGTGTTCCGGTGAGACGTCGATAGCATCCAACGCCACGTGAAAATTGCTTATGCAGCGCTTTGAAGCTCAATGTAGGCCTAATAGTGACAGTATTAAAACAATAGTGACAGTATTAAAACAAAATTGCTTGTTTATTCTCCCACTCGGGGTGCTGAGAATAGCAACAGGCCACTTTCATTACAATTGCTGTAACGTAATATGGTTTGGTTTTCAAAACGAATTTAGAGTAGTTACTGACATAATGTAATCTATTCAATACCACTGACAAGGCAAACAATGTGGCTGAAAACTGTCTAGTAGGCCTACTCCCTTGCTATGAAGTCCCAATTTCAAATTGTGTTGTATTTTTATTTGAATTAACAGCTTAAATAAGTATCATTGATTTCTATTCAGACAAATATGGCTAAGGCTCCTGGAATCGACTTTCATGAAAAGCTTTCTGACCTGACAGAATGTTCTATCTGTGCCCAGATATTCACAAATCCAAAAATTCTTCCTTGCGTTCATACCTTCTGCTTACACTGCCTTGACAAATATGGAAAAGATAAGAAGCCCGGAGATCAGATGGCCTGCCCAACATGCAGAAATCACTTCTTTATTCCGGATAAAGGAATGTCTGAGTTGCCGAACAATTTCTTTATTGGTAAGATAGTGGATATTGGGAAATTAACAACTTTCATCGCAAAAGAAACAGTCTGTGAGCTCTGTTGCGAAGAAACATCGGTCGCCAGGAAGTTTTGCATCGACTGTGAACATAAGCTTTGTGATCGCTGCAGTAGTTCTCACAGGAGAATTAAAGATTTTCAAAATCATCAAGTTGTTGAGCTTGGCAGTCAAATAAACGTCCAAGAATTGAACTTTCGCAAGAGTTACTGTGAACATCATCCTAAGGAGCTTATTAAGATGTATTGCCACAAAGACAACGTTGCCATCTGTTTAATTTGTTGCGTTGAGAGCCACCAGTATCACAGATGTTCCAATGTTGATAAAGAACAACTGAGAGATGATCTGAGAAAAGTGGCTAACAGGCGATCAGAGTGTCAAGAAACCTTTCAGAAACTGGATCATTTTAAGGAAGAATTTACCAAAGAGGTCTTGAAAACAGAAGAAAGTATCCGCAACTCAGGATTTAAACTGAAGGAATTAATTGATCAACATACAGAAGAGTTGGTTCAGAATTTGAAAGTAGTCAGAGATCGAAATCTCAAGTACTTTGAACAAACAAAACAGGATGTCGACAGATTCAGAGTAATGATCGACAGTTATCAAAGATATTGTAATGACCTTCTGGCTAGAGGATCACCTGTTGATTTATGTCGAGCTGCCAATCAAATGCACACGAGGGCAAGTGACCTGAAACAACAGCCCGCAAACTGCAGCGCGGATGATTTCAATTGTAATCAAATTTCTTTCCTTTCTGCAAGCGTTGAAACTGTTTTAAGGCAACAAGGGACTAACAATTTTGTTGGTGAATTAACAGTCACAAAGTCCTCGAATTGGATTCTTCACTTTCGGGCAAAGATTTGGGGTAAGCAGTAGGCCCCGAAATTACAAATTTTAGAGAGTGCAACTGTTTCTTGGTTTCAGTACCAAGATTTTCAAAAACGATTCACCATAAAGGGATGGCAATAAGTAGAAAGGACATGATTTCTACATGTCCTCTCACACTAGACTTAAGATAATAGACAGGTTGCATGGTAAATAAGTAGACGATTTGAGGCTTAAATTAGAAATACAAATATCATCTTACGGGCACTATAATGAACATTTTGAAAATATTTCTTGTATACATGTAAGTCTATGTATGGACTTGCATATAACATTGCATAGCATTACGTGTACTTTTCAGTCTTCTAATTTACCATGAATTTTTATTATAAGCCTAAACGTAAGCCTACGTAAAATTCAGATATTCTTTGTCATTCGAGTCTTTAAAATTGGAATTAAAGCGGCAAAACTTGGCCTTATAGGTAAAATTATAAATAGAAATTATATAGTGCTTTCTCGGAGGGGAGTATTTAATGCAATGTCTCTTTTTTGCATTCTGCTTTCTAGGAATGGATGCTCCAGCCAATTGGGAAACGATGAGAGGTTATGAAGAGTTGAAAACAATTCAGCTCAAAGCAAGTGATCAGGAATACAAAGACGTTGAAAAGGCCGTCTTGTCCACATCTAAAACTTATGTCAATGAAATTGTTAAGGTAGATAAGAAATTGTACTTTATCAGTTCTTATTAATGAAAAATGCACCTAAATGTTAAGTCATTGTTTCCATAGTGCAGTTTTCCACTGGCTTCCAATTGTGTTGAGTTTTAAACAAGCATCTTTGTTTACATGTGATAAACCACTGTGCTTGGCTACTTATCTTTAGTCTGTTAAACCGGCAGAGGCACAACTATTTTGTTTGCTATTTGGATGGTTTAGGGCCTAAATCTTATATCCTGTCAGAAATATCAGAAGAGAACTTGTTGCTCTTGTTCTTCCAGTAAAAAGTAATCAATGCACAATCGTTTAATAAATGACGTATATGATTCGAGAGAATTTATCAGAGATGATGATAAATTGTGCTTTGGTCTTCAATATCCACAGATTGAACGTATCCAGAACAAAATGCTTTACAAACAGTACGTTTTACGTAAGGCAGCGATGTATGCAGCAAATCCAGGCATTCAGAATGAGATGACGGTCTGGTATGGCACTAGCAGCGCAACTACTTTGGAGAGGATCAACCTAACTGGATTTAGCCGAAACTGCTGTGGACAAAATGGTGAGTATATTTAAACTTGGTTTAAGCAAACTTATCAGTCAATGATGTGTTGGCTTAAGAACTGAAATTTTAATATTTTACTGATTAAAACGATTAGTTAGAATTACATCTAATAGAACCAGCAATAGATTTCTTCAGTCATTGAGAGCATCTATTCTATAAGCACATGGCAACGATTTCTTTCCAATAAGATTAGCAACTCTTACGATCAAATCTATTGCTATCTTGAGTTTTAATTCTTACTATTACTCAATGTGACTTTTGTATAAATTTGTAACTTTCAATTCGCTTCGGAACTGAGAAATAAACTCTTTAAAACTTGTCATAAATACTCTCTCTTAACGGGGATTCTAGGAACCGGGGTCTACTTTGCCAAGAACTTCAGCCAATCAGCACAATATAAATATCGTTCACAAGACAGAAGCGGATTGAAGCACGTCTACCAATGCAAAGTGCTATCAGGAGCGTCTATACGTGGGAACCGCTTTATGAGTCCACCACCATCGAAAACAGGAAACCAAAACCTAAAATATGACTCAGTAGTTGACAACATTGCCAATCCCACAGTCTTGGTTATATATGATGATACCCAATCCTATCCTGAATACCTGATCTGTTTTAAGTAGAAATGTCAAATTCTCTTGAATACTCGTACATTTTGACAGCGGCTATTGACATACACCGAATTGAAGTGTTTTGTGTAGATTTACGGTAGCAATTTTTCGCAATTAAAGAAATTTTTGCTTCAGGAAGGTTGATCTCTGTACGACTATTAATCTATGTAACAGTTCAAACATTTCTATGCATGATTGTCAACGTCCGTCTTGTATGACTATCAAAGAAATGGAAAACTTAATTATAATAGTTATGCTTCTCTGCCTGATATGAATTTGTGCCATATAGGCCTATATTTAAATTTTGTGTCTTGATGAGTTTTCTTCCATTTAGTTTGTTCTGTTTTTGCCGCCTGTAGCACGTGTACAGACACGTGATTGGAGACGGCAAAAGGATGATTCTAAGACCTTCCATGAAATAAATTAGTAAAAGAAGGAAGCGTTTTAGAGATTTATGATTAAAAGAAGTCCTACGATGAATGTTCTTGCTGTAGGAGTCGTTGTAGGATTTGGAAACGGAAATCGATGTAGAGGAATAAAAGTTACGACGAGTGTACTTGAAATGTGAAATAGTTTATTTGGCTAAATTTCTTAGTAAAAAAACTAGAATTCGTTGGGAATCTAAAATAGCCCTGTGTATACTGTAGGCTGAAATTAGAACCCGCAGGCCTACTCCTAACAAGAACGAACTAGTTAGTAGCAGCTTACAAAATATTTCCATAGGCTATACCTTCATCCAACTCACCTAATTCACTGAGTAGAGAATTCGTATTTGTAAGGTGTCTAACTGTATGCAGAGAACCAATAATTAATTGGAACTTAATGACTTAAATGCCTACCTAGTATAATTTCTATGTATCGAAGCCGTTAACCTGAGAATGATGGAATTGTTTTATTTGCTGTACCTCTGCTAAGTTATTAAGGTCCAATCTTCATTTCCTAACTCGCGTGTCTTATTTCAGATAACGCTTTATTATATCGAAGTTCATTGCGTCCATTCGCATATTTCCAGTTGTCTCTAATTCCTAATTACTTTCTCGAGGAAGGGACTGATGATAAGCTGTCGGGTGGATCGTCAATCCTCTGTCCGCAGTTCGCAGTGCCGTCCACGGCTAGTCGATCTTGTCTCTGGCATGGGAGAGTAGACGAATCGTAAAGCGGGCGGCAATCCTCGAGAAAGCAGAATCCACTGTTTATTTCTGAGTTGGTCTGAGTTGACTCAAGCCTATCGTGTCAAACAATTATAAATAAATATGAATACATATTATTTTTATTTCGCCACAATCTGGCAGCTTAATAATATTAATAAAAGCAGATACATGGAAAAAAACAGAACAATATACAAATACGGAGACAAAAATAGGTTGTTCGCAGAGATAAAAATGCTGTGATTCTGTAATGGTAGGCCTATATATAAATAATATATTTGCGTTAGTGTTTAGTGCTGTAGTGAAATAACTCTATGTGTTTCATATGCATTAATAAAGTCCCTTAGATGTTTATTTTCTATCTCACATACTTTATTTTAGGAAGCTGTTTTTGATATCAAACTTCATTGCGTCTATTCAAATATTTACGGTTATCTATAATTACTTTGGTTTCTTTGAGGGAGGAGTTGATGGCGAACTGTCGAATGAGTCGACAATCCTCCGTACTCCGGTCCTTGACGCTGTCTCTACCCAAGGTACCGTGGTTCCCTGGATTGAGAGAGAGGATAGATCAAACTGGCAGTCATCATCCATCGACTGGTAGCATCCGTTATTAATTCCGATTGTTTGGACTTCTGCGTCGATGTCCATTTCCTCTAAGCTTTCTTCCATAGCTGTCGTTGGTGACTCGAACCTAGCATAATAGAAAATAATTTTATTGCACTTCAACAGTATTGTAACCAAGGCGACAAATAAAAATCAGGTCTAGCTGTAACAATGCAACATGGAAGCTGCGCCGTAGTCGGCGTCCCATTTTGGAACAGGCTTCTATACAATCTGCAATATAAGCTTATTGATTATACCTCTGTTTTAATAAGCAGTGAAAAGCACTCAATTCGATCACAGTCTTCGGTTGAAGGTATACAGGGTGCACCTCGTAATACTTTAACTGAAGATATGCTAAATACAGAATAACATAACATATAATTTAACAAGTGTATCATAAAAATGCATCATATTTATGTTTAGCCCTATAATATAAAATAAAAATAAAATAATTATACACAATGTCATATAGTAATTTAATTATTAATTAAAATTAATTAATATAGTATGATAATCATATATAAATGTGACCAAGTATATACAATAATCATATGATATTATTTTTATAGGAATGTTTCAAATAATCTAACTTCGTTTCTGCTCTTTGGAGAAGATCAGCGAGTTGTTCAATCCAACGCGTTCTGTTCCTCTCTTTTCTGCTCTGCATCGCTAGCTCGAGCTCAGTGAAAAATCGCTTGTAAACAATATGAGTTTGAAAACCACACCTAGACGCCAGAATCGGTGGACTGAATAAAACCTGTATAATTTCCATGGGATCTCACAACGTCATAATACGTGTCGCCGTGGAAACCGCCATTCACATATTTTGCGCTGACAACAAGAGTAGCAAGTAAGTCAGTCAGTAAATAGACATAATTATTTAGAATTAGGCTTAGTGTAGGCCTATTTGTTTTTTTATGGCAAATAATTATATAATGCCCAGTATCAATGCATAAACAATGGCAGCATCGCAAGTCATAATAATAATTATGTCTCTGTTAAGATTAGACTATGGGAAAGCTAGCCTAGCTGTTGTGTCCTGAATCAACACAAAGAACAGTGACTGAACTGAAGAAATTTACATTAACCTTTTGGCGCTTCATCGTTTAGTCCAGAGCAGACGATCTTTGACAAACGCGGCAGTTCTTAGGCTCTTCAGATTTTTCGTTTTCTGTTGAAGTAGAGTGTTTGCGCGAAAGACGATTGCATTAACCTCCAGATCTATCGTAGTTAAATGAAGGTTTCCATTGAGTAACTTTGATCTTTATCGACCACCGATCAAGACATTTGGGTTGTGAGGTCATACGACGCTGCTAAAGTCGTATTAACACAATTTCCAAGCGAAAAGTGACTTTGTAACGTGACGTCAGTTAATTAGAAGGCGAATTGCATATCTCGTGCGAAGCTTGTCACTGTTGTATCAACAAGAATGTTAAAGGGATATTGGTCGTCGTCAGGGTCGATGGTGATCGAAAGAAGTTGTGAAACTGTCGGAAAGAATTGTTGTTGAGACGAAGGCTGGTAATGCAGCTCGTGCATAAACGACAAAGTCTAGCTGAAGTTGAGCAGTAGATTAAGCGAAAGAATGACGGACAATAGGAATGTCCACCCATGCAAGATCGCACTGCCCTTACTCTGGCAGGGCCAGTCACAAGCTTGGATTAAGGAGGGCGACTTTAACTGCCCAGGCAGTCTTAACATGCCGTTGAACTCTGGAACTATTAGGCCTACCTTAATTGTGAGCACCGAAATCACAAAAAGTCAGGTTCTGCATATCCACGTAGGAGGTTGCTTAGAACAGATAATAATAAGTTAGTTAATGCCAGTGAGATGTTCAACTATAGTCGACCATATCAATGTTGCCACTAAGACGCTGTTTTGTGATTGACTGATGGAATTGTGTGCTGATTATCCCATTAAACAGCCTAGCTTGATTTTGCAACAGGTGAGGTATAAGACCAAACAGGCCAACGTTCAAATGAATTTTGACGATATATAGGCCTCTGTGTATTTTACTTTTGATTACATTACACGTAATTATTGCTATTTCTCATAGTAAGTTTAGGAAACGATACTTGTATTATCATAATTGCCATTTAAGTAGCTGTACGTTAGCGATTTAGTAGTTCTGACTGACTTCATGTGGTAAGTTTTTAACTTACTTTCTCACAGCCATTGGAGTCATGCTTTGATGATCAGTGAACTACTGCAACTTATTGTACCATTAACTTGTATTTTGGTTATCCTTAAATTGAAACTGAATTAAATTGAGTCTAAACAGTGTTAAGATCACTTAGGCAAACTACTCGCATTGCCATTCCAATTTCCATCTTCTCCTTCAATTTCCCTGCTCTTTTTTTTAAACCCGAAACAGTCATGATCAGGGCTTAGTGCATTACGACAACAGCGTTAAGAAGTTTTTGAATTAAGTTTAATACATTTATTAGATAACGTTTTCCAAATTCCTGTATCAGTCTCTAAAAACCTTCTAAAACGTTGATTAACCTGTTACCTAACGCTCTTGTGCTTTTTTTAATGTTTCAAAGATTTTCGGTAACGCTTTATTAAATATGGACCTACATGTATCAAGAGTCCAATACTCTTTTTCCATCAGTAAAGTTCGTTAGGTCCTCATTGGGTCTAGACCTGGCCCAAATTGGCCCAGTTGCATAATGTGGAGCGCTCTGGGCCCAGTAAACGTGGCTATCTGGGTTGACGGAGACAGGGGCAGCCGTAAAAAAATACTAAAAATAATAATAGCGAAATAACAATAATAACAATGGCACAAATAATAATGAATAATAAGAAATAAAAGCAATAAAAGTAGTAAAAGTACTAATCACGAGCCCAACACATCTTTACAATTTTATTTACCTTAATGTCAAAGGAATCAGCCTGAATCCGTTTACAGTCGAACGTCGCGTTTGGAAATTCGTGACGAGACGGATGGCCACAAACATCGTGTCTTCCATCGACACTCCTTCTCAATTCGTGATCCATTTAAGACATCCACAATGTCACGGATCACAGAAAGCCCGTCGTAACTAGACTTAGGCCCCTATGGTTTCCATGCGTGACCTAATCAACGGATCGTAATTTTCAGCAAAAGCTTCACTTTAAGCGACCATCGTTTGATATCTTGTGCTTTGAGATACAGCCGTTTGAGAATTTGTTAGAATACTTAAAATTACTAATTTATTTTCAACTTCACTTCTCCAGTGCATTACAATTTTGGACGATGACCTTCGCCTGTTGACTGATCGTTTTGTTTTGTAATAACGGAGTATTGTCATAAGGTAGATAAAAAAATTGCCAGTTGATTTGTTCATTTTTAAAATCTTACAAAACTGGCATAGTCGCTTAATGCTTAAAAATCATTGGTGCAAAACTGACTTGGAAAGCATAACCGCAGCAATTCACTGAAACAATTATTGTGCACCTTTTTGTGAGCTTCCAATTTGTATTGTTAATCAGTTAGCAACATCGAAGCGATGGAGACGAAAGAGTAGCCTACTATATGGACTGGCATTCCGTGGGCTCTCATCACCTAGGCATTAACGGGGCTCGCAATACTTAACTGCACCTGCCAGAATTGTATCTATAGCGACCCCGTGTGGCCATGTTGGAAACTTCTGGATCAGCCTTGACGTAGAACGCACTTTGCGCATGTGTGAACTTGCCACATATCTGCAGTCTTGGCTCGGACTTTGCTGACGAGCAATCCTTGGTTGCTTTTGTGGCACAGATGCTTTAATTTTGTGACTGTAAAAGCCTGTATCGGTAAGTTACGTAATCGGCATTAGCTATTATTTCTATGATCCCCAGACAAATGCTCATGAGAGCGCATACTAACCATTTTAAACCGTTGTGGTTGATTATTCTTATGAAATCGAAAGTGAAAGCAAGGTCGATTATTCGGTGCAAGGATAGTATTAAAAGAGAATGAATGACCACCAAATCTGGAAAAAATCATAGAACACGAAGCTATATCAGAGCTGGACCAAAGAAGGACTAAAAATCATGAAACCACCTGTTATCTTTTGGCCTGATGTGCCATGCCATTGACACCCTTTCTGGATGGATGGCTTCTAATCGGTTACTGCTGAACCCATCTAAAACTCAGTTTATTTGGCTTGGTGGTCGCAGACAGTTGACAAAGGTTGACCTGCACTTGTTAGCAGAGGCCTTCCCCCATGTTTCCTTTTCGCTCACTATCCGGGATCTGGGTGTAACAATTGACCAAGAGCTTACTTTTTCTTAGCATGCTAATTTGGTCACCCGGAGTTGCTACTACCAGCTCCGGCAGTTGCGTGTTGTAATGCGGTCCCTTTCTTATGACGCGGCAGTGATCCTTGTTCACGTTTTTATCTCCAGTAGAGTTCACTATTGCAGCTCTGTTCTCACTGGACATCCATTGACTCTAATTGGGCGACTTGACCGGGTCCTTCGCTCTGCCACTCAGCTCATTGCCCATATCCCAAAATATGCACCAGTTTCAGCTTATATGCGTGATGTCCTGCATTGGCTTCCTGCCTCGCAGCGCATCTCCTATAGGATTGCTTCTCTTGTTTGGCGGTCTCTCTCTGGTGAAGCTCCGTCTTACCTATCTGATCTCTGCTGTCCGCTCTCTAGCCTAATGTCCCGTCGAGTTCTACGTTCTGCAACTGGGGGTGAGCTGTTGGTTCCTCGGTTCCGTTCCTCAGTTAAACAGCGTCGTGCCTGCTCAGTGGCTGGCCCCTCTATGTGGAATGGGCTCCCACATTCTTTGCGCTTATTTCCACGAGGAAGTTCACCTGTTTTCTACCGCCTCCATAAGATTTCTCTTTTTAACCGTGGTTGGACTGGGAGCACCTCTGAGTAGGTTTCTTGAAGATGCGCTATATAAATTGTGAAAATGAATGAAATGAATGAATACTATGGTTACATTCTCTAAGGGTCCATCCACCAAGGAAACATTTATTGAATGTTAGTTGTTTTCTTTACGTGTGAAAATTGGAAAAATAAAGTTGGATGTGTGTTGGGTCACAGTCACCTCAGCCTGTACGGGGTCGGCGATCCCGGGGCGGGGGGGCGGGTCGAGGGGACAAGACCCCACCTTAACAGTAGGGGGACACAGCATAGTTATCTCCCCGAATTTTGAAGCAACGCCACAAACAAGTCAAAAATGTGGTTCGCGCGTGAAATTTTTTTTATACTTTTTCCGGACTTTGTGCCAGTAGTCAAAATTCCTTAAAATATGCACTGGGCCCTCGTGTGTAGGTCCTTCGAATATAACACGTAGGCCCATCCGAAGAATGCGCTCAGTAGGAAGGCGATTAAAGTCACCGGCTAGAAGGATGGTTGAGTTGTGCGGCAATGAAGTAATCTCTTCCACTGTGTCATCGAGGTTAGACAGTAGGGTTTCGATGTTGTATATCGGTTTGGAGGGTTATAGAGACCGTAGATGTAGAAGTCTCCACAGTCGGTTCTGATCGAGATCCAACGGACTTCGATATCTTGTCCGTAGTTGACATTTGGAAGGTATAGGACAGGCTGGAGAGTGTTTCTGCAATATATTGCAATCCCACCGCCCTTACGGCCCATCCTGTCACGCCGGAACAGTGAGTACCCGGGGATGTTGAACATCGCGTCGTCTTGATGAGGCTTCAGCCAGCACTCGATGACAACAGCAACATCAGGGGCAAAGGTAGTCAGGTCAACTGCGAAGTGATCGATTGCCAGGGGCTTCGCGACTCTTGTGGGGTTCAGGAGCAGGAGGGAAGGCCTATACATGGTCGAAGATTGAGAAGGTGGTTTAACTTCAGCGGCAGGCGGGCGCCAAGCAAGCGAGAGAGGCACAGGGGTCCGGTAGTGAGTCTGGCGAGGTCGATTACAAGTATTTTTATCGTATTTTTAACGCATTGAGTGATCCTCACCGGTATAGGCATTTTTGATTTGATTGCTTCAGCGTCCGGTGTGACCATATAGTAAGGCTCTTCTTCCTTAATTGTTAGACGGCAATATTTAGATAGACGTCTGTTTCTGCAATGAGAACCAGCCCTCGTTCCTCGGAATCGTAGAATTTTTCGCATCGTGTAAACAGTTCAGGGTATTCTGGTAGTTGGTACTACGGTCATAATGTTTAACGGCTCTGATGTTGAGAATCTCAGCTCGCGTATAACGTGTTGGTGCACCATTTATATCCACTGGATTTGATTTTCTTTGCATATTTTCATAATGAAGTTGGAGAGACATGCAGACTAGGATCCAATATATTACGTTAGTTGAAGGTGACGTCTTGAGCTTAGATAACTTATGACGTAATAGACTGTTTATTCTCGATTTATTAGTGGATTTTGAAAATTGTGAAATAATCCGCCAGTTTGAGGATGGAAAGTAGTACGCGTTATAATAATAATCAACTTACATAATAACCGTTGTACGTCTGTCTGTCTGTCTGTCCCGTAAACAAACACTATTGTGACGTCACTAAACTGCCGCCTTGGCGACGGTTGTCTTGACAGTTGTCTTGACGACGGCTATAGGCCTATAATATGACGTTATTGTTATCACTGCAATAATAATTGTTTTTTATATACCGTGATTTTTCACGGGTTTACAGCTAGTAATAATAATAATAATAATAATAATAATAATAATAATAATAATAATAATAATAATAATAATAATAATAATAATAATAATAATAATAATAATAATAATAATAATAATAATAATAATAATAATAATAATAATAATAATAATAATAATAATAATAATAATAATAATAATAATAATAATAATAATAATAATAATAATAATAATAATAATAATAATAATCTGGCATTTATAACGCTCCTAAACAAAATGACATCTTGCACGAAAGCGCGTAACACCTTGCACACAAAAGTTCTAGGCACAGATCAGAATAATAATCAGTTAAATCTCGAGTGTAATTTATGACCACTTGTCCTTCCAACAAGCCAAATTGTGACACAAAAGATAAATCATTATCACGCAGAGGCCTAGGCCTACCTTGAAAATCGCTACGTCCAGAGCGTCATCAGAATTCAGATTACTTTACATTAGGTTCGATTATAATTATAATGTCTTTCTACGAGCATAACTAATACTAAGTTTTAGTGCAATTCGAAGTGCACCAGTATCATCAGGAGGGCCAAGACGTATGCTTGTGATTAATACGTTTTTTTCCTATAAAAACCGAAGCCACATTCACAAATTGGAAACCCAATAATAGGCCTATCGGCTAAAGAGCCAGGGAATCTTAATTCTATTATGGTATCAACTGCTACCGTATGAATTTTGTCCTTTTCTAAACCGATTGTGCTTTGTAGTTTCTCCGATGGCTAAGAACCGTCAAAGCTTAATTCAGGACAAAATTTGTGACTTGACGAAATGTTCAATTTGCAAAGATATCCTAACAAATCCTAAAATTCTTCCATGTGCTCACACGTTCTGTTTACACTGTCTGGAAACCTATGGGAGAAACAAGAAACCTGGAGATAAGATTACCTGCCCAACGTGTAGAAATGAGTTTGCAATTCCACCTGGAGGTTTATGTAATTTGCTAAATAAAAAATCAAAATCAAATCAAAATCAAAATCGTTTTTTATTGCAACCAAAATAACAATTCAAATTACAAACGAATAATAATTACAATGCAAGCTGGTAACAAAAGATGGCCCTAAAGGGAAAATTTCCCGCTACCAGGGACACCTAATTGCAAGGACCAATTACAATGGCGCGTAACCAACTAGAATACTTAAAATTGTTATTCATTTGTGAGGAAAAGAAAACACATAGCCAACTTAACTAACACTGCCGACACTTGGGCAGTGGCAAAAAATAGAACAAAAAACAAAACAATTTGTCGGAGACCCAATCGAGAGGTAACGCTAAAACAGGTGATCGTTGCAAGAAAAATTTACAGGTTGGAAATTGATAGGTGCAAGCAGGCAAAAACAATCATCAAGTGCCCAATGTGATTAGGTATTGCCGCAGTGATCTTTTAAAGCTCAGAAAGGATCCCATCTGTTTAAGTGACAATGGTAAGGTATTCCATAGTTGGGGGCCGGTAACATTTATTGAAAACTTTCTTGTATTAGTGCGCGCCCATCCTGGTCTATAACTGCCGGCACACCTAGTGTTGTGGGAATGGATGTCAGAGCCCGTTTTGAAGAGAGTTATTAACTTAACAGGCAAAAGATTTCTTGTCAACTTATACATGAGCTGACCAATTTGATAGTTCCTTATCTGGTCAAGTTTTAGTATTTTTAAATTAATGAACATTGGATCAGTATGAGAGCACCAAGGGACCCCACTGATTACGCGTATAGCTCTCTATTGGAGAAATGGTGGAGATTGGAAAATTGGCAATGACATCTCTAAATGAAGCCACTTGTAATATCTGCCCTGAAGGGGAAGAACTGGTTGCTAAAATGTTCTGCGTTGATTGTGAACAAATTCTTTGTGAGCGCTGCGGTAAATCTCACAAGAAAACAAAATTCAGCCAAAACCATCAAGTCGTTGAAATGGGAAGTGGATTAAACGCACAAGAATTCAACCTACGCAACAGCTATTGTGATCAACATCCAAAACAACTTATTACTATGTACTGCACCGAACATAGTGTCGCCATCTGTTTTATCTGCTGTGTTGAAAGTCACCAAACTCACAGATGTATAAATGTTGATAAAGCTGCTGGAGATTTCACAAAGCGACTTAAAGAAGACCTGAGAAA
Organism: Allolobophora icterica; assembly: GCA_963556255.1. NCBI lineage: Eukaryota > Metazoa > Annelida > Clitellata > Crassiclitellata > Lumbricidae > Allolobophora > Allolobophora icterica. The sequence goes on along the minus strand of OY744605.1, from coordinate 10,111,255 downwards.
AGTGACTAACAGACTTCCAGAGTGTGGTGAGGTTGAACAAAAACTTGATAAATATCAGAGAGAATTTATGGAACTGATTTCAAAAACAGAAGAAAGTATTCTTGACACTGGAACTAAACTTAAAAAGCTAATTGACCAACATACACAAATTTTGGTCCAAAAGTTGAAATTGTTGAAAGTACAAAACTTCAAAGCCTTTGAAATCACAAAACAGGATGTTGAGAGATTCAGAGTAATGATTGACAGCTTCTCTAGATATTCCGAAGAACTTCTTTCCAGAGGATCCCCTGTGGATATTTGTAGAGCTGCCGTTCAAATGCACAGGAGAGCAAATGAGTTGGAAAAACTTCCGTCAAACTGCAACGGAGATCCATTTCACTGTGATGCAGTTGTCTTTCACCCTTCAAGCTTCGCAAATCTCTTGAAGCAAAGCAACTCTACTAATGCCGTGGGTGATTTAACAGTCACTGAGTCACCAGATCGAATTATAAAGTTTGAAGGGACAGGTATGCAGTTGACATAATTAAGCTCCATGTACCTAATAAGGTGAGCAATTGGTATAATATTGTCACTGTTTGACCCAAAGAAGACTTTCTAGGCTTCGACTGTGCTTCCGAACATCGGCACTTTTTCACACAATTCCAATATATTGTTTAAGTGGGGCAACTATAATCAATTACGTGGCACCTCCATATATTCCAATCGCTCATACAATCAATTTCTGCAGTACAGTGGTCTGTCAATTTGTTTAAATATCCCCATACTCTGGTAATGGGCCTACTGTTTTCTTACCTTACCTTTTGAAAAATCCCCTATATTCTCATTCCACTGCTTGACGATGGCAGCACGAGTGACCGACTTGACCTCTTTTTTCAGTTGAGACGATTGAATCCTGTGTAATAATAATAATAATAATAATAATAATAATAATAATAATAATAATAATAATAATAATAATAATAATAATAATAATAATAATAATAATAATAATAATAATAATAATAATAATGATAATAATAATAATAATATTAATAATAATAATAATAATAATAATAATAACGACAATTTATATGGCGCCGTAACGCGGCCATGCCGCTACAAGGGCGCCTTACAACTCCTAACAGGCGGGATAAGCCTTAGCAAACAAGTAAGATTTAAGCTTCGATTTGAACGAGTATACTGAGTCGGCCAGTCTGATGACGGGTGGAAGACTGTTCCAGCATCAATTGATGTATCATAAAGGCGCTACTTAAATTATCGCAAACAGAGGCGTTGAAATGAAATGATCAGGTACAGAGACATAATGTAAATATTTCCGTGGTATAGACTGTCCAGTCGATGGATTTAAAATGTTTTGCATTAGTTAACTGCTTAAGTATATTAGCGAGCTACATAGCGATATTTTCCATTTTGTTAACTGATTTAAATGGGTTGCTTTAAATGTTTTTATGGCTGACGATTGTTGCAGGCCGGAACAGCGGTGGAAGCTCTGATCAGAATTCTTCTGATGGAGCAACGGGCTTGATCTTGTATGACCTCCATAAGGTTAGGTCATGTTTTTCTAAAGTCATATTGTTATGAGATTAATCTAACAAAGATAAAATTCCATATAGCCATAATTATTACTTTTAGTTTTAGTTTCCTCGAGGAGCAAATGATGCGTCAGGAAGAAGACTTGTTATACGGTAGCAAGTTCTTGCAATTTCCTTAATGTGCCGCAAACTGTGCCATCCTTTCCCGTTATAAGTCTCTCGTCGCCATAGCTTTTCGTGTTTTCCTTTACTGGTCTATTCCTTATCTTGTCATTGTGCTAGTTGTTCACTGTGATTCAGGTCTAAACTTACGACTCAGCAATCAATCAATCAATCAATCAATCAATCAAATAACTTTGTTAGAACTAACACCATCAATTATACATCAACACATCAATCAGACATCAGACATTTTCTGATGGAAGCCCCTCCGGATTGGATGAAAGCGTAAATTAAAGTTCGACGTAAAGAAACAAAAGGAAATAATGACTAATGTAGGCTAATTAGGCTAATTAACTGCTCAAGTATATTAGCGAGCTACATAGCGATTTTTTCCATTTTGTTAACTGATTAACTCATCTGTTTAAACTTACATGCCAATCGCAGCCTCGTCTTCAGTTTCCTTTGTGTTTTGTCTTAATCGTCTTCGATCCGAGAATTGGCCTCACTACAGACAATTTTGTTCCAACAACTCATGTTTCTTGTTCCTATCAAAAACTGGTCGAAAAATTACCAAGGATCCATTGTGTGTGTTGTCTCAGGTGGGATTCTGTTGTCGTTTGTTGTCTTGTAGAGAAAAACCCGGCAAAGCATCAATTTGATTTTAATTATATTGCGCCACTTAACTTTCAAAGCTGTTTGCAATAGGTGGCGTGGTGCTTTCAGTTTTCACTTTACCAATGATATCTCATGGAGTCAAAGTTTTTGTTTTAGTCACTGTTTGCTTCTTAGCAGGATTCAAATTCAATAAGGTACGGAGGCCGCGTTCCCGCTAAACCTCGATCGAGGGTACGGCGTCCACGCGCCTCTTCAAAGGTTGCCGCACAACCCCACAGTCCAGACTCCAGTTCGTGTAGTAGCCCAGAAAATGTTGACGATTTGAGCGCAACAAACCTCGATCAGTGGGCACGAAGTATCGTTATTGAGAATGTTCCGGAGGAAGCGTTTCCCGCATTACGCCTTCTGCTGGAGAACAAACGCATGGGAGGCGGCAACATCATAACTTACGAAAGAAATCCAACCAGTAACCAAGTTCTTGCCACATTTGAAGAATTACAAGGTAAATTTCACCCATTATAACTATATAGTAATTTATATCTGGTGCACAAATAGTTAGCCACGCAGGTCTTCACCACGATTCAAACCTCCATGATTGTCTGTCAGATCTTTGTCTTTACAATAGTCTTTTTTGTGCAACTGAGTTATACTGACCATTTATTTAACTACCTTTAATTAATCAAGATTTAGCTCAATTTACTACGTGTAATCAAACTTTAATATTATTTGAAAACATTGGAAAAGTACTGCCTAAATTGCAAACAGAAAAGATTTTCTTTATCATCTATTATACAATTTTTGCCCTTGCTTTTTTCAATTTGAGAATAGAAGTTTAGAATTTGTTTCAGAAAAATATTTTTTTCTGTGTAATCAACAAATGCTTCCGAGTAATTATGCTATAACTTGTAATAATCCAAAAGAGTAATATAAGCTCAATAAAAAATATATCAGTGCAGCCTATTGCAACTCACTATATTGCGGCTGACAAGTTAGGAAATGCTGTGTAAGATGTAGCTACAGGTTCAAATTTCACTCCAGCGAGTTACACATCAAGAAACACAAAATTTAGTCGTGGTTCTGATAAGTAGATAGTGGTATTAGAGCTGCATCTCGAAGCAGCCATCGAATGATACCTAGTGTGTTGTGACGATAGCCGAATAAGTTTTAAAATGCATATAAGCATGTATTAGAAGTTATGCTTATTGGTTTAAAACAAGACTTTTTATATATAATGCATTCCATAAAAATTAATACACTAGTAAGTTGTATATATATACATATATATATATATATATTGCACATAACGGTGTATTTCTTGCACTTATGTGTTCATATAGCTGCTGAAAGTTTCCTGGCTGCAAAGAAACTGAACATATTTAAACAGGTCTTATATGTTCGTCGTCCCTTACTTCTTGAGGAAGCAGAGGATGAGTAAACTGAAGATGCGGCTGATAAAGATGAGGAGACTGCTACTGCTCCGGATACTGAGAGAAAGCTCCGCAGATGCAGATTTATTGACTTTCGCGCGTTACATGTGCTATAAATAGATGTGCCTTAGAAAATCTACTAAATCGGAAAGTTAATAAGTGAGAAACGCGTTCAAATGTAATGCAGGCATAAAACGAGTGTAAATGAGTTTTTTGGATGTTTGTATTCCCGTGTCAGCAATCAAATTACGAGTGCTCATGTAAAGTTTAATTACTGTGTATTTTTATCTTCGATTATATTATGACGCCCTGCAACAAAAACCTAATTAAGGAAGCACATCGGTGCCCTAATTTGAAGTACATATGCAATGTACTGGTTACTAAGCATATTTTCAACTTTACGGCGATTTTCTAAGATACTGACACAATTGAAGGAAGACAAATTAATAAAAGAATTGTGTCTAATTAACCTACGTGCACGTAAGCAAATATATATATATATATATACATATATATATATATATATATATATATATATATATTCGGTTGTTCAATAAACCAAACTGTGTTTGTTGAGATCAATTGGTTAGTCATGCTTTATGAGGTAAAAACACCTTAAAATGACCATTTGCCACAGGTCGGTAAGTAAGTATATCAATTCTCAGCAGTGATAATTTTGGTAAGTTTTTGTTTTAGTTAATAGTTACTAAATTAATCGTAGTGGTTAAAAAGTGTTTAGTATGGCGTTCTGGCGAGACGTGGAGCGTCAAAATCGAGACGAGACCAAGGCATCTGATCTCCATGACGAGACTGTATACGTCATCATGAAATTTCCAAGATCAGGCGTTTTAACAATAGGTATCGAGAACGTTCGTCTCTATGCCAAACAAGACGTAGACTAAAACCCTGCTGCTCTCACTGAAGATCTGCAATAAATGTTAATTGTAAACGTTTTCTTTAAAGCGACCGTATGGCCGCAACCATGCTCATTTTCCAATGACTTTATCAGGTAATATCCTTCACCACCGCTGCCCGTTTGAATGGGTGTCACGCCTGTTACGGTCCCCCTATACGGACCACCTAAAAACATGTATAATAAGGCGCCAAGGAGATACATGTCAATCCTCATATCAGTAGTGTTTTTCGTTCGTGCTTCTACTATTTATGCCAACTCCGTGCCATTCGCCAGTCCCTTCAGCTGCATGCGATCGTGGCCATGGTTCATGCTGTGATCTTCACTAGGATTGACTACGGGAACGCTGTCTATATTGGCCTGTCCTCGGGTCTCGCTCCGGTCATCTGCCCATGGCCACTTGGTTGTTTTTCGGATGCACAGTCTCGTAGCTTTGCGGTTGTGGGGAATCTGGGCCCTTCCAGCTGGAACAGGCTGCCTCAGACCCTTAGACTTGACCTCCTCTCTACTTCCCTGTCCAGTTCCGCAAGCGCATGAAAACATTTCTCTTTGTCAGTGGAGACACTGACCCGGGTCGGCAGCGCCTCTGATTATGAGTGGCGCTATATAAATTCTCGATTACAATTACAATTACAATACAATATCAGGCTCATACAGGATGATGAGGCCCATATATGAGTTAGATATAGCCTATGCGTATGATATAAATACTAAATACGTTCAATGTACAGCGCTGTGCGTTTGCAGGCGCTTTATTAAAGAAAAGATTATATTATATTATATATATTATATATAGATTACCATCCATTTCAACCTTACCTAATTTTCAGTTTATGTTAGCCATGAGAGATTCTTAAACACTTCCATGCGATTTATCATATGCAAATATAGACCTTTAATTAATATTATTAATATTTTTTTAAACGACAAATTTATTTATTCATAAAGCCAACAAACTCATAATATATTATATTATATAGACTTATTAAGTTATTATATTCTGTATTATATAGACTAATTAAAATGATTATTTTCGGTCAACTCTACCTATAGACTGCCATTCAGTCCTGGCTGCTCCGTCTCCCGATTGTTCCAATCCGAGGTGCCTAATTATTATTATTATTATTATTATTATTATTATTATTATTATTATTATTATTATTATTCTGTATTTGTTAAGCGCCACAATATAATTAGACCTACAAGCATAACTGCAATCGATAGCGCTGAGCGAATGTGAGCGATGGTCTTACTCAAAGACCCTATACAGTCAATGTTTCAGAGAAACCTCGAAATGCTAACAGCGTTGCAAGATGAGCGCTCTAACCACTCCCTATATACATATTTATAGCCCATACATTTTGGCCTATTCATACTTAGCTAAAACATAATGTAGGCCCCTATGGCACTTTACAACAGAAGTACTGCCATGATCTTTATTTTCAAAGGCTATAGGCCTACGCCACTCATTGTGATGTGTTTACGTCAGCAAACAGTCGTATCAAAGATCAACAGCCAGACTTCAATTGTAGCATACACGCACAGTGACTCTTCATGTCCAACTGCTTCAAAATACGACCGGACATAAAAATAAAACTGTGTATAGGCAAATCTCTGTACTAGAAAATTGTTCAAGTAATCCTTGAGGCAGTTAGGGGTAGTAGGACACAGTCGATCGTCGTACACAGTTGATCACATCACTTAATTTACAATATACGGTACATGGGGACATAAAAATAGGTCAGCAAGACTGAATATGTGTCGATTCATCCGACAACGTCGTTTGCGTTGCTTATTGCAGACAGAAACTGATATCTTTACATTTGTATGTTTTTGGTTTTTTAAAGTAATTTGTTGCCTAATGGCGTAGCGGAATTTTACACAAGGTATGTATAACTTAGGTATTTACGTGTATATGTTTTGTAAACATAATTTCATTGGGTATTTAATAGATAAATGACAAAAATGACACGCGCCACGGGTTTATCACTATGTATCTTTGGATGAACATCGCATGGTGTAGTACACAGTCGATCAATGCACGGTAGTACACAGTCGATCACTGATCGACTGTGTACTACACCACCGAGTTCCATTGCAACACCTGAACAGGTTCGCCCGTTCCCTAAAGCAGCTGCCAGCAAGGCAGCCAAATGCACTCGAAAGAGAGCTATGACTCGAATACTAACAGATGCATTAGAGAATGAACTAAGGGCACGAAGTGAGAGAAAATGCCCTGCTAGGAAAATAAAATTGGACATGACGCCAACTGAGGATGGGTCATGTGTATGCAAAGACAAAAACGCAGACAAATCATTAGCCAAGGGCAAAATTGGAAGAACATCAAAGTGGAGGTAGTTCAATAGCCAAGGCCAAAAGTGAGTGGCCATGTTTGGTGTGTTGTGAACCACTGGACACTGGTAAGAAAGAAGGCAAAGATTACGTACAATGCCTAACCTGTCAAAACTGGGCACATGTTGCGTGCACAGTTGAAGATGAATGAGTAAGATACAATATAGTCATTCAGTGCCGTCTTAACGAATGGGCAATGTGGGCAGTCGCCAGGGGCCCCACGCTTCTGGGGGCCCCAAAATACCACACACAAAATTATGTGTACGACTGTGCGTGCACACATGACCTCCACGCGCAACAGAAGTGAGACTTCTTAGCTATTGATGCAGGGATGGCAAACGGTTCTTAGGAATAACTCGCTTAATTATTGCTCTATGATTTTGCTCTATTATTTATATCGTCTGTGGAAGCATATGACAGTCGTCTGCTTTAATAATTACAGTGCATAATCCATAGGCGTAGACTCTGGGGGGTGCAGCCGGGGCACGTGCCCCCAATAATTGAGATGGACTGTACACCAAATGCAACAAGTGTAGAATGAATAACCAAATGCCCCATGTGCCTCATTATTTTGGACAAGTTGACGCCAATGCATATAGCGTTAGAGCTTTATTGAGTGTAATATTTGAAAACAATTGGTTCTGCTGAGCTAAACAAAAAGTGTGAAGATTTGGCTACTGTGAACTTGATTATGGTGACCTTCTAAATGAATGCACTCTTCTCAAGCACTACATGGTTCTTGATGAAAAATTGCGAGACTCTCCCTGCGTTTTACAGAGAAATAATTTCGGACAACCTGAAATCTGTGTTCCCCAATGCTGAAATTCCACTCAGAGTGTTCATGTGCAAGATGGTGACCAACTGTACAGAGGAACGTTCATTTTCAAAATTGAAACTTGTAAAGAATCAGCTTCGCAGCACAGCGTTTGAACTGGCTTTCACTCATGTGCATAGAAAATGACATCCTGCACACCACTGACTTCAAGCCACTTATAAATCGGTTCTCCGCAATAAATTTCGTAAACGTTTGTATTGATTAGCAATAAATAATTCATACGGTACCATATCTGTCTGTATCATACTGTATGGCGTACCAATTAATTATCATTTATATGTTGAAATATTTGTGCTTTTCAAGGCTGATGTTATATTGCAACAATTGTTCAAAAGTTTATGTTGATTAATCTTCGCTGTTCAGTAGGCCCTATGTTTCATTATGTTTAAACATTCATTTTGTTACAAAGCGAATGTTGAAAGTACCAACAAATCTATAGGTTTAATTTGTATCGTTGTGGGTGGGCAGGGGCCCAGTGCATTGCTTTGCCCAGGGCCCACAATGCTGTTAAGACGGCACTGTAGTCATTATTGTGCAACGGTTAACCTTCCAGTCTTCAGGTTCTTCTGATAGACAATGCATGAAGTTATCATTATTATTGTATTATCATGTTCACTACTTTCCAACTAGATCCATTTGGCGGCTATGTGCATGAATAAAAGATATCAATTTTTATCGGTCATCTGTCAGATCCAGAACACCTCTGATCATGATGTTAAGTTTTATTATGTCCTAGTTTGTATTATCTATCCAGCGCAGTCTTGCTCATCCGCTGTTTCCCCTTACTTCGAAACTTTCAAGTGGTGTATTCATCTGATGCGTAAATGAAAAGCGAGTACATCAGATTCAGTTAAGTTTAATGGCCTTTACTTATTATAATATTTTACAATACTTAGGGTGTTGGGGTCCATATGGACCCCAATGTTAAAACCAACGGATTATTGGTAGAACGTTATGTAGTAGCAATAGGATATGTGGTCATATCATAGGCGTAATTTGTGGGGGTACGAGGGGTACCTGGACCCCATACTTTTTGGACTGGGGGTACCGTACCCCCACGTTTGAACAATGCCAATCAATATTTTATTATTGTGCTATTTCTGAGATCGCAGTCTCCGCCTTGCTTCATGTATGTAAGAAATTGGTACCTCCCGCTTTTTAGACCAAAGTTAAGCCCTCGGTCATATCCTGTTTTGCTTTCTAATAAAAAAAGGTGGCAGTTGTTATGACTTTATATTGTAATAAAAGGAGCTGAAAAAGAAAAAAGCAAGAATGCAGGGAATTGACTAAAATTTCAAACTTATCATGGTGTCTTAGTAATTTTTTCTCCTGTTGTCTTTGTGTCTTAGTAATATTCAGAATTGCTGAAGGTTGCAGTCAAGTTTGCTACCTATGACGGCTTATGTTCCTGAGCATACAACTACCACAGGCACATAAAGATTTATACTATTTTTTTATGATAGGTCAAAAAATACTAAACTCTAGTACAAACTCATCTGACACGTTCACATTATTTTTCGTCCATCACTTACAAAGGATCTAAATTTGCCACAAACTGTCCGTATTTTTGTCCGATAGCGCCCGATAGCGCATAAGGGCCCGATAGCGCATTGGATAACATCTGGCGTAGAGTGCGAGAGGTACAGAGATCGAGTCCCATAGGCAGACATGCTTTGTAGGCTGCAATTTGCGCCGTGTATTGCAGGCTGTCTGTTCTGTTAGTAGTTAAGATTTATCGCATAACATGTACATGTACAGCGCAGTGCGTTTGCAGGCGCTTAATTAAAGAATAAATATTATTATTATTATTATTATTCACGTCCATAATTTGCACCTTCCACGTTTTCTTTGAGGTTTGGCGAGATGTTGGTTGCTATCTATATTAGCATCCATTTGTCATGAACTCATGTTATCACTCAAAGACAAGAGCAAAATTGTGTTGAAAACCGAGTAATACATACTTAAATATCAATATAGTTTACAATAGTACAAATTGCTACAAACGATCCATATCTCACGCGTCTCTTTTTCTTTGGCTTCTCTCTATGTCATGTGATTGATGAGCTCCAACTCGTTGAGTATCTACGGGTTCTACGCTCAACTGCTCGACTCGTCGGGGTTACCTCCCAGTATGCTCCGGTCTCTGCCTATATGCGCGATGTGTTGCACTGGCTACCTATTGCCCAGCGTATCTTCTGTCGGTCGCTGATTTACTCTTTCGCTATCTTCTTGACTGCGCCCCATCTTACCTACGCGACCTTTGCCGTCCGGTGTCCGACGTCGTAGCGCGTCGGGCACTTCGCTCCTCGACCACAAGGTAGCTCTTGGTCTCATGTCCTCGTTCTTCTACTAGGCAGCGCCGGGATTTCTCAGTTGTTGGTCCCTCTACTTGGAATGGACTCCCTCTGGAACTGCGCCTGCTATCTCTGAACGATTTGCCTGCGTTGCATAAATCATTCCAAGTCTTTCTTTTAGCCGTTTGACTGGGAGTGCTCCTGAGTATATAACTTGAAGAGGCGCCATATAAATTCTCAGAATGAATGAATGATTGAACAAATATATTGTTACATAAACTAAACCAATGACACCGCAATGTAAAATCTTGAATTGAATTGCAAAATTAAATTTTTTTGATGTCTCCAAATTCATTATTACCATTGGGGTCCATTTGGACCCCAACACCTCAAGTGTACAATTGTCTCATATCTCGACCCACAAGTGGTGTGGAATATTTATTTTAACAGGAATTATTCTTTGCCATAAATGATGAAAAGTCATAAAATTTCAGCTTCTTAAGTGCACGGTATCCCTACATTTTATTTAAATGAAAACGCGCTTGGGGTCCATATGGACCCCAACATGCTACGAGGGTTAAGTCAGGTTTATATTGCATAACAATAATCCTGTAGATTAGCTTTCAACTACACCGTCATATCGGAGAAGATGAGCGTTGATTGTAAGTATGCTACAACTGTGGGGTCTAAATTAAAGGTTGCCACACGTCCGGCAAAAGGAGGACAAGTACTCCTTTTTGGGCTCTGGTCCTTTGTCCGGCGGGCAGAGGTGAGAACCTGGAAAATATCCGGCTCTTTCTATGTTTGTTGTATTGGGCTATTGGCTATTATTTTGTGGCCGTTTGTAACGACTTTACACGCGCATGTTGTCCTTAAGTTCCCCTAACCAATCTACTTACTTATTTTTTTATTGCAGCTCTATTTTCCAGACTTTCTAGTCCATGATCTGAGAAATGTTACAATGTATCTGGTCAAAAGCGGCAAAGGTGGTTTGTTATAATTATTATTAATTTTCAATGTGACCTCGTTTCTTGGATACTTACTAGACCCTCTGACTCTGGAGTGAAACAATCAGTGTGTCCTCCTTTGTCCTCCTTTCCAGCTTTCTATGTCCTCCTTTGGCTACCCATGTATCTGGCAATCCTACGGTCTAGACTCTAGAGGACTTAAGACATCTACTGGATTTATGGATAGTCTTTTTAATAACAATAAAACGATGTGAGCCATATTATAATCGCGTTTCTGAGATGGATTATACCGAAAATAGGTTTATAGTGCAGTAAATCAGTCGAACTGTATCTGCAGTTACTCACCCTCGTCGACAGACGCGTTGACCGTTGTTGTGCCGTGTGCCGCGCGTGAGGCCATTACTGGGTTTTGGGTCGTTCGCGGTGCCTGGTTCTAACTGTTAATAAATTGTTGGAAGAAATGCAGTTCCACTGTCAAGTTCTGTGTGTTCTGTTGCTTCTTTACTGCCATCCAATTCTAAATTTAAAACGCATGTGCTTCGATTGCTTACGCAAGGTGGCCTGCCTTATAGTTTTCCTAATAATAGGATATCAAAAGCACATCCTAGAAATGAAAGATATGGTTATCATGTTTGTCAAGATGTCTAGCTGGAGGTCTGTGTATTTTCAGTGGCTGGTACTTGGTTATCTCGAAGTTTCGTATTCTTCAAAGGAAACCGCTTACATAATTATAAGAAATTCTTAGAAGCTACAGAGTCTTTCATGATGCAAAATGTCAACCTTGACTTTATGAACACTACTGAAGTTTTGTTCATTTGTTTCTATGAACTTTATTCAAAGTTGATGCTAAATATGTGCCCAAAATGTGCAGCTATAGCCTTTAAATAAAGAAATTGTTTGGCTCATAGATGATTTATTTATTAGTGAAGAATTAATTTTAAATTATTATTACTAGTTATTAATTTAAGCGCCACTATCTAATTACCAAGTATCAATCGATGGCGCTGAATAATTGTGAGTGAAGGACATCTTTATGGTCTCCACACAGTAATCGTCTAAGAGGAGACTTGAACCCGAACTCGTACTCTCTGCGTAACGAGGGGAATGTTCTAAACAACGGGTATCTTCCCCAATATAGGCCTACATTTTTATGTAGCCAAATGTAAAGGCCTGTACAATTTTTAGCTAGTTTTAGCAAATCATAGCTTGCATCTCATCATAATAATATAAAAGAGATGCTGGTATATTTATTAAAGTCATTTTAAATTATGCTAATAATTCTTCTGCAAGTCAGCGCTTTACCTATGATAATACCATGAAAATGATGTTGATAAACAAGAAATATAAAGTATCTTAAGCATTATATTCTATGTGTCTTATATGAACATGTAGGTTAATTAGCAATTTTGTAGCTTAGCAATATATAAATATATATTTACTACATCTTATGAACACACACATATAATTGCCTACTTGCCTACAGGTTTAGCCTACCTCATCGATTTTAGGCTTCAAAATTTAATCTATGTTGTAGGCTATATATGAGCGATTCTCAAATGGAACTTGGTAAATAACGGTATATATATATATATATATATATATATATATATATATATATATAACGGTCGTTAGGATATATTACGCCCTAGGATTTTGGAATATGGGTTTCGCCTTTGTGAATTATTATAACGGCGCCATAAAATCCACAACATTAGATCATTAAATCTTGTTTGGAATCTTACAAATGTCGATAATTCGTGTAAGAGTCAAGAAAATATGCTTAGTGGCGATCAATAAAACCGATACAGGCTTAAACGAGTTAAATGAAAACTCATTTGCATGGGCGGCGATCCCGGGGGGTCGAGGGGGACAAGACCCCCTTTAAGAGTGGGGGGACACGCCATACATCGGACCCCCGAAATTTTGAAGAAACACCAAAAAAAGTCAACAAATGCAATCGTGTGTGAGTGCGAAAATGAGTTTTCAGTGCCTTTTTGACCAGATAAGTAGTTTTGAGGAGAAGTGTCCCCCAAAATTTGGAGAAAAAAGTAATGAAACTGTGTAAGAGAAGGAAAAAAGAAAGAGAAGGAGAAAAAATTATGTGTAGAGTTATTTAGAAGGCAAAATTTGTGATAAAGTCACGAAAGTAGGTGGAGGGCTAAATAAAAGGTCATCAACTGTTTTCAGAGATGAATTTGTAGAAAAGTCATAAAGATTTTGTGGAGATGAAAATTTGTGAAAATATGAATTCCTAAACAAAAAGGTCATCGACCAAACTATGGCCGACTTTGTCCCCCCCCCCCCACCTCTCAGACAAGGTCACCGCCACTGCTCATTTGTATATTCAGCAGATAGATATGTGACAGTTATGTGACAGGTTAAAGCATAGGTGCAAAGGTTGGCCGGGGAGCACGACCCCAATTATTCAGTTAAACACAAAAACACTTATTGTAAGCTTCTAATTTGTGATATAACTCAGTTAGCGGCCTACAAAAGATGTTCGATGGTATCAGATGGACTAGCATTCCGTTTAGACACTGCAAGTTTACTAATTTTTACTATTACGTGGGATGTCACCACTCAAACCATCACCCGGTTCGCGTTGCTTATCTTCACTGCGCCTGCCAAAACTGTACCTACAGCAAACCGTTGTGACCACATTTGAGACACCTGGAACGACCCTGATGTAGTGTGTAGCTTGTGCGCATGTGACGGTGCTGTGTTGGTGGGTGCAGTCTAGGCTCGAACTTTGTTGACGAGCAATTTTTTATTTATTTTGTGGGACGAGTTTTGGTAAAAAGGTCTTTCATTCTGTATAACTTTTTCGGTAAGTTACATTGTCGGTTCTGCCTTTTATTTGTAGGCCTATATTCAGCAGACAGATAGGGCCTACTCTTGAAAGAGCACACCTGCTATTTTAAACCGTTTTAGTTAATTTTTCGTATGAAATCGAAAGTAAAAGTAGCTTGTCAAATGATTAATATGTAGGATTGAATTTGTTATTCCGGATGGAGGACTATCTTAGTTACCAAACAATTTCTTTACTGGTAAGAAAGTGGAGAATGGGAAATTAGCTACGGTGCCAGCAAAAGAAGAGGTTTATGAACTTTGCTTCGAAGAAGAAGCGGTTGCTAAGAAGTTTTGCATCGACTGTGAACAGAAGTTCTACGATCGCTGCATTAAGTAGCCTATCATGAGAGAATCAAACATTGCCTCAATTATCAAGTCTTTTATCTGAATTGAATTGTTCCTACGCAGCAGTTACTTATTATGCACTCCCATGAAGACAATGTCGCCGTATGTTTAATTTGTTGCATTGAGAGTCATTCGTCTCATAGATGCTCAAAAGTCAATAAAGCTGCCGGACAATTTATAGAGCAACTGAAAGATGGCCTAAGAAAAGCAACTAACATGCATCCAGAGTGCAAAGAAGTTTTTTCAGCAAATGGAGAAATTTAAGACAGAATTTACCAAAGAGGTCTTGAAAACAGGTGAAAATAGTTGTCAATCAGGAACTAAGCTGACGAATTTAATTGGTCAACATGGAAATGAGAACATAGTAATGAGGATGAGAACAGTAGAATCAGAGAAAGACTGTTTAGCCAATCACACAATAGAAAATTGGTTTAGAATTAGCGATACTACAAAACAGGACTGGGAACAATAGCAACGGACTATTCTTTAAGGCCAACCACTCAACGAACTTGCCAGTCTAAACACGGTCAAACTTGTCTACGTTACTCTCTGTCTCTCTCTTGCTTTCGCTCTTTCGGTTTATGGTCTCCATTTATCTTTCGTATCTACGGATTACTGCTGTGAATAAGTCAAATATAAGAACCTGCTATAATTATTGATGATATATCGGACCATCTTCCGGTAATATCTTGGATTGATCATAAACCCACGGCCTAACAGAACCAGGCTACTAAGATCACCCGCTGGGTAGATGAAGCCTCAAAGCAATATTTCATTGACTTATTAGCCCAAACTGACTGGTCCTTCCTTGTGGACTCCGACACTAGTGATGACCCAGATACTCCTCATAGCAGCTTTTTCACCAAGTTTGAATCTATCTATCTATCTTTCCATTAAAACGTATAAAGTCTGAACCCTCTAAGATATTCAAAAAACCTTGGATGACACCTGGCCTCTTAAAGTCATGCAGAACTAAACTGAAACTGTATAAAAAATTTATTAAATCTCCTACGCCTGGAAACAAGAACAGATTTATAGCATACAGAAATAAGTTTAAATCATTCCGTAAAAAATTGAGAAGAACTACTACGAACAACAATTTCTCAGATGTAGTAACGACCTTAAACAAATCTGGCAAATCATTAAAACAATAATAAAATAATGACAAAATATATTTCATCTAAAATCACCAAAAGTATGGGCGTTTTATCCCGAGTTACTTATCTACTTATCTACTGTGGGGCGTGGTGGCTCAGTGGTAAGTTCGGCGCCTTGTGACCGGAGGGTTGCAGGTTCGAATCCCACTCTAGCCGCTGCGTACGGACCTTGGGCAAGTCCTTCACTCGCAATTGCTCGTGGCGCTTCGGCGTGAAATTTCCGGCACAGTATCAAATGCTGTAGTCGGGAGCGCCTCTGAGTAGTAGTTGACTTCGAGAGTCGCTATAGAAATATCCGGAATAAAAATAAATAAATAAATAAATACTACCCATTCGTATACGAATAAGCCTCTATAGTCCACCCATATTTGCTTATTGTAATCTGATATGGGCATCCAATTACACATCAAGATTAAGAAGATTAACTATCCTTCAAAACAGAGCTCTTCGGGTCATTATTAATAATCCACAGCACTCTTCAAAAACAAATTGTAGCGGACCTGGCATACCAACAAACACGCATCCCAAAACCTGAGCAGATAACCTTTCAATAAACCAGTGAATTCATGCATAAGTACACATATAAACAATTGCCTTCATCATTTAACAACTACTTCAAAACCACGTCTGAATCCAATCCTTATGCTGTACGTTCCTCAGCTAATTATAGGCCCATATACTGACGAACTAACACCCGTGGGTTTTCAATTAGAAGAGCAGGCCCTACGTATGGAATAGCATTCCAAATGACATACGCTGCCTAAACAACATACACCTATTCAAGCGTAGACTGCTTGCCTATCTGATTAATCATCATCATCATCAGTTCATGACGCCAGCCATTTGGCGGCGATGGGTACGAATAAATGATCTCCATTGTCCTCGGTCATTTGTCAAGACTATTGCCCACCCCCTAGTGTTAGTCCAAGTGATGTTATGTCCTCAATTATATTAGCTATCCAGCGTAGTCTTGGTCTGCCTTTGTGGCTTTTCCCTTCGAATCTAGCATGTAGCGCACTGTGTAGGATTCGGTCAATCTGGACTCGGACTTCTCTTGGATTACACTCTGGAAACACCCTCTGATTGACGTAGCGCTCGTGAATAGGCTGGTGCCCTGCGCTTGGCCTTCGAGTGGCGCTTTAGAAGTTTGGAGATTACGATTACGATTAACTGGCATTCTCTCTACATGTCCAAAACATCGGAGTCTTCGTTGAACGACTTTGTCTAGCAGAGTTGTTTTTATGCCTAATGATTGTCTCATGTCGTTGTTTCTTATTTTCTGCAGTCTTTAAATCCCTGCGATTTTCGCAGCCAGCTCATTTCTGCTGTAAGACTTCTTCTCTCATCTTGTTTTCGCTGATATTGTCCAACATTCCGATATATAGGAAAATGGGTTGTATCATTGTCTCGTATATTTTTGTCTTGGTTTTCTTTGTTAACTCTCTGCTCCTCCATACCCTGTTCATTATTCCAAATGCTTCTGAAACGCATCCAATTCTTCTTTGTAGCCTATATCTTTTTCGTTCCTGCCATCTGCATTTATTAGCCCTCCTAGATAGACGAATTGTTCTACTTGCTCAATAGCCTCTCCTTGGATTGTGATAGTTATTGGTGTCTCTTTGGTCTTTTAAATCTCCATTGTTTTAGTTTTCCGTAGGTTGATCCTTAGGCCAAATCTTCTACTGGTTTGGTCTATCTGTGTCTTAATAGGCCCATCCTGTAGTTCTGGCCCGCTTCTAATGAGAAGGCCAATGTCGTCAGCAAATCGGAGATTATTCACCAGCCTTCCATTTAGCTTTATTCCTGCCTCGGCGCCTATCTGATTACCAATGATAAAATTTGTTAATCATTGTTTGTGCTATAATTAACTAGTTAAGAATTAATAAAGACTAAAAATAAGTCTTGTAATTAGAATAACTCAGCTCACCACCCAAATAATACTATGATGAAAGGATGACCCTACTAGTCTGGACTCATTTCCCTTTAGGGTTTCTGCTTTACTCCCATTGTTTCGCGGTGATTAGTGAAATTTCGCAGTGATTATGATATTTATGTATTTTGACTTACACTGTCCGACTGCCCCAAGCGTGGTTTATATCGCAGCTGATATTTAGACATACCTAATGTAACTGTCTGCATAAAGGAAAGCCAATTCCGTATTGAACCACATAGGTAAGATATTATTAGTTAATTTTTATGTGATCGAGATATTTAGTGCTCGTGAATAAATATGTACCCCGCGCTTAATTTTTTAAATAGCACTATAAATTCTTTATGTTCATGTACGAAGAGTCTTCAATAAGGCCAAATCTGCAGTTAATGTATTCATTACGAACGTTATTACACTGCAACAGAAAATATTGCTTCCAGAAATAAAAAGCAACTTTCACTCTTAAGCTGTGATTTCAGTACGTGGAGCCCATGTAAAAGCAGGAGTCGAATTTAACTGTATGGCTGCCATGCAAGGCGCCCATCTGTACCACTGCTCATTTTACAATCGTCACCTAGAGAATGAAGGCTGCGATATCGAACCCGCGTCCTTCTGATCTTCGTGCCAGTGTGTTACCATTCAATCGTCTTCCCGGGAGTTGCGTGTCTCGGTCGCATCTATTCCTGACCGAAGAGTTATTCTCTTTGCTGCACAGGGCAACGGTGGTAAGCTAGTTGTTACCTCAACCAGAACATACAGAGTACAGCTGCGCCAGTGTGATTCTCGTTAACGTTAACGATAACGAAAATGTTCGTTAACGAACAAAAAATGATTTCGTTAACGATAACTATAACTATAACTAAAAAATATCATTAACTATAACTATAACTACAACGAAAATAACACTAACGAAAATTCGTTGCTATTTTCGTTAATACGATAAAAAAGTGCAATATCAACTAACGTGAGAACATGAAAATACAGACGTTAACGAAAGCAAAATGATTCCTATGTTCGCCTTGGATGTCGGTGAATATGGAGCGCTGTGTATTCATGAAGCTGAATGCACCCATTCGTCAAAGCTCTAAGCAAATTATTGTGTAACGCGTCTTCATAATTCAATGTGATTTTCATTAACGATAACGGTAACGAAAATGTTTTCGTTAACGAAAGCAAAATGATTTCGTTAACGATAACTATAACTGTAACTAAAAAATAATATTAACTATAACTGTAACTATAACTAAAATGAAAAACCATTAACTATAACTGTAACTGTAACTAAAATAAAATCTGTAAGGAGAATCACACTGAGCTGCGCACAGAAGCTTCGCTGTGGTCGTCGGTCCAACTTTCTGAAATACGAATGGTATTACACTGCAACAGGAAAACTGCAGTGAAATAACAATAGCATAGTACGACATAAATTTCACGGTCTTTCTTTACTGCTAGTCCGTATGCGCTTGAAAAAAATATTTGTTCGATCCTGGTTTTCTATAGTTTGGTCGAGAGCGCCTCTAATAAGTTTTTGAAGAGGCGCTATATAAATCTGTGATTACATTACATTACAAAGACATAGTAAACATGTTTGCTGTCTAATAAACGAGTAATTGCCGTAAAAAAGTTAAGTACATTTTAAATTTATTTGGTAAATTATTGTCTTTGTAGTTTCTGTCATGGCTAGCAGTCTCAAAATGTCGGTTCAAGATCAATTTGCTGATCTGACGGAATGCTCCATTTGCACCGAGATCTTCGCAAATCCTAAAAGTCTTCCTTGTCTTCATTCATTCTGTTTAAAATGCCTGGAAAAGTATGGAAAGGATAAGAAACCGGACGATCAAATGGTCTGTCCCATTTGCAGAAACAATTTTGTAATTCCAAATTTCTGTAACTTGCCAAACAATTTCTTCATTGGCAAAATGGTGGAGATTCAAAAACTTTCAAATATAACCACTATTGAAGCCCTATGTGCAATCTGTCCAGAAGAAGAGAGTGTAAAGGCTAAAATGTTTTGTTTCGATTGTGAGCAAAATCTTTGCGAACGCTGTGGTACCTCTCACAAGAAAATTAAACAATGTCAAAATCACCAAGTTGTCGAAATGGGGAAAAAAACTCAAGAAGTAACCTTCCGAAACAGCTATTGTGATCAACATCCTGGTGAAATTGTTAAAATGTACTGCGAGGATGACAAAGCAACTATATGCTTCCTTTGCTTTGCAGAGAGTCACCAATCACATAAATGTTTGAGTGTAACCAAAGCATCGGAAGAGTTCTCATCTGCACTTAAGAACGACTTATACGCTGTTAAATGCAGGTTACCGGAATGCAAGGACTTCGTGGAACAATTGAAGAAATTGAAGAGAGGTTTGCTGGCAGAAATCGTTGAAACGGAACAGAAGATTTTGAACGAAGCAACGAAGTTGACTGCTCTCATTGACTCCCATGCAAATAGTTTAATGCAAAAATTGACTGCAGTGAAAGACAAGAAACTGAAGGAAATCGAAAGCACACAACAAGATGTGGAGAGATTTCAAATAATGATTGAAAGCTACGCTCGATATTTGGATGAACTTTTAAACAAAGGAGCACCTGGAGATATATGTCGTGAAGCTAATCACATGAAGACTAGAGGTCGAGAGTTGACTTCGCTGCCAAAAATCTGTTGTGGCTGTGATTGCTGCTGGGACAAGATCATGTTTAAATCGTCAAATCTTGAAGACTTTATACGCATCAACAGCGTTGCTAATGTTATCGGCGATATGCAAACTGGATCGTCAAGTAGAGAACTGCTTGGTCATTCCAAAACTGTCTACTTAAAAGATCACGTGGCACCCGAAGTTGTGAAATATCCAGGTTTGAGATGATTTCGTGATACCCTTTAGAAATCAAAATAAGCTCCGAAATTAGTCCTAAGGAATGTTTTGGTAAAACTTACGCGCTTGTTTTCAACTTGTTACAAGGCTTTGCACTAATTATTCACTTATACAGATATTTCCTCCTGACTTTGCATTTTGAGAGGCTTGTACATGTACACATGTAGGCCTACTTACTTAGTAATTAGTCCTTCCCGTGCAGGTCTGCACATCGGGTAACGCAACTCCTCCACTCGTCTGTCCATCGCCAGAATTTGGTGAGTGAATTTGTTGCATTGTGGTTGTTGGGAGAGTTTTTAAAATCTGGTGGGTTGCAAGCCCTGAGGGGATCCCACCTCGATTTTCTCCTGGCTTGGGACAGGCACATGCTTACTAGGATAGTCTGAGGCGGAGTTTGTACACGTAGGGTAATACCGCTAAATAGTGGAACTTCAATGGTAGCAATTTTCTTAAGAGTATGTTCTCGCAATACAGTAAGAAAGGGTTGACGCAATGGCCTTGTCAGCCAAAATGTTTAGTTGAAAACTGAGTATTCTACCACGCATGCAGGGCTGTAGTGGTAAAATTTGAGGTGAGTATATGCTACCGGTGACCAGCGGCGTAAGTAGGGCTGATGTCACCGTAAAAAAATTTGAAGACCTTTTTTTAAGAAAAATTTTTGAATTTTCACCAATTCTCTGAAAATTTTCAGACTTTTTACGATTTCGTCTCTGATAAAGTTTATGACCTTTTTTTAGTCATTCGCCCTAAAAACCTGTCAAAACCTCTCTTTTTCCTCAAAATTTCATCTCCAGAGGTAAGTATACGCTGTATACCCGCGTATACCCTCGTCTAGAGCCCTGAGTATACGCTCTCAAATTTCTCCAGAGGTGAGTATACGCTGTATACCCGCGTATACCCTCGACTACAGCCCTGCACGCATGGCGAGTAAACATACTCAGAGATAATCAAGGTGACCATAATATCTACGACTAGTGATTAACGTATTAAAATATTTTAATCTTCCTCGCTTTTTAGCTACCGGAGCAGTCAGCCTTGAAAAACGACGCAGAACCATAGTCGTTCAAAAATATTTCAACCTTTATCACCACTGAATTTCTGAGGAAAGTATTTGAGGATCAAAATTATGGTGGAGGAAATATAGACGAAATCGACTATAAAGGAGACGGAAGACCAGCGTTTATAACATTCAAAGATGCATCTGGTGCGTAAACTTAAGGCGAGGATATCAATTTCGGTGAACTTTGATAGCCTTAACTCATATCAATAGTTTATACGTATAGTTGCCCTGTCCAGAATTTGTTCGGGCATATTTTTATATCCTGAGATATAAATTCACTAAGTCTTAATTCACTGAAATGTTAAAGTTTCCTTTACAGAGGTCAAAAAGCGTTCAGCTTCCGGGGGGCTTCACTCATCTGAACTCCTGACAATAGACAGCTATAATAGTGCTGGGGCAATTTATGGCAAGCGTGGTAGCTCGAACTATATGGTCACCATTTAAGCTTGCGCAACCGCGCTCTCTATAAATCGCCCTCTGCACTGGTTACTTGGATGACTGCCCTGGCAATGCCCTGGTTACAAAAAGTGTCTGGCGCCGCCACTGCTCACCGGAATATCGTACGCATACCGTACGTACGTTATCGAAAACAATAACGGACGCGTACCGTAAGCGTACGTCAAACATGTAATTGCTGTTGCAGAATAGACAAAAACATTTTATGATATCGGCATTTCATACGCACTTAAGCAGAAACTTTACTTGTGTCTCTATACAATAAACTGGTCTCTGCCATCAGCCATCAACAAGTCTCCTGCCTCCGTCTTCTCGATATGTCGGCGCATTTGACACCATCCATAACAGCATCCTTCTTAAACGACTATCTTCTTGGTTCGGCTTCTCTGGCACTGCTCTGCTCTGGTTCCAGTCCTACTTGTCTTCCCGATCCTTCTCTGTTAAAGCTTCCAGCCACTACTCGCAATCCCTCCCTCTCTCCTGTGGTGTCCCTCAACTGGGCCTCAAGGCTCCGTCTTGGGTTCACTCCTCTTCATCCTTTATACCACACTTTTAAGCCATCTCATAAAATCCTCCTCTGTTGACCACCACCTTTACGCAGATGATACCCAACTCTACATATCCTTTTCCTCAAGCTCTTTTTCCACCTCCATCACACAATTACTCAACGTGGTTGGTTAACCTTATTTAACAGTGGATGTCATCCAATCTTCTCTTCCCTATCCCTTCCAAAAACTGAATTCATCATCGTAAGCCTTCCTGAAATCAGGAAAATCCCTGAACCTTCCATACACCTATCTACTGACTCGTCTTCTCTTACCTCCAGCTCTGATTGTAGGGAGTTGTAGATTAGCAATCTTGGTATTACTTTTGATCCAAATATCTCCTTCTCTAACCACATCTCCAATCTCGAGCTCCTGCTTCATGCACATTCTGGACCTACGACGCATCCGGCCTATACTTGATATTAAAGCTGCCTCCACCATTGCTACCTCCAATGTTCATTCAAAGCTTCATTATTGTAATTCCCTCTTCCTCAACCTTGAACCCACCCAAATCAAGCGTCTGCAACTTATTCAAAACCCACTAGCCAGAGCTGTCACTAGAACGCCCAAACATCATCACATCACTCCCATTCTCAAATCACTCCATTGGTTAAAAATCCCAGAGCGAATCGACTTCAGAGTCCTATCACTAACCTTCAACTCCATACAATATAGCTAGACCGAATATCGTCGTGATCTCTTCACCATCCAGGAAACCCGCTCCACCCGATCATCCTCCTATCTCAGTCTTTATTGACCCCCAGTCACTACTCACCTCAAGTTCTCCAACCGAGCCACATCCAACACAGCACCACGCCTCTGGAATGATCTCCCCTCGAATTCGCAGATTCTCCGTTCCACCATCATCATTTCAACCTGTCCTCCATCCTCCTCCTCATTTTCCTCTATCACCCGTCGGACTTTCCATTCAAAATTGAAGTTTCACCTTTTCAAGTCCTCCTACCCTGATACATCTGATACAGCCTTCCAAATATTCTCGCCGTAAACGACACCCGCCTTGACAGCTGCTCTGCCTCAGCACTTGATCTGGCCCCCTGGAATTCGGAATCAGAACTGTTTCGGCTTCCTTCCCCAATGTATTGTATTGTATTGTATTGTATTGTATTTGGATATTTATAAAGCGCTTCTAGCGGGAGGGCCATTCAGAAGCGCTCCCAGTCCGAGAGACCCCGAGAGAAAAAGCAAGTTTTAAGAAACTTAAAAGAGGAAGAGATGTTACCTGAGAGAATAGAAGAACGAACGTACGGAGGAAGCTCATTCCAAAGAGCAGGGCCAATGGAGGCAAAAGACCTAGATTGAGCCAGAGAAGTCCTGACACGGGGAACGAGGAGGTCCAAGCGGTCAGATGAACGAAGAGGACGAAGAGAAGCAGCAGAGTGAGGGCGATGAATTAAGTCACATAAATATTTTGGAGCGAAACCAAGTTGAGCCTTACACACAAGGATGAGGACCTTAATGTGGCCTGCCTTTTAGTTTTCCTCAACTGCTGGTTATCAAAATCATACATAGCAATACTAGAAATGAAAAATATCGTCATAAGCTTTAAATTATGGTCTTGTGTTTTCAGTGGCTGATGCTTTTGCGTCGAGAGGATCTTTCTCCGTATGCGGAAACTGCTTACTTATCGAGAAGCGGTAGAAATTTAAGAGTTTACAATGATAACTGTCAAATTTGACTTTATGAACGCTAATGAAGTGTTGTCCATTTGGTTGTGTGAACCTTACTCAAAATCGGTACTGCATATATGGCGAAAATGTGCAGATGTAGCTTATAAATAAAGCATTTCTTTTGCTTATAGATGATTTTAGTCGCTAGTGAAAAATGACTCAAAGAAGCCTAGCACTGGACTGATTCGAAGCACAGCAGTTAGAATGTTTTAATATTGAATATGAATTTTATCTTTCTTGTCATTAAACTATTTATGAGATTCAAAGAAGAACCCTTTCTGACTTGACGCAGCACTCGTGAATAAGCTGGTGCCCTGCGCCTGACTTTTGAATGGCTCTTTGTTTGGAGATTATGATCACGATATTGTCAAAAACATTCAGCAGAAATATACAACCTCATTGTATATTATTCAAAAAAGGTATAGATCCTACTGGTGTTGAACTGTATATGTTTACACATATTCTATGAATATTTTTAAAAGTTCAGGTGACTTCAGCAATTCCCGCTCTCTGATTCAGTGATTCCCATTTAGAAAATTCCTAACGCCATCGATTACCACGTGGGCAAAGAAACTGGTTGACACGTGTCATTCTCTCCGCCTTCACATCCAGTGCATGCATTAAGGAGAAAACCAGCGACAGCCATGCTTTTCCGCAGTTCCGAAAATGTTCAAAGGATCCTGACCTTATAGATCCACTAGAGGAAAATACTCGTCCCTCTTCCAATTCCATTAAGAGGTCAACATTCACCGGCCCTTTCAGTCGGTCGAGAACAGTTTCTGCCCACTCCGTGCACCGCATTTTGTACGATGCACAACACAATTGGCGTACACATCTTGTGCCTGCGGGTGCTATGCTCTAGACCTTGGCTGTACAACTGAGGACCGGAATACCCAATTAATCTCGCCTATAGGTGTAACATCATGCAAGCAGAAGTCCATAGGTTCCAGTATTAAATCTTGACTTATGGAGGAAGATAACGCTAATAACCTTCGCTATTATGCTCTGTTTATTAATTTATTCAATAAGGTCCGAAACATTTTCATTTCCAATCTAGCTTGTCTTTTTTAAATAGCGTTTTTTATATCTCAGTCCATTGCGTCGTTTCGTATATTTGAAGTTTTCTCTAATTACTTTGCTTTCTTTGAGGACGGGTCTTATGATGAGTTGTCGGATGGATCAGCAATCGTCTGTCCTCAGTTCGCTCTGCTGTTCACAGCTGCTGTCATTTCCTATCATGGCATCACAAAACCCGGCGCCCATTCACCCAGAAGCAACATCCAATGTTTCCAGTGTTAATGAATTCGCCGTTGACAATGATCTTGGCACCACTGTATGATTCGAGCCTAGCATATAAAACAATTTTATTAGCATATTAAACAATAATATATATATATATATAATATACTCTATTTATCCTCAATCTGGCAGCATGAAAATAATAAAAAAGAAGTCCTGAGAAAAACAGAACAATATACATACAGAGGAAAATGTGCTGTTCATAATGCTCTGTTTCCGCAATGCTGTTTAACCAGCTATTTAATGCTGTTATGTGTGATGCAATAGCGATATGTGTCTCTAATCTATTAATATAGTTTCTCAGATCTGTGTGTCAAAACACGCTCTCACAGGCGCCCGAAATTGGCCCCGCCCACGAACACTGGGCATTACGGAGATAGAGGTACACACTAGGGTGGGGAAAAAGTAGTTAAAACTCGAGTTAAGTTCCCGGACAAACCTAAATCAAAGGTCCATGTTAAAGTTGATATTGCACCAAAAATGGATTTGCGATATATATCACCGTTTTCTAGCAACTTTGTCTGAAACACCAGCCCGAAAATGCAATGTGTTGTAAAATGAGAGCTGGTCTTACATCAGCCGGTTAAATGGTCATGATTTTCAAATTTAGAACCCAAAGTTAGAGCTACAAACATCAATGAGTAATAAAATGAATGAAAAAGCATCTGGCACAGTGCTGCAGTGTAAGTGTTTTAACTTAGTTCAGATAATCAGCTTTAGTTTCTATAGTTGGTAAGTCCAATCTTGAATTCTTCATTTGAATAAAACACCGTGGCGTGAGTCATGTCCGTGAACTCTGCCACAGACTGCAGAAACTCTACTTAAACTATCCTCTTATCTCTCCTCTTTGATAGCTACACTGCGTTTGACAGATCACAGATCTCGTTGCTTGCGCTATTTGACGTCTCTGCTGCCGTTGATATGGTTGACCATGAGATCCTCATGCAATGTCTCGAGTCGTCATG
Organism: Allolobophora icterica; assembly: GCA_963556255.1. NCBI lineage: Eukaryota > Metazoa > Annelida > Clitellata > Crassiclitellata > Lumbricidae > Allolobophora > Allolobophora icterica. The sequence continues at coordinate 10,084,989 of OY744605.1, read as the reverse complement.
TGGTCTCAGGGGCTCCTCTCTTCTTAGGCTCCGGTCGTATCTTACAGATCGCACACAAACGATAATCTGAGGTGACTCAAGAACACACTGGGTTACTGTCAAGTTTGGTGTCCCCAAGGGATCAGTTCTTGGCCCACTCCTTTACCTGCTTTATACAGCTGATATTTCCTCCATCTTTGCGACACATTTAACCACTGGCCACCTCTATGCTGATGACGCCCAGGTCTTCGTGCATGGGCCCCCGTATGCTCAGCTGTTTCTTGTTGCTCGCACTGATGCTCTCTCTCATGGGCTTCAAGCATGGCTGTCCTTAAACCTGTTTTCTTTAAACCCAGCAAAGACCCAATTGATTTTGTTTGGCAGTCATCAACAACTGGCCAAAGTTGACTACCCTCTTTTATCTCAAAGCTTTCCTTCTTATACCTTCTCTGCATCTATCCGTAACCTGGGTATAATTCTTGATAGCTTCCTTTCTTTTTTTAACCATATTATATCTAATCTCATCCACTTGTGCTACTACCATCACCGACGTCTCAAGGCTATCCGAAGATCTGTCTCCTCTCTAGTCTTTACCTCCATTGTCTATGCCTTTGTCTGCTCTCGCATTGATTACTGTAACTCCCTCTTTGTTGACCTACCCAAAGTCCATCTCTCCCTCTACAATATGTTCTTAAAACAGCTGCCATACTAATCGCCCGTCTCCCACGATACTCCATATTTCCACATTCATGTTTGGATATCTTCACTGGATTCCTCTTACTGCCCGCATCCAACTAAAGGTACTTATATGACTTATTTGTTCCTCCCGTGAGAACGGTGATGGTCCAGTCTCGTTCCAAGTAAAGGTACTTATCCATATATGCCGATCTTACCTGGGACTAACTCCTAAATAACTGTGACCCATTACGTCTTCCTACTTCAGCTAGCTCCCTTCGCCCTCTTCGCTCCTCGGATCTTGACTTATTTGTTCCCCGAGTGAGAACGGTGATGGCCCAGTCTCGTTCCTTTGTTACTACTGGCCCTTCATTGTGGAATCAGCTTCCTCTTTCGGCCCGGGCTGCAGTACTATCCGGTGGTCCTGCCACAACTTTTCGTTGTCTTTAAACTTGCCTTTATTCCCGAGGACTTTCGCACTGGTAGCGCCTCTGATTGGTGGGCACTTGGTAGAGGCGTTTATAAGTTTTGAAATACAATACAATGCAATACAATACAATACAATATTGTAGTGTACTGTGTAGTGTGTAATTTGTGTATTAAAATGATTGTGTAATATATTATAGTAGCAATTAATGAGTTTCTATGATCCTATTGTAATAAGATTAATGAATTTGTTATTTATTTCTAATGACATATATTACGTCACACATCTTTTAAAGTTGCGACCCCTAGACATGATACAAAATATGAAAATTAATTATTTCATTAACCAGTAGATGAGGGAGCTTCTATTTATCATTGTCTGGTAGAAGCAACCACTATTTGCCCCACCCTAGTACACACCCAAAGCCAGACAGACAGACGCACGGACGGACGGTCACACAGACAGACAGACGGATTGACACACTGACAAATAGCGGCTATTAAGTCTGTCTATGCCTCCCACCCTACCTCCATCCCTCTTCACTCCCTCCCTCCATGCCTACCTCTCCCGTCATAATGACGGGCAAATCCACTAGTATATAAATAATATCGGAAAAACGTTCGTTTCCTATCTCAGATGTGCATTTTATAAATCCGATTACTTTGCTTCCTTTGAGGAAGGAGATGACGGTGACATTGTGGATGGCCAGGATGGCGGATCACTTCTTTGTACTCCGCTCGCCGGCCCCCTTCCGACCCAAGATGCTGTAGCTCCCCGGCATCGCAGAGCAGACGAATCGATGACCCCGCGGCCATTCAACGAAATGCAGCAATTGTTGATAATTCCTCCAATAATCGATGCATTGTTAGTGATTTTTGATGCGTTCATCACGATGTTTGCATATCTGTCTGACTCGAGCCTAACATAATTATTAACTTTTTATTAAGCAATTATGTATAATTATATGCTTTATTTCGCCACAAACTGGTAGCATAGTTGTAACAGAATACTACACTCATACAGAGGAAACAAGCTGCTCATCGACCAGCTCATCGGAAGAATGAAGCGTCGCGGCCTTTTACATCCTTCGTCTCCTACCGCTGCAGAAATGGCTTCTGATGCTGACGCTCGCCTTTTTCGGACAATTCTTACTAATGAAAGACATGTATTACGCCATCTATTCCCCCCTAGCCGACCTAGTGGCCATGTCCTCCGACCACGTCCTCATGACTTTTCACTCCCTGGCAAGGATGACTAACTTAATACCTAGAGTTTTTTTTATAAAAATATGTATTGATTACTTACATCAACTACCTTTATACAACTCATCTAATCCTTTATAACTCGTGCAGCAACCATTTTATTGTATTCAAGTTGCGTTCTAACAGCTTGTGTTAATAATAAACGAAAATTGATTGATTGATTGATTGATTGATTGATTGATTGATTGATTGATTGATTGATTGATTGATTGATTGATTGATTGATTGATTGATTGATAATGCCATAGTGCTATAATGCTATGTGGTGTTGTGGTATCGTATCATGCCTGAGAATTTATTAAACGCCGCTCAAAGCATATATGCTATCCAGAGTGGCTATATCAGCGTGACAGCCCGGAGGGAATAAATGTAAAAGTAAACGTAAATATCAATATCCGAAATTTCTCAGCGCCACACACAAACTGGTCAGGGAGACCAGTTTATATACCGGCGCTATATCAAATCAAGTCCGCAATAGCCAAGTCCGCCTTTGTCCGTTCCTGTGCCAGGTCATAATCCAAGCAGCGGAAAGAAGAGGGTGAGGTACTCACAAATTTTTTTACTGCGGATTGAAGGAGGGGGTCGTGGTTCCAAAACCAGGTGCCATGGATGGAAAAGCAAGGTGTTGAGCCATGGCAGTTCTAGCCCGAGGAACAAGTAGATGAAGCCGATCAGCAGACTGAAGAGGGCGGGAGAGAGAGACTTTCAAGACGATAGGCGTACCCTGGGGAGCCCAGCGAGCAGTGAATTATAGTAATCGATGCGACAGCATATGAAGGCATGGACTATGGTTGTTCACATGGCAGGGGAAGAGAGCTTTGTCTAATGGCCCTCAGACGTCTTAGGAAGACTTAGGTGATCAGGTCCGCATTAAGGCTAGTGCGGGCCCGACTGCTGGGACGACCTAAATAGCCATCAGCGCGGGGTCCAATTACAAGTACGGTTATCTGTAATTACTTTGGTTTCTTTGAGGAAGAGGTTGATGGCCAGCTGTGCACTGAGTCTTCAGCCCACTGTACTACGGCTCTTGACGGTGTACCAGCCCAAGGTACAATGGCTCCCTGGAATGAGACAGCGGGGGACAAATCGAACCGGCAGTTATACGTCCAAGGGCAGACTCCGTTGTTTATCCCGATGGTTGGGACTTCTGCGTCGGTCTCCATTTCCTCAAAGCTTTCTTCCATAGCTGTCGTTGGTGACTCGAACCTAGCATAACAGAAAGTAACATTTTATTGCATTCATCGGTAATTATCTCACAGGAGCCACATAAGGATGAGGTCTTGTATAAGCTTCTAGATGCCACCACAGTGCAACACGGAAGCTTCGCCGTAGTCGGTCTCTCCTTCTGGAACAAGTTTTCATGCAATCTCCAACATGAGCTTCTCATTCCTACGACTCTGTCTTCCCAAGCAGCGGAAAGCCATTCTATTTGATCGTGGTCTTCTGTAGTAAGGTAAGGTGCACCTCCTATAAGTTTTCCTGTATACCTGGGTGCATACAATTACAATTTAGAATGAGCTTTATAGTAGGCCTAATGCATGACAAAAGTATATAGTTAAAACTAATAATAAAAAAGTATATATTACTAATAGAATATATTAATTTAAAACAATAATAAAATAATTATATATTATTATATATAATATATTAATATTAATTATCAATTAATTAATTCATAGAGTATAATATTCTTATCGAAAAATGAAGTAAAATGTATATGATATACGATATTATGTAATTATAAGAATGTTACAAGTAATGTAACCTGGCTTGAGTCCTTTGAAGAAGATCAGCGAGTGGTCTTAGCCAACGTCTTCTGTCCTATGTTCCACTGAAGAGGAAGTCCTCTCCTTACATCGCTAGCTCGAGTACCGCAAAGATCCCTCGCACACCATATGCGAATCCTGGTTTTCCACTCTCAATCGTTGCTATGACTGTTTTCCTGAATAAACGTTTGACGTCATAAAACGACTTATTTTGCTGGATTTATGTCTGAGGATTCAGTTTCTTCTGTCGTATCGAACGTTTTCTTTCGGTGACTTGAATCGCAACATTACATTGACCTCAAATTAAACCAAGAATTTAGAAAGATTTTGAACATCCATATAAATTTTTACAATCGATGAATTGAATAAAGTCTGTAGAACAGCCATCACGTCGTTTTCGTAATCGTTATCGTAAACTCCAAATTTCTAAAGCGCCACTTGAAAGCCAAACGCAGGGCAACAGTTTATTCACGAGTGCTGCGTCGAGTCAGATGGGTTGTCCAAAGGGTAGTTGCCATGAGATGTTACGTCATAATACCTGTTGCCAAGGAAACCGCTATTCACATATAATCCACTGACAGCAAGAACTATAAGTAAGCCAGTAATTAGAATTTTAAATTTTTATAGGATTTAAGTATTTACTTTCGATTGTAAATATAAGTCTTATAATGGCCATCATCAGTACATAAACCAGTGGCGCAAGTCATAACAATAGGCCCTTATTAAGATCAGGCTGTGGGAAAGCTGCCTTCTGAAACAGCATGGAGAACAGTGACTGACCCGAAGAAATTTCAATTAGCCTCTGGCGCTTGATCGATTGGTCCACAGCAGACGATCTTTGCCAAACGCAGCAGTTCTTAGGTTCTTCAGATTGTAGCTTTCTGTTGTATATATATATATATACTGTTGTGTATATATTCTGTTGCATATATATATATATAATATATATATATATATATTATATATATATATATAGGCCTACATCCTAGATCTTCCTCTGGTACCTTCTATGACCACCTGAAAACTGCTCTTTTTCGCCGTGCTGGAGTCGGGAGCGCCTCTGAGTAGTTCCCTTGAAGTGGCGCTATATAAATTTACGAATGAATGAGTGAATATATATATATATATATATATATATATAAACGAAGTTCTAAAACAGTACGAGATACAACGTCATATAGCCTAGAACCTAGTCCTACCCAATATTATTGATCGGCTGATAGGCTATCATTCTATATAGTCAATACTTCACCTACGATTTAGATGACATATATGGATAATAGTTTAGCTATGGTTGTACAGCAGGCTGTAAAGTCCTGAATATGACCCCCATCCTGTCTAGGAATAGCAGCAGACACCGCTTATTCTCATGTATCTAGGTCATGCTCAGTCGGGTCAAATATAATAGGCGCACCCCAATAGCATCATATGTGTACACTATACAATGACATTGACTCCTCATACGCAAACGCATTAAGAAGATTCGGATACAAAGCATTTGCAGGTAGGTCTCTGCTAGGTCTAGAAGATCTCGTACACGAATAAGCTACAGAGTTATAAAGTCATAATACTGCGCCTTTTTAGCTTTCAGTTCCCTAAAACAGGGTGAGAATTGTCGGGGGGGGGGTTGGGGGGTTCAACCCCCCTAGTCTTTCTTAGGACCCCATAGTAAAGTCTTCATTTCACACCCAAACTCCACGTGAATCAAGGTCCAACCCCCCCAGTCTTTTTTCTACAATTCTCATACTGCCCTAAAAATACGCTTCGAATTCTCTCCAACGACGACAAAGCAATTTGCAATGATTTTATATTGTGGCATATTGCAGTAAATGAATAATATCGCAGTGAGGTAAATGTGTTCCGGTGAGACGTCGATAAGCATCCTACGCCACGTGAAAATTGCTTATGCAGCGCTTTGAAGCTCAATGTAATACTGACAGTATTAAAACAATATTGCTTGTTTATTCTCCCACTCGGGGTGCTGAGAATAACAACAGGCCACTTTCATTACAAGGGCTGTAACGTAATAGGCCTATGGTTTGGTTTTAAAAACGAATTTAGAGTAGTAGGCCTAATTGACATCATGTAGTCTATTCAATACCACTGACAAGGTAAACAATGTGGCTGAAAACTGTCTAGTAGGCCTACTTCCTTGCTATGAAGTCCCAATTTCAAATTGTTTTGTATTTTTACTTGAATTAGAAGCTTAAATAAGTATTATTGATTTCTATTCAGACAAATATGGCCAAGGCTCCTGGAATCGACTTTCATGAAAAGCTTTCTGACCTGACAGAATGTTCTATCTGTGCTGAGATATTCACAAATCCAAAAATTCTTCCTTGCGTTCATACCTTCTGCTTACACTGCCTTGACAAATATGGAAAAGATAAGAAGCCCGGAGATCAGATGGCCTGCCCAACATGCAGAAATCACTTCTTTATTCCGGATAAAGGGATGTCTGAGTTGCCGAACAATTTCTTTATTGGTAAGATAGTGGATATTGGGAAATTAACAACTTTCATCGCAAAAGAAGCAGTCTGTGAGCTCTGTTGCGAAGAAACATCGGTCGCCAGGAAGTTTTGCATCGACTGTGAACATAAGCTTTGTGATCGCTGCAGTAGTTCTCACAGGAGAATTAAAGATTTTCAAAATCATCAAGTTGTTGAGCTTGGCAATCAAATAAACGTCAAAGAATTGAAATTTCGCAAGAGTTACTGTGAACACCATCCTAAGGAGCTTATTAAGATGTATTGCCACGAAGACAACGTCGCCATCTGTTTAATCTGTTGCGTTGAAAGTCATCAGTCCCACAGATGTTCCAATGTTGATAAAGCCGCTGAACAATTTACAGAACAACTGAGAGATGATCTGAGAAAAGTGGCTAACAGGCGACCAGAGTGTCAAGAAACCTTTCAGAAACTGGATCATTTTAAGGAAGAATTTACCAAAGAGGTCTTGAAAACAGAAGAAAGTATCCGCAACTCAGAAGTTAAACTGAAGGAATTAATCGATCAACATACAGAAGAGTTGGTTCAGAATTTGAGAGAAGTCAGAGATCGAAATCTCAAGTACTTTGAACTAAGAAAACAGGATGTCGACAGATTCAGAGTAATGATCGACAGTTATCAAAGATATTGTAATGACCTTCTGGCTAGAGGATCACCTGTTGATCTATGTCGAGCTGCCAATCAAATGCACACGAGGGCAAGTGACCTGGAACAACAGCCCGCAAACTGCAGCGCGGATGATTTCAATTGTGATCAAATTTCTTTCCTTTCTGCAAGCGTTGAAACTGTTTTAAGGCAACAAGGGACTAACAATTTTGTTGGTGAATTAACAGTCACAAAGTCTTCGAATTGGATTCTTCACTTTCGGGCAAAGATTTGGGGTAAGCAGTAGGCCCCGAAATTACAAATTTCAGAGAGTGCAACTGTTTCTTGGTTTCAGTACCAAGATTTTCAAAAACGATTCACCATAAAGGGATGGCAATAAGTAGAAAGGACATGATTTCTACATGTCCTCTCACACTAGACTTAAGATAATAGACAGGTTGCATGGTAAATAAGTAGACGATTTGAGGCTTAAATTAGAAATACAAATATCATCTTACGGGCACTATAATGAACATTTTGAAAATATTTCTTGTATACATGTAAGTCTATGTATGGACTTGCATATAACATTGCATAGCACTACGTGTACTTTTCAGTCTTCTAATTTACCATGAATATTTATTATAAGCCGAAACGTAAGCCTACGTAAAATTCAGATATTCTTTGTCATTCGAGTCTTTAAAATTGGAATTAAAGCGGCAAAACTTGGCCTTATAGGTAAAATTATAAATAGAAATTATATAGTGCTTTCTCGGAGGGGAGTGTTTAATGCAATGTCTCTTTTTTGCATTCTGCTTTCTAGGAATGGATGCTCCAGCCAATTGGGAAACGATGAGAGGTGATGAAGAGTTGAAAACAATTCAGCTCAAAGCAAGTGATCAGGAATACAAAGACGTTGAAAAGGCCGTCTTGTCCACATCTAAAACTTATGTCAATGAAATTGTTAAGGTAGATAAGAAATTGTACTTTATCAGTTCTTATTAACGAAAAATGCACCTAAATGTTAAGTCATTGTTTCCATAGTGCAGTTTTCCACTGGCTTCCAATTGTGTTGAGTTTTAAACAAGCATCTTGGTTTACATGTGATAAACCACTGTGCCTGGCTACTTATCTTTGGTCTGCTAAACCGGCAGAGGAACAACTATTTTATTTGCTAATTGGATGGTTTAAATCTTATAGGCCTATCCTGTCAGAAATATCAGAAGAGAACTTGTTGCTCTTGTTCTTCCAGATAAAAGTAATCAATGCACAATCGTTTAATAAATGACGTATGATTCGAGAGAATTTATCAGAGATGATGATAAATTGTGCTTTGGTTTTCAATGTCCACAGATTGAGCGCATCCAAAACAAAATGCTGTACAAACAGTACGTTTTACGTAAGGCAGCGATGGATGCAGCAAATCCAGACACTCAGAATGAGATGACGCTCTGGTATGGCACTAGCAGCGCAACTACTTTGGAGAAGATCAACCGTACTGGATTTAGCCGAAGCTGCTTTGGACAAAATGGTGAGTATATTTAAACTTGGTTTAAGCAAATTTATCAGTCATCGATGTCTGTTGGCTTAAGAACTACATTTTTAATATTTTACTGATTAAACGACTAGTTAGAATTACATCTAAATAGAACCAGCTATAGATTTCTACATGTATTGAGAGAATCTATGTACAAATTGTACATATAGCAACGATTTCTTCGCAACAAGATTAGCAACTCTTACGATCAAATCTACTGCTATCTTGAGTTTTAATTCTTTCCGTTATTCAATGTCATTTTTGTATAAATCTTTACTTTTAGTTGGCTTCGGAACTGAGAAATAAATTCTTAAAATCTTGTCTTAAATAGTCTCTGTTAATAGGGTTTCTAGGAACCGGGATCTACTTTGCCAAGAACTTCAGCTACTCAGCACAAAGTAAATATCGTTCACAAAACGGAAGCGGTTTGAAGTACGTCTACCAATGCAAAGTGCTAAAAGGAACGTCTATACGTGGGAACCGGTTCATGAGAGTACCACCATCGAAACCAGAAAACACAAACTTAAAATATGACTCAGCAGTTGACAACGTCGCCAATACGACCATCGTGATTACATTTGATGATAGCCAAGCCTATCCTGAATACCTGATCTGTTTTAAGTAGAAATGTCGAATTCTCAAACATTTTTGGCATTGGGTAGGCCTATAGACCAACACCGAATTAATATGTTTCGTGTAGGTTAACAGTTGTAATTTTTCATAATTAAAAAATTATGTTTAAGGAAGATTAGATCCCAGTCCTGCTTTTAATCTTTGCAATAGTTTAGACATTTCTTTATGCACGATTGTCAACGTCCGTCTTATGTGACTGTCAAGGAAATGGAAAACTTAACTATAGGCCTAAATGTTCTACTTCTCTGCCCGTAATGAACTGTGTGGCACATGTATATTTTTTGTGTTTTGATGAGTTTTCTTCCGTTTAGCTAGTTCTGTTTTTGCTGCCTTTAGCACGTGTACAGACACGTGATTGGAGACTTCAAAAGGATGATTCAAGAGACCTTCCGTGAAATAAATTAGCAAAAGAACGAAGCGTTTCAGAGATTTATGATTGAATGAAGTCTTACGATGAATGTTCTTGCTGTAGGAATCGTTGTAGGAACTGGAAACGGAAATCGATGTAGAGGAATAAAAGTAACGACGAGTGTACTTAAAATGTTATATTGTTTCTTTAGCTAAATCTCTTAGTAAAAAAAACTAGAATTCGTTGTGAATCTAAAATAGTCCCGTGTATTCCATAGGCTGAAAATAGAACTCGCAGGCCTACTCCCAACAAGAACGAACGAGATAGTAGCAGCTTAGAAAATATTTGCGTAGGCTATACCTTCATCTAACTCATCTAATTCACTGAGTGGAGATTTCGTATTTGGATGGTGTCTAACTGTATGCAGAGAACCAATAATTGGAATTTAATGACTTAAATGCCTACCTAGTATGATTTCTATGTATCGAAGCCGTTGACCTGAGCATGATGGAATTGTTTTATTTGCTGTACCTCTGCCAAGTTATTAAGGTCCAATCTTTATTTCCTAACTCGCGTGTCTTATTTCAGAAAACGCTTTATTATATCGGAAGTTCATTGCGTCCATTCGCATATTTCCAGTTGTCTCTGATTCCTAATTACTTTCTCGAGGAAGGGACTGATGACGAGCTGTCGAATGGATCGTCAATCCTTTGTCCTCAGTTTGCTGTGCCATCTACGGTTATTCTTGTCTCTGGCATGGAAGAGTAGACGAATCATAAATCGGGCGGCAATCCTCGAGAAAGCAGCATCCACTGTTTACTTCTGCGTTGGTCTGAGTTGACTCAAGCCTATCGTGTTAAACAATAATAAATATATATGAATACATATTAACTTTTATTTCGCCACAATCTGGCAGCTTAATTATTATTATTATTAATGAGCTTTTATATAGCGCCCCTTCAAGGTTATCTACTCAGGAGCGCTCCTAGTCCAACCACGGCTAAAGAGAGTAGTTTTTAAGTTTGCAAGAAACAAGGTAGAGTGAGTCATAGCTTAATAGGGTGAGGTGGGGCAAGGCGGCCCCTCTAAGGCAAAAATAGTCCCTGTTGTTGCTACATTTGATATAAGATAATTAATTGGCGGTATTTAGTTGACATTCGGGATTGGTTACTAGTCCCCAGAAAGTAATTGAACATCCAATATTTACGCATTTATAAGAAACAAATAATTAAAAATAGGGGACGTTGTCCCCCAGGCTGGGGCAAAACGGCCATGCTGGGGACGTCTTACCCCACGTTGAAAGATGGTCAAAAATGAAACATATAGCAATTCGATATTGCTCAAAAATAAAATAAATAGGATAGGTAGCTATATGAAATGAACTAACTACTCTAAAATATTACAATTATACTTCTCTTCATTAATTTTTTTAGCCCAAGACTTGACTACAACCCAGGTTATATACTAAAACAGGCTAATTAAACATTCGTGTTTTTCAGCTTGCATCCAAAATTGTCATACCTAAAACAAGATTTCAAGCCTTATTGCTTTCGTGCAGTAATCAGTCCTACCCAAGGCATTTATAGTACGCGGCCGTATCGTCAGGTCCACACGACTCATGATGCCACTTTTTGCATGTAGGACATTCTTGCCATGACTCGAATGGCGGATCACAATAGCGCATTTGACAGATACAGCAAGGGTGTGGTATCGACCTTAACTTTTTTAGCAGCTGCATTTTTTTTACCAAGTTATACTTCTAATTTTCGTTTAGGTTTAGAATTTCCTGCAGCCGAAAAGTATACCGTAAGCTACAGCCACCCTGTGAATATGAGGTCCAACCAGTAAACAGCAAGAATCCTATAAGGAAGTGTATCAAAATGAGCTACATACCCGAAGCAATGAAAACGATTTGGCAGGATCTGTTATTAAAAATTTAACCCCCTTCATGGTGTATTGTTCTATAATAATACTTTATGGACTACACCTAAATCAACAACTCGTCCCATTAGACCGGCAAATTAAATACTCTTTCGGGGCAAAACTTCCCCTGGACGTCTTGCCCGGGAACGTTTTGCCCCGATGAATGTGACAACTACATTTCGGAACACTACAGGTCAATGACTGTACTATCGCTCGCCACGTGTATCATAATTATTCGAAACAAAGGTACCTTTCGAACTGCTATCTCGATTTTACATGAAAAAGTATCGCTGTGGGTGAATAAATCATTTAGCGTGATCAAAATATTATAAAATTTACTTACCAAACCTTATTTGGTCGTTAAACTGTTTGTAAATTGCTAAATTTGTGTCAGAGTCAGTTTTTATGGTAATTCTAGACTTCATCAACAAACTGTAGACAGCGCAACCTCAGGACTTGTATTTCAACAATGTTAAGGGTGGGGACGTCTTACCCGCATGGGACGTCTTGCCCCACGTTACCCTAATAATTATTTTTAAAAACAGATACAGAGAAAAAAACAGAACAATATACAAATACGGAGACAAAAATAGGTTGTTCGCAGAGATAAAAATGCTGTGATTCTGTAATGGCATATATAAATAATATATTTTTGTATGTGTTTAGTGCTGTAGTGAAATAACCTTATGTGTTTCGTATGCACTAATAAAGTCCTTTAGATGTTAATTTTCTATCTCACACATTTTATTTTAGGAAGCTGTTTCTGATATCAAAGTTCATTGCGTCTATTCAAATATTTACGGTTATCTGTAATTACTTTGGTTTCTTTGAGGGAGGGTTTGATGGCGAACTGTCGAATGCGTCGTCACTTTTCCGTACTCCGGTCCTTGACGCTGTTTCGACCCAAGGTACCATGGCTCCCTGGAATGAGACAGAGGGGGCCAAATCAAACTGGCAGTCATCGTCCATCGATTGGTAGCATCCGTTATTTATTCCGATTGTTTGGACTTCTGCGTCGATGTCCATTTCCTCTAAGCTTTCTTCCATAGCTGTCGTTGGTGACTCGAACCTAACATAATAGAAAATAATATTTTATTGCACTCAACGTTAACACTTCAACAATATTATCACACAAACGACACATAAGGATCAGGTCTGGTTGTCTCCGTGCAACATGGAAGCTGCGCCGTAGTCGGCCTCCCATTCTGGAAAAGGCCTCCACGCAAGCTTATCAGTTATGCCTCCATTTTAAAAAGCGGTGGAAAGCACTCTGTTTTATCATGGTCTTCGATTGAAAGGTCGGTGCACCTCGTAAGAGTTTATCTGAAGAGATGGTATATAGTCGTCTGCTTACAATCGCTATTTAGAATAATAGAATATATGATTTATACATATTTATAAACATATATAATTTAATATATCTTTATAATTTAACGTAATTTATATATACAATAATTATTATAACACATAAAATTTACAGATATTAATATACATATATAATTTAACACAGGGGTTCTTAACAGGTGTGTCGCGGCACACTAGTGTGTCACGAATCGACCGGCAGTGTGTCGCGTAAACATGGTGTGTCGTTGGCGTGTCGCAAAAAAATTGGTGTGTCGCGAATTCTCACAGCCTACGTCCGTCATTCTCGCATTACACGTATTTACTTTAGCGGACGTAGGCTGTGAGAATTCGTAGCACTCTATTTATCTATTCTATTATGTCGCAAGCAGAGGCGGCCATGATGTTTACCTTATACAGTATACACGTTTGGGACCGTGCCGATTTAAACTTTTACCCATTACTGTAATATTCGAGATGGACAGTTTTATCAGAAGAAAACGAAAATTTTGCGAATCTACAACTGATGATGTGGAATCAGATTTTGGTAGCAACGAGACGGATTCTAGCACCAACAGTAGTGAATACAAAAACGATGCTGCTGCCACAGTTATATAACATATTTAACAATATTCGCATATGACGATTGCATGGTGTGTCGCCAAATTTGGTTGTAAGTTTAGGTGTGTCGCGTGCCAAAAAAGGTTAAGAACCTCTGATTTAACATGATCCTAAGAGATCATTTTACATCGGGGCAAAAATAATAATAATAATAATAATAATAATAATAATAACAATACAACGTTTTAATGCGATAGCGTTCAGAGGCACTTTCCCCAGCCAGGAGTTAGAATAGGGCCATTCCGGACTTTTTATAAGTTACATTAATTAATATTGAAGTCCCTGAGGGATCCTGTATACCTCGGGGCAAAAAAAAAAAAAAAAAAAAAAAAAAAAATAATAATAATAATAATAATAATAATAATAATAATAATAATAATAATAATGATGATAATGATAATGATAATAATAATAATAATAGTAATAATAATAATAATAATAACAACAACAACAACAACAACAAATAATAATACAGATTTAACAAGTGTCTTGTAAAAATTCATGATATAAGCTTAGTCCTATAACATAAAATAAAAACAAAATAATTATACATAATATATTAATTTGATTATTAATTCAACTTAATTATTAAGTATAATGATAATCATATAAAAGTGCAAGCAAGTATATACGATAATCACATGATAGCATAATTATAAGAATGTTGCAAGTAATCTCACCTAGTTTCGACTGTTTGTAGAAGATCAGCGAATTCTCTTAGATAACGTCTTCTCTCCCTCTCTTGTCTGTTCCAGAGGAAATCCTGTCGGGTTTCCATTCTCAGTCGCCCTATGATTGTTTTGCCGAAAAAACTGTTGACATCAGTTTCTTCTGTCGTATCGCTCGTTCTATCCGTGACCAGACTCTGAATAATTAATCGATTAAAGTCAACAACCAGGGATTTAAAGGCGTCTGAAAGCTACAACTAGACTCCAGAATCGGTGGACTGAATAAAACCTGTATGATTTTCATGGGTCTTACAACGTCATAATACCTGTTGCCGTGGAAACCATCCTTCACATATATTGCTGTGACAACAAGAGCAGTAAGTAAGTCAGTAAGTAAATAGACATTTTTATTAGGCTTAGTGTATTTGTTTTTGATTGTAAATACATAGTGGGCAGCATCAGTGCATAAACCAGCATCGTAGGACATAATAATAATTATGTCTCTGTTACGATTAGGCTTTGGGGAAGCTGCCTATTGTGTTCTATGTATATTCGTTTAATTCTTGAAAGCAAGCTTTGCTGGCAATAACGCAGCAAATTACAGATAGGGATAGGGAAGATGCTAAGTGTCTTGGCTGGGCCTACGGGAGCTCCTAAGTGTCTACAAGTGTCTACTAGAGTTAAAATTGAGGTTAGTAAATGTCTTTGTATAGCATTCTTGGAATTCTCTGAATGAACACGGAGAACAGGTGACTGACCTGAAGAAATTTTAATTAGCCCTATTGTCGCTTCATCGGTTGGTCCAGCGCAGACGATCTTTACCAAACGCGGCAGTTTTTATGTTCTTCGTATTTTTCGTTTTCTGTTGAAGTAGAAAGAGTTTGCTCGAAGACGGTCGTATTAAACTCCAGATCTATTATTGTAATTAAATGAACGTTTCCACTGAATGACTTTGATTTGTATCGGCTGTTGATCAAGACAGTTGGGTTGTGAGGGCGTACGACGCTGCTAAAGTCGTCTTACGGCAATTTCCAAGGGAAAACTAAATTTTGTAACGAGACATGTTAATTAGAAGGCGAATTTCATCTCGTTGGATCAACAAGAATGTTCAAGGGATAGGCTATTGGTCGTCGTCAGGGTCGATAGTGATAGAAAGAAGCTGCTAAATTGACGAAAAGAATTGTTGTTGACGACGAAGGCTGGTAATGCAGCTCGTGCATAAGTCTAGCTGAAGTTGAACAGTAGCCTAGATTAAGCGAAAGAGTGACGAACAATGCCCACCCATGTGCCCACCCATGTGCCCATGCAAAATCGCACTGCTCTTACTCTGGCAGTGCCAGTCCAAAGCCTGAATTAAGGAGGGCGACGTTAACTGCCCAGGCAGTCTTAACATGCCGTTGAACTCTGGAACTACTACCTTAATTGTGTGCACCGAAATCACAAGTCAGGTTCTGCATATCCACGTAGGAGGATGCTTAGATCAGAAAATAATGTTAGTTAATTCCATTGAGAATTTCGACTATAGCCAACCATATCTATTTTGCCAGTGATACGCTGTTTTGTGATGGACTGATGGAATGTGTCTTCTGTGTGCTGATTTTCCACATTAAATAGCTGAGCTTGATTTTGGAACAGGTGAGGTGTAAGACCAAACAGGCCTACATTCAAATAAATGTTGACGAAGTATAGGCCTCCGTGTATTACTTTTAATTATATTACACATGATTATTGCTATTTCTCATAGTAAGTTTTGGAAACGATACTTGTATTATTATTGCCATTGTCTCAGGTGGCCCTTGCTAGCGGGACCTTCGACCCCTTTTGGGTCTCCTGGGTAACCCTATTGAACTTGTAACACTTGATGTAATTGCGACCTGGGTGAAGTTGGTTACCGAATAAAATATGTTATGTTATATGTTATATATGTTATTTAAGTAGCTGTGTGTTAGCGATTTAGTAGTTGTGACTGACTTCATGTATTAGGTTTTCACTTTACTTTTTCACAGCCATTGGAGTTATAGGCCTACTTTGATGATCAGTGAAGTACTGCAACATATTGCACCTTGAACTTGTATTTTGGTTATCAATAAATTGAAACTGAATTAAATTGAGTCTAAACAGTGTTAAGATCACTTAGGCAAACTACTCCCATTGCCATTCCAATTTCCGTCTCCTCCTTCAATTCTCTATGCTCATTTTTTTAAAACCCGAAACAGCCATCAATGTTTATATACCGGTAGTGCATGACGACAACGGCGTTAAGAAGTTTTTTTAATTAAGTTTAATACATTTATTAGATTACGTTTTCCAAATCCCTTTATCAGTCTCTAAAAACCTTCTAAAACGTTGATTAACCTAACGCAGTTGGGATTGTTTTTATTATTTCACAGATTTTCGATAAAGCTTTCTTAAATAAGGACTATCAATTCTGTTTTCCTAACAGTAAAGTTCGTTAGGTCCTCACTGGGTCTGGACTTGGCCCGAATAGGAACCAGTAGCATGGAGTGCAGTGCTCTGCGCCCAGTAAACTTGGCTACTTGGGTTGCCTCCAGGGCTGTAGTCGAGGTTATACGCGGGTATACAGCGTATATTCACCTCCAGAGATATTTGAGAGCGTATACTCAGGGCTCTAGATGAGGGTATACGCGGGTATACAGCGTGTACTTATCTCTCTGGAGACCGTATACCCACTGAGCAATGAGATTTTGAGAAAAAAGAGGTTTTGAAAGGTTTTGAGGGTGAATGACTAAAAAAGGTCATCACATTTTTTAGGGTGACACCAGCCCTGGTGACGCCGCTGCTCACCGGTAGCGTGTACTCACCTCTAATTTTGCCAATACAGTCCTGGTTGCCTCAGACAGGGACAGCCGTAAACATACTAAAAATAATAATAACGAAATAATAATAATAATAATAATAATAATAATAATTATTATTATTATTATTATTATTTTATTTTTTTACCCGAGGTATACATGATCCCTCAGGTGCAAGATACTAATTAATTATGTTGACTCTGGAGTGGCCGTCCTGGTCAAGATTCGGGATTATTATTATTATTATTATTATTATTATTGTTATTATTATTATTATTATTATTATTATTATTATTATTATTATTATTATTATTATTATTATTATTATTATTATTATTATTATTATTATTATTATTAACTCATCTAATGCACTGAAATGGAGATTTCGTAATTGGGTGGCTTCTAACTGTATGCAGACACAAAATGTGAATTAAATTACTTAAAATAATGTCTACCTATGATAATTTTTCTATCGAAGCCGAATTCTAAGACTGATGGAATAATTCTTTGCTGCACCTCTGGTAAAATAATAAGGTTCGCAACGTTTTATTTTCTGTCTCAAATGTTCATTTCCTATTTTACGTGTCCATTTCCTATCTCAAATGTTCATCTCCTAATTCACATGTTCATTTCCTATCTCACATGCTCATCTCACATGCTCTTTCCTATTTCACAAATTCATTTCCTATTTCACATGTTCATGTCCTATTTCACATGTTCATTTCCTATCTCCAATATTCATTTCCTATCTCACATGTTTTTTTTAGATAATCGTTTATTATATCGAAGTTCATTGCGTCACTTCGCATATATCCAGTTGTCTCTAATAACTAATTACTGTCTCGAGGAAGGGACTGATGATGAGCTGCCGGATGGATCTTCAATCCTCTGTCCTGAGTTTGCAGTGCCGTCCACGGCTACTCTTGTCTCTGGCATCTCAGAGTAGACGAGTCGTAAACCGAACGTCTATCCTCCAAGAGGCAGCATCCATTGTTCACTTCTGCGATGGTCTGAACGTTGAAACAGCTGTCTGAAGCTCTCTGAGTTGACTCAAGCCTAGCATGTTAAACAATTATAAATATATGTGAATACATATCAACTTTATTTCGACACAATCTTGAAGCTTAAAATATTAATAAAAACAGATTGGCCTACAGAAAAAAAGAAAAATATACAAATACGGAGATAAAAATAGGCTGCTCGCAGAACTAGAAAATTTTTTGATTCTTTAATTCATTCATTCGAAGATTTATATAGCGCCCCTTCAAGGGAACTACTCAGAGGCGCTCCCGACACCAGCACGTTCATATAAGACAGTTTTAAGATTTTCAAGAAATAGGCCAGAGGTGACCCCAGGGCACATGCGGAGCTCTAAGGGAATTCTATTCCAGACTACCGGGCCCACCACTGAAAAAGTTCGACTTTGCATAGTCGTGGAAGGAGCAAATGGAACTAAAAGTACCCCCTTTTCCCGCTAGGCGGAGGGAACGTCGGCCTTGGGCACATGGAACCGTGCAGCAAAGCTCTCGAAGGTAAGCAGAGGCAGGGCCCTGACAACGTCGCCATACTAAGGCAGCGATCCCATATTCCCTGCGTAAGCGTATAGAAAGCCATTGAGGATCTCCAGCATAATTAAGTATATCTAGAGACTTGGCCATGTTTAGGAATATGCCAAATGAGACGGGCTGCAGAGCTATATATACATATATAGCATTAAATAATATATGTGTGTGTGTGTGTTTGTGTGTGTGTGTGTGTGTGTGTGTTTGTGTGTGTGTGTGTGTGTGTGTGTGTGTATGCGTGTGTGTGTACGTGTGTGTAGTGCAATATGTGTCATATATAAAAAAAATAAGGTACTTAAGATGTTTCGTAGCATGTTCGTTTTCTATCTTACATAATATTATTATATTTTAGATAACAGTTTATTATATAAAAGTTCATTTATTCTATTCAAATATTTACGATTATCTGTAATTACTTTGGTTTATTTGAGGGAGGAGTTGATGGCGAACTGTCGAATGAGTCGTCAGTCTTCCGTACTCCGGTCCTTGACGCTGTTTCTACCCAAGGTACCGTGGTTTCCTGGATTGAGAGAGAGGACAAATCAAACTGGCAGTCATCCATCGATTGGTAGCATCCGTTATTTATTCCGATGGTTGGGACTTCTGCGTCGATCTCCATTTCCTCAAAGCTCTCTTCCGTAGCTGGCCTTTTGGACTCCAACCTACCACAGGAGAAAGTAATACTTTATTGCACTCAACGTTAACACTTCAGCAATATTATCACACAGACGACACATAAGGATCAGGTCTAGCTGTCACAATGCAACATGGAAGCTGCGCCGTAGTCTGCCTCCCATTCTGGAACAGGCTTCCATGCAATCTGCGATATAAGCTTATCGTTTATGACTCCGTTTTAGCAAGCGGTGGAAAGCACTCTATTTGATCATGATATGGTCTACGGTTGAAAGGTCGGGTGCACCTCGTAGGAGTTAACTGATGAAACGCTAACAATCCCAATTTAGACTAATGTAATATATAATTTAACAAGTGTCTTATAAAATGCATGATTTAAATTTAGCCCTAAACTTATAAAGTAAAAATAAAATAATAATACATAATATACTAATTTAGTTATTAATTAAACTTAAGTTAATTAGATAGAATGTAATCAAGTATTTACGATTATCATATGATATTATAATTATAAGAATGTGTCTTGTAATCTGACTTGGCTCTTCGGAGAAAATCTTCGAGTTGTCTTAGCCAACGTCTTCTTTCCCTCTCTTTTCTGTTCCAGAGGAGTTTCTGTTCTTCCATCGCCAGCTCGAGTTCGGCAAACATCCCTCGCATACAATATGAGGATTCGAAATCCTTGCTTTCCATTTTTAGTCGCTCCTTTGATTGTTTTGCCGGAAAAGCTGTTGACATCAGTTTCTTCTGTCGTATCGCTCGTTCTATCCGTGTCAAGACTCGGAATAACGATTTAACAACCAGATAGTTTGAAAGAGTTTGAAAGCTACAACTAGACTTCAGAATCGGTTGACTGAATAAAACCTGTATGATTTCCATGGGATCTTACAACGTCATAATACCTGTTGCCATAGAAACCGCCATTCACAAATCATAATTGCGCTTACAACAATTTCCTCATGGTACACGCGAGCTTTTACTTATTTGTAGAATGAAATGAACGTATAATAGGCCTAATCAATAATCATTTTCCTATCTTGTGGACTTTTCGTCCGTTTAGTTTGCTGGCTTTTTTCCTGTCTGGAATGGATTGCGGTGCATGTAGCATGAGTACATACATGTGAGTGGAGACGATAAAAAAGGATGATTCGCGAGACCATCCGTGAATTAAATTAAATTAAAAACAAAGAAGCGTTTTAGAGTTTTAAGATTGAAAGAATTCTTCATACAATAAAAGTTCTTGCTGCAGGAGTTGGAGTTTGAAACATAACACGATGTAGAGGAATCAAAAGAAACGATGAGTGTACTTAACATGCGATGAAGTTCCTTTAGTTAAATTTCTCAGTGTACTAGAGTTCTTCAAGATTTTGAAACATCTCCGTGTAAGATGATATTAGAGCCCATACGCCAAACCAGAACGAAGGAGTTAGAAGCAGCTTACAATATATATATATATATATATATATATATATATATATATATATATATATATATATATATATATATATATATATATATATATATATATATATATATATATATATATATATATATATATATATATATATCCAACTCATCTAACTCATCTATATTTATATCCAACTCATCTAATTGGACAGCCAGCGTCTAATTGTATGCAAGGAACCAATAACTGGAAGTTGATGGCTTTCGCCTGAAGCCACGGGATCTGTTCATAAGGGCGACATAACAGAAGAGCGACATAAATACCGTGATATCTTCTCTCTATAGCGAAGCCGAAGTTCTGAGAATAATGGAATTGCTTTTTGCTGTAGCTCTGCTCTAATAATAAGGTCTGTTATAACTTATTAATTTCCTATCTCACACGTTTCATTTTAGATTGCCGTTTATTATATCGAAGTTCAGTACGTCCATTCGCATATTTCCAGTTTTCTCGAATTACTTTGCTTCCTCGAGGAAGCGACTGATGACGAGCTGTCAGTCCTCCGTTCCCTGTGCCTTCCACGGCTACTCTTGTCTCTGGCATGGCAGAGTGGACGAATCGTTAACATGGCGTCCATCGACCCATAGGCAGCATCCACTGCTAACTTCTGCGTTGGTCTGGACGTTGCAATAGCCGAATGAGGCTGTCTGAGTTGACTCAAGCCTAGTAAGTTATGTCAGACCAAAATAAATATAATATGAATACATTAACTTTATTTCGCCACAGTCTGGCAGCATAAAAAAATAATAAAAACATGCACAGAGAAAAACAGAACAGTATACACATACGGAGACAAAGATGAGCTGTTCGTAATGCTGTGTTTCTGTAATGCAATATATACATACTAGAGGATTTGCTCGTCATATATGACGGGTTGTCTGTTTCGTGAACGCAACAATGAAACATAAAGCTGGCCATGTGCGCAAGTTTGGGGTTAAAATGGCGTTTTATTGATAAACTGTTTGAGTTTCACCATAGATACTTAAACCCTTAGACAACTCTTCTTCTGCTTTCCTGTAGAGGCAAATCGGTATGTTCTAGACTAAGTGTGGATGTTACTTTGTACATCTTATGACTCTAGCGTGGTTGTTATTGGTACATCATATCACTTTGATGTGGTTGTTATTTGCCCTGGATGTTTATGTTAATATACATATAATGAGGGGTAGAGGCAGGGAAGCAAAGATAGACATACTAATAGCTGTTTGGGTGTCTAAGAATCCGTATTTGTGTCTCTCTGCCTCCCTCGTCGCCCTTCGGGCGATGAAGGATGGAGAGAGGGAGGAATTTTGGACGATGATTTTCGGAAACTTCTGGATCAGCCTTGACGTAAATCGCAGTTTGTGTGTAGGTGAGGTTTCCACGTAGCAGCAGTGTATACTCGGACTTTGCTGATGATCAATTTTTGCTTGCTTTTGTGGCACAGGTGTTTTTGTTATAAAGATTTTTGTGATTGTACAGACCTGTATCGGTAAGTTTCATATTCGGCATTAGCTATAATTTGTATGGTCATCAGATAAATAGGCTACGCATGAGAGCGCATTCTAGCCATTTTTAATCGTTGTGGTTGATTATTCTCATGAAATCGAAAGTGAAAGCAGGTCGATTATTAGGGGCAAGGACAGTGCTCTTTTCTGGAAAAAAAGTTCCGGAACGGAACAATAGGTTCCGTCCGGAGTAGTTAGGGGAGGGCTCAAATCCCGAGAAAAACGGTATTGGGGGTTGGGAGGGTTCTCAATGAACACTGAAAACAGTTCAAAACACTGAAATTAAATTAAAATAACGAAATGATTGTTTTTATTATTAAAATAAATAAATTATTTTTTAGTTCCTAAAAAAAGGTGCCGGAACGCCGTTCCGGCGCGTTCCGGCGCGTTCCGGCTGAAAAAAGCACTGGGCAAGGATATTAGTAAAAGAGAATGATCGATCACCAAATTATGAGCAAAAAGCTAGGTCAGTGCTGATCAAATAAGAACTAAAAGCATGGCAACCACTGGTATCTTATATCCAACCAACTTTCTCTCTCTGTTTGTCACTCTCAGTCTATCTTTCTATTTCTGCATGGTCGTTGATTAGAGTT
The DNA here is from genome assembly GCA_963556255.1 of Allolobophora icterica. Lineage (NCBI taxonomy): Eukaryota > Metazoa > Annelida > Clitellata > Crassiclitellata > Lumbricidae > Allolobophora > Allolobophora icterica. Next base: position 10,062,166 of record OY744605.1, on the reverse strand, counting down.
GTGACATTTCAAGCCAAATGTAAAATATTTTAGATATGTAGGAATGACATTATCCATCTCGCCAAGCATAGTTTTCATCGCCGTTCATATTCGATCATGCCTCGTGTGCTTGGCTTCATAGGCTACATGAAAGCCAATCTCGTGCTGGACGTAGTATAGATCAGGAAAAATTAATTCGTTTTCAATGAGTCAAGCTTCCCAGCACTCGTGAATATATTGGTGTGCTTTGCTTAGCTTTACGTAGGGCCTAATAAATCTCACAGTTTACGACACGAATAGGAAATTGCATTCTTATGTCTTTAATATCTATGTGATCATGCAAGGAAAGCGTTTGTTTTCTGCAGTAAAGTTATTCACTTGGAACGTTAGTGCATTGCTAACAGAAACAGTACCAACATGTTCCAAGAAATTAGAAAGTTTCATTCTAAATAATAATAAAAAATTACTCTAATCCGTGACTCTAGTCCAAGAGGCCAATATAAAACAACAAAATACTTGGGGATATTCTGTTGCTTAAAGGAGGCTTATTACCATAAGTTAAATTTAACATAAATGTGAGTTATAATTATTGTGTAAATTAGGCATACTGTTTCTGCAGATTCTGTCATGGCTGGAAGTCACCATATTTCAGTTCAAGATCAATTTGCTGATCTGACGGAATGTTCCATTTGCACCGAGATCTTTACAAATCCTAAAAGTCTACCTTGTCTTCACTCTTTCTGTCTACACTGCATAGAAAAGTATGGAAATGATAAGAAACCTGGCGATCAAATGGCCTGTCCCATTTGCAGAAACAATTTTGTTATTCCAAATGGAGGCTTTTGTAACTTGCCAAACAATTTCTTCATTGGCAAAATGGTGGAAATTCGAAAACTTTCAAATATGACCACTAATGAAGCCCTGTGTGGAACCTGTCCAGAGGAAGAGAGAGTAAGGGCTAACATGTTTTGTTTCGAATGTGAGCAAAATCTTTGCGAACGCTGTGTTGCCTCTCACAAGAAAATAAAACTATGTCAAAATCACCAGGTTGTTGAAATCGGGAAAAAGTCTCAAGAAGTCACCTTCCGCAACAGCTATTGTGACCAACATGCTGGAGAACTTGTTAAAATGTACTGCGAAGATGATAAAGCAATAATCTGCATCCTTTGTTTTGCTGAGAGTCACCAATCACATAAATGTTTGAGTGTTACCAAAGCATCGGAAGAATTCTCGTCTGCACTTAAAAATGACTTGGAAACTGTTAAACGCAGGTTACCGGAATATAAGGACTCCTTGGAGAAATTGAAAAAATTGAAGACAGGTTTGCTCGCAGAAACTACTGAAGCGGAACAGAAGATTTTGAAAGAAACAACGAGGCTGAAGGCCATCATTGACTCCCATGCTAATATTTTAATTCAACAATTGACTGCAATTAAAGACAAGAAACTGAAGGAAATAGAAAGTGCACAACAAGATGTTGAAAGACTTCAAATTACCATTGAAAGTTACACACGATATTTGGAGGAACTTTTAAACAAAGGAGCACCTGGCGATATATGTCGTGAAGCTAATCACATGAAGACTAAGGCTGGAGAGTTGACAGCACATGCAGCAATCTGCTGTGGCTGTGATTGCTGCTGGAACAAAATCTTGTTCAAATCAGCAAACCTTGAAGATGTTTTACGCATTAAGAATATCGCTAATGTTGTCGGCGATATGCAAACTAGATCCTCAAGCAATCAACTTCTTGGTCATTCTACTGTCTACCCAAAACGCCACAGAATACTGAACGTTGCGAGACGTGCAGGTTAGAGATGATATTTTGTGATGGTAAATCAGCCCCTACTCAAAATATAACGAATAGGCATGACGGTAAAACTCGCATGTGTTTTTATCAGTGATTTCATGAAGCTTCAAACGAAAGACATTGTAGGGCCTACTGAAAATTTTCCGGTTGAGTTGCATTTCGCGAGGTGTGTGACATGCATAAACTGGTGTAACCCCAATGCTAGCAATTTCGTTAAGTATTGTTAAAAGTATTGTATTTGTTCTCACAAGAAAGTAATGGGGGGGGGGGCGTAGAGTAATGGATAACACACTGGCGTGAAGAGCTGAAGGTACCAAGATCGAAGCCCGTAGACACCCGTAAGGAAAAATTCTGCCTTCCACTCGCTAGGTGGCGGCGGTGGTTAAATGAATAGTAGGCCGTGATTTTTGGCGGCGTATGTTGGCTGCCGCATAAGTAGTTATATTCGACTCCTGTAAAACTGTTATCATGTGCTTCTACTGTTTACATGTATGTGAGGCGCTGTATGGCTGCCGTTTCTACTATATGTATGTTCACTGTACACTGTACAGCGCAGTGCGTTTGCAGGCACTTAATTAAAGAAAAAGATTATTATTATTATTAATGAAGGTAATGGCAATAGCTTTATGAGCCATGCAAGACGTAGCTGAAGATTAAATGCTATTCTACACTGGAAGAGTTTCCCATCACATTTACTTACTGTTGCCTCTGATTTTGAGCAGCATATAATTATTTGCAAATTGTATTAAAACGCCTGTGTTTAGATCTGTAAGATAGTTATAGGGTGCATCCAGGGCTTTTGTGAGTTGCATAAAATTCGCTATAGTGTGTTTTTATGCATAAATTCATAAATAAATACATAGGGGGGCCTACACACATACATAAATACATATATACAGGGGCCTACATGAAGAGTAAACATAGACAGAGATAATCAAATGACGATAATTAATAACTGTGACTAGGACGAAGAGTCCTATTTATGTATTAGTCTTTACTGTTTTAATCACAGGAGCAAGGAAACCTGAAGAACTTAGCAGAACCATTGTCGTCGAAAATATTCCAGCCGATATTGAAGTTAATGATCTGCTGCTTGGATTTCAATGTCAACTTTGGGGTGGTGGAGAAATAGAAACAACTGACTACAAGAAAGGCCGAGGAACGGCGTATGTAACATTCAAGATTTCAGCTGGTGCGTAAACTAAATCAAGGATATCAGATTAAATGAATTATAATAGCCATATCTAATAAATAATAATAATAATAATAATAATAATAATAATAATAATAATAATAATAATAATAATAATAATTATGATAATGATAATGATAATAAAGATCAGTGGCGTAGCTAGCTTTTCATGGGCCCAGGTGCAGGGGGTCCTGCATGGCCTCTGTTTGGCTGTGTGAGGCCTGTAGCCTTGCGTCCTTACAATATTATAAAAAGTGTCTTGTGGGCCCCTGGAGGTCATGGGCCCGAGTGCCTTGCACCCTCTGCGTACTTGATAGTTACCCCACTGATAAAGATAGTGATCACTATAACTACCGTCATAGTGGTGGCTCAGTGGTAAGTTCGGCGCCTTGTGACCGGAGGGTTGCAGATTCGAATCCCACTCTAGCCGCTGCGTACGGACCTTGGGCAAGTCCTTCACTCGCGATTGCTCGTGGCGCTTCGGCGTGAAATCTCCGATACGGTATAAGTCACGAGTGCCTCTGAGTAGTAGTAGACCTGAGGAGGCGCTATAGAAATATCCGAAATAAATAAATAAAAATAAATAATGATATACACTAATAGTCCTAGGGGCGAACGCTTTTGTCTCGATATTTGATAGAATACATTTTATCTGAAATATGAAATTAAAAACTGTAAGGTCTATAATAGGTCTATAATCCTGGAGAACTATAAACTATACAAACCTCTAGGCCTATAAACGTAGCTCGTTGTTTTGTATGTTTACATTATATAATTCCTTCACGTTAGCCTCTAGCGAAGTCTTCGTATCGGAGACTGTTATGCTCCCTCTAATATTCGCCTCGGCGTTTATTATAGCCAACCTTTCATACCTGAGAATGTTCTCCTCGACCATCAGATGCTCTGTTGTGCCTCACACAGGACCTACTGCTGCTTTTTGCAGCGTTCTCTGTGGTAGACCCTAAGTTCTAAGCTTCACTTCACGCTGTGCGTTCTTTAGCCATTTGACGGTAGTTATAAATCATAAAGAAATCATTGGCTCATAGATGACAGGCAATAGTACTTGCGTGATCTACTTGATATTAAGAGGACAGCTGACCATTTGAAAAAATGTTTGTATAAGGTTTAACAAGTTGTCTAGCTGGAGATCTGTGTATTTTCAGTGGCTGATGCTTTGGCGTTGAAAGGATACGCGTTCATGTGGGGAAGCAGCTTACTTATCAGGAAGTGTCTGCAATGATGGAAAACATCGACTTTGACTTTACAGTCGTAATCGTAAACTCCAAATTCCTAAAGCGCTACTCTAAAGCTAAGCGCAGGGCACCAGTTTACTAACGAGCGTTGCCTCAAAGTCATAGGGATTGTCCAGAGATACTAAGTGGGAGTTCCGCGACTGGTTGCCAGAGCGGCCAGAAAGAGGAAGTGGGGGCTGCCAAGGTGGGTTTGTTGACGACGAGAAAGCTGGGAAGCTGGAGAACAGACGATATTGAAATTTTGTTCATTTTGTTTCCAAGAACTATTTAAAATTCGTGTGCAAAATATGACGAAAACATTGTTTCGCTATAATTGTATAAGTAGGCCTATATTTTTAACTCCGAAGTAAAAATATTGTTTGGCTCGGAGATAATTGTAGCCATTATTGATGAACTAATTTAAGAGGCCAGATTGTCTGAATATTGAATTTTAATTTATTCATTTCTTGTTTTCCAACCATTAATGTACCGTAAGTCAAAGTAAAACGATATTCGTCAAGAACATCTAAGCAGAAATAGTCGTAACGGTGGATCATGGATAAGACGTAAAACGAGAAGGCGACTCAGCAGCGGCTATAACTTAAAAAATAACATTTTTCTCCTGTGACAT